>OZ024836.1:55723265-56162332 GCA_964016985.1 Anodontia alba | reverse complement strand
ATGATAAAAAATAATGTAGAGAAAGAGAGAAATAGATATAAAACAAAAACGACTGGAGCCAGTCTAGGTATTCATTACAACTACCCTATCAATAACTTTCAAATAAGTACCAACAACATATGTTTTGTGTAGAAATTATAATTAAAAAGATAATCTGGATAATCATCTAGAGTGCTTAAATGTACATAGTTCTGGCCTTTTACCGTTTACCGTCTGTTATTCCATCCAAATTTGCAGGAGTATTAAAAGACAAGAAGAGACGTTTGAAATTTATTATTATTAACATTTATTGATGATATTATTCCAAGAGAACCATTGCATCTCCTAAAACAAACAGTAACAATGCAAACTGAAGTACGCTTAAATTATGTAAATTGCCATATACATGTGCCTTCCAAGCACGTTTTGGCAAACAGAGGCAAACTAAATAAAAATACCTATGACATCACAATTTGGTTGTCTCTAACTACTGATAACTCGAACATTTTTATCAGGTCCCGTGAAGTTCGAGATAACGAGAGTCGACTTTATTCCTTTTATGTCTAATTGTAATTATCCATTGATTTCATGTCGGCTCTGTAAGTCAAAGACCCTTTGGAACATTTTTATGATACTTAATAGAAATGTAGAACAGACCAGATGACATGTTACATATAAGAATGACAACTCTGCCTTTTTTACTTTTGGTATTATCTCCCTTTGTTATATCTGACAGTGATTATCTATTGATTTTGTGTCCGCTCTGTAAGTCAAAAACCCTTTGGAATATTTTTATGATACTTGGTAGAAATGTAGAACAGGACCAGAGGACATGTGGCTTACAAGAATAACTCTGCCTTTCTTATCTTTGGTGTTATCTCCCTTTGTTATGTCTGACAGTCATTATCCATTGATTTTGTGTCCGCTCTGTAAGTCAAAGACCCTTTGGAATATTTATATTATACTTGCTACAAATGTAGAACAGGACCAGACAATGTATCGTATATAGGAATGACAACTCCAGGCTTTCTTACTTTTGGAGTTATCTCCGTTTGTTTTGTTTGAAATAGATATCTTGTCTGCTCTGTAACTGGGATACCCTTCAGAATATTTTGATGGTACCTGGTAGAAATGTAGAATAGGACATTATTAAATGACTTGTTCCTTACAAGAATGACAACCTGCCTTACTTTTGCTGTTATCTCCCTTTGTTATAATTGACAGTCATTATGCATTGATTTAGTGTCAGACACTCTTTGGAATATTTTGATGATACTTGGTAGTAATGAAAAACAGGACCAGACAACATGTCACATACAAGAATGACGACTTTAGCTTTGTTTACTTTTTTGAGTTATCTCCCCTTCTTGTGTTTCAATTTCATTTCTTGTCTCTGCTCTGTAACACGAATACCCTTTGGTACCAATATCGAACAGGACGAGATGACGTGTAGGATACAAGAATGACAACTCTTGCCGGGTTGGTGGGGGAGACATTTGTTGTTTTTTTTTTCTAAAAACCCTTTTCTAGTTTTTTGTTCCATTTTATACCCAGCCACACAATAGTGGCGGCGTATTATGGTTTCACGTTGGAGGTCTGTGTGTCTGTCTGTCCATCCGTCTGTCGTAAGTCCGTCCGTTTTTCATTTCCGGATGATAACTTGAGTAAACATCAATGGATTTTAACTGCACAATACATTAACCTATAGATAATGTGCTATTCTCTTCTATTTTCACACCTTCCACAGAAAAAGACCTTTCAGTCAATTAAAGTCTTAAACCAGGTCTCTTAGGCAGTTACCTGCATGACTTAACTCCTCCCACTCAATTGATCACGGGGCCTCGGTGGCTCAGTTGGATGCGCCGTCTGACTGGAGACCAGGTCGCGGGTTCAACCCCCGCCAAGGTCGGCAACATTCTTTCATGGAGATGATCATGAAATATTTTCTACGGTCATTCTCTCCCTTCCGCTGATTCAAGAAGGGCAGTTGTCAGTTTCTGGCGAAAGAATGTGCACAATACTGGTTAACTGCTTAGAGGACTAAGCCTGCCCAGTAAACGTGTGGTTAGGTAAACTGACTGCGCTCGACATGACCCCACTGGGTTGACTGGGCCGTAAAACCTCAGCACAAACAAACAATTGATCACGTGTCAGTTTCTTTCCTGTGGACAAAGAAAATCAACAAGCATTTTTTACCTGTGAAAGAAATTCGGATTATTTCTTTTCCTCACAGTTAAATTTCTGTATCCTTGTGTTTCTTTTGTTTCACGTGTCAGTTTCTTTTCTGTGGACAAAGAAAATCAACAAGGATTTTTTACCTGTGAAAGAAATTCGGATTATTTCTTTTCCTCACGGTTAAATTTCTGTAGCCTTGTGTTTCTTTTATTTCTTATCACTCCTTTCACTATCTATGTTATTATTTGAAATTTTTCGACTTTCGATTTCATGTAATTATTGACTGGCTCTTCTTGACATGCGTTTTCGCGACTCACGCTATTCGGCACAACTCTCGTGTGCGGTCGGTTCGGAAGTCATGTTTATATATCCAGAATATTAACTTGTTCTTTTCGTTCCAGGTTCTTCAGCGATATGATATACTATACCTGGACTTTTATTGGATTTCTTGCAGAGATCTTTGAGTTGGCTGAAGATTTCCATGGTGGAGAAGCTGATTGTAAAGAACTTGTCAACCCTTTATGGGTTATACGACAATTCTTTACTGATGGGAGCCCCACCCCATATGGCTATACTGCCTGGGTAAGACCCATCAAGGTGGCATCTTTGGGTACTTAGTATCCGATAAAGTCTAAGTCCACCAGTCACCGGTCAACAAGTCACCGGTCATCCAGTCACCGGTCAGCCAGTCAGCAGTCAACCAGGCACCAGTCAATCAGCTTCACCAGTCACCAGTCAACCAGGCACCGGTTAACCAGGCACCGGTCAACCAGTCACCGTCAACCAGGCACCATTCAACCAGTCTCCTGTCAATAATTCATTATTCAATTATTTTCTGGAAAAACTTTTCTGACATATTTCACCGGGCAACATAGTCAAGAATACTAGTTTCTGGTCATTATGTCAAATTATTAGTAAATTTCACCTGGCAAATAGTATCAAATACTTATGCCCGGCCATGTTATCATATTATTACTGATATTTCAACAGGCAAGATTTACCAATACTAGTGTCCGGTCATTTTTGCCTAATTATTATTTTTCTCACCGGCGAAAAAAAAAGTTTCGAATACTTGTGCTTGGTCACTTTTTCATATAATTAGTGTTTTTCATCGGACTAGAGTTATGAATACTGCTGTCTGATCAATTTGTCAAATTATTAATATTTTTTACCGGGCAAAAGATTATGAGTACTCGTATTCGGTCATCATTATCGCATTTCTCGTAACTTTCACCGAGCAACAGTTACAAATATTACTGTCCATTCATTATGTCCGGTAACTAGTGTCAGAATAGTAGTCACTAATTCCCGAACAATCTATTATTGTTTTGTAGAACTTTATACACAAGTCAAGTCAATGGATATAGGTTATAAAATGAAATGTCTAGTAACCACTTATATAATAGAATTCTATATAGTCTTTCCCGAATCAGACTTGGAATTCTAAATAATTCATTGACTTATTATAGGAGTGTAATTCTGTTAATATTTTAAATTAACTTATGTTTTCTCTCTTTCATTTGCTGGAAAGAGTTTAACTTCCGATTCTAGCGAATTTTCACCGGGCAGTAGTTATGTAGACTAGTGTCAGGTCATTATGTCTGATTACTAGTGACCTAGTAGTAGTCACTAGTCCTCGAACAATCTATTATTACTCATAGAGCAGCATAGACATGTCTAACCTTGGGGCAGCCCCTTATATCGTTGAATTCTGTTCAGTCATTTCTGAATTAGACTTAGAATTCTAGATATATACAGGTCAGTCCCGTTAGTACTCGCGTCGTTAGTGCACGAATACGGATATAATGCGGGGACGTCATGCCTCCCAAAATTTTTTCGAAGGGTCCCAGTTTCCCCATCCTCTAGGTCAGAATGTGTTTTTTGTTTTTCAGAGCTTCGATCTGCAGAAAAAGAAATTATTTACTGCTGTTGTACATGTCATAATAGCAAATAAAAAATGATTTTGAAAGAATAAAGCTAATCAATGTATTGTCTCTGTTGTATTTTTGTTTGTGTATGTGCGTAATGACCGTAATTGACCTTTTGATGTTTATTTTAAGAAGACAAACTTGTGCCAATTAAAACTTCATTTATCTTTTAAACGATACAAACATACATTGTATCTATCAAGAAATGGCTTATCCCGCGTCTAAAGAATGGGAAAATGACCACAGTTATCCATAATTAATTTGTAAATACTTGAAAGATATGGGCGCCTTGCCGACCTAATTAGATATTCATCCAATCAGTGACGTGGATCACTGGATGTCGATTACTGCGCATGCGGTCGGGTAGTAGAGCGTGTAACTGTGAAATTTGTCCGGCATTCATTGTTGTCTTGAAAAAGTTCATTCTGCTGTCAGATTAACACTGATTAAAATGGAAAACCAAAGAAGAAAATGAAAAGCCTTCACGGTTAAAGAAAAACTTGAGGCCGTTGAACATGGCACTTTGTTGGAATCAAATGCTTTGGTTTAGTCATTTTTTTTTCTTTGAGCTTCCGTTCTCTTCTATACAAGCAGAAAGATTAAAAAACTTAACGATTTCTGCTGTTTTATTAATAAGATTTCTTTTACTGGACTAAAATAATTCGCTATGCTCGCGGGGACCGGTATTGATACCAGACTTTTTATGTGACTTACACTGCCGTCTGTATTACATCACCGGCAAATATGGCGGATCGAGCCACAAAATGGAAACGTAAATAAAGTATTTAGCGTATATATTGCAGAAAAAGTACATCAGAGGGTGTAAAAAAGACAAAACATACAACGTTAGTACTCATTCATTTATTTCTATAAATAACACATGAAATATCATTGGTTTCATTCATAAATCCCTCCAAACGTATATACGTATGTCCCATACAAATGTCAACATTTATAAAGTCGGATCATTCGGCTCCGAACTTACTACGCGCCTCGCCTATATCGCGGTCTGGATTTGTGCATCCTGACCAGCGCATAATAATAGGACTGACCTGTATACATATATATATTTATTCTTGGTAAATGAATTAAGAATTATTGGTTACGATCAAATTCGCAATTCATTGACTAAGTGTAGAAGATACTTCTATCTATATTTAAAATAACTTATCTCTCTCTTTATTCGATACAAAGAGATTAACTTCTTAGGTATTCACCTTATTCGGCTCCAAGGCAAAGGTGAATTCTATAAAATTACTGTTATTTCTAAGAAGAAAAATATACACGGAATCTAAAATTTTCTTCTTTCCTTCCATGTTTTTTTTTACATGCTTGCGATATGTATCAGCATGTAATCTAGGGAATAAGTTAGATAAGAAAGTAGCAGTCGATCCTCTCTACTTTCTATTAATATTACATTCATAAGGTATCAGAAATCTAGACGAATTAGATAATTGAATTAAGAATTTATTTCTTGAATCAGCGGAAGGGAGAGAATGACCGTAGAAAATATTTCATGATCAATCTCCACGAAAGAATGTTGCCGACCTCGGCGGGGGTTGAACCCGCGACCTCCTGGTCTCCAGTCGGATGGCGCATCCAACTGAGCCACCGAGGCCGGCCCAGTTGTCAGTTTCTGGCGAAAGAATGTGCACAAAATTGTATAGGTATGTTTTCGTGATGATTAAAATTATACTACAGGGCAAATTCCTGCTATGAATAAAAGGTTAAGCATAACTATTTATTAGCAAGGAATAATTAAACATATAACTTGTTATAAAATTACTGCCCAGAATTTTATAGATAAATATTCAATAAAATTGTATAGTGTAAAAACCTATTTCTGAATAATTGATAATTCCTGAAATACCAAATTACATGCTGTTAATGAATTCAGGAAGAATATATATTATATACTCTCGAGATCTATGCATAAACCATAGACAGTTATAATTATAGTATTGTTACCACGATCCCTAACACAAGGGTTAAACATGTATACAATTTTGACCCCCTTAAACCCCACTTTTACATAGTAAAACTGGGGTTTACAGGGGTATACATTATTTTTCATATTTCTGCTCAAAACATAGATTGTGGGTACTCATTAGAACTGCCTCACCGAGGCAGTTCTAATGATTACCCACAATCTATGTTTTGAGCAGAAATATGAAAAATATTAGAATTTTTTTATCTGAAAATTTTCCTTTTTTGGTCGTAAAATTTTCAATATATTTGAATAGGAATGTTTTCGTAATGTTAGTATTTATATATCTTTCTCACTATTCTTAAATATTCGTACAGAATCGTATCTCTATCTCTGAACTTATAAGTGTTACAGAGATGATAAATCAGTACTATTGTATAATTTTCTTCAGAATGACTATCACCCTATTACACTCTTTGTGAGTCTTTTCTCTTTTTCTGAACATTTTAATTCGTCATTACAAAGTGGACTTTAAAAATTTTTCATAATATATTTACTCCGGAGTAATTTTCATGGCAATCTGTTCTGGCATAGAAAGATTCTATCCAGTTATTTCCTATTGCTTAATCTCAGCAGTATGGTAAGATTAAGCCAAAATATGACTGACTTACAGTTAGCTGTGATCAGCCTTATTCTTCTCTCTCTTATTGTCTGTCAAACTCTACATTATGATGTTGGCAGTCTCTTCCTTTATTATTTTGTCCAGGACACGAACGACTTAATATGTCCAATGACAAAAGTATTTATCATTGACTTAGGTTGCCTTTCCCTCCCAGCAGTCTTAGGCTACCTCTGTATTATCTTACTGCTTGTCTGAAAAAACGTTAATACAATTAGTCTAACAATAGTTTAAACCATTAATTTTTAGCTCACCTGAGTCGTCAGTCGTCGTCGTCATCCGTCTGTTCGTCCGTCCGTCCACAATCTTTAAACAACATCTCCTCCTAAACCACTGATTGGATTTTGACCAAACTTCACAGGAATGAACCTTGGTTGGTTCTACCAAAATTGTTCAAGCCATTTGGATTCATCAAAAAACATGGCCGCCAGGGGGCGGGGCTTATTTTCTCTATATATCTATATAGAAAACTTTAAAAATCTTCTTGTCAGGAACCAGTGGATCGATTTCAATATAATTTTGCAGAAATGTTCCTTTTGTGATCCACTACCAAGATTGTTCAAGCCATTTGGATTCGTCAAAAAACATGGCCGCCAGGGGGCGAGGCTTATTTTCCCTATAAATCTATATAGAAAACATTAAAAATCTTCTTGTCAGAAACCACTGGACCGATTTCAATATAATTTTGCAGAAATGTTCCTTTGGTGATCCTCTACCAAGATTGTTCAAGCCATTTGGATTCGTCAAAAAACATGGCCACCAGGGGGTGGGGCTTATTTTCCCTATATAGCTGTATAGAAAACTTTAAAAATTTTCTTGTCAGAAACTACTGGACCGATTTCAATATAATTTTGCAGAAATGTTCCTTCAGTGATCCTCTACCAAGATTGTTCAAGCTATATGGATTCATCAAAAATCATGGCCGCTAGGGGCAGGGCTTATTTTCCCCATATATCTATATAGAAAACTTTAAAAAATCTTCTTGTCAGAAACCACTGGACTGATTTCAGTATAATTTTGCAGAAATGTTCCTTTGGTGATCCTCTACCAAGATTTTTTCAAGCCATTTGAATTCGTCAAAAAACATGGCCGCCAGGAGGAGGGGCTTATTTTTCCTATGTATCTATATAGAAAACTTTAAAAATCATCTGTCAGAAACCACTGGACCGATTTCAATATAACTTGGCAGAAATGTTTCCTTGGTGACCCTCTACCAAGATTGTTCAAGCCATCATGATTCCTCAAAAAACATGGCCGCTAGGGGATGGGGCTTATTTTCCCTATACATCTATATAGAAAACTTGAAAACATCTTCTTGTCAGAAATCACTGGACCGATTTAAATATTACTTGGCAGAAATGTTTCCTTGGTGACCCTTTACCAAGATTGTTTTCCGAGGTCAGCAACATTCTTTCGTGGAGATTGATCCTGAAATATTTTCTATGGTCATTCTCTCCCTTCCGCTGATTCAAGAAGGGCAGTTGTCAATTTCTGGCGAAAGAATGTGCACAATACTGGTTAACTGCTTAGAGGACTAAGCCTGCCCAGTACCTGTGTGGTTAAGTAAACTGACCGCACTCGACATGACCCCATCGGGTTGACTGGGCCATAAAACCTCAACAAAACAAAACCAAGATTGTTCAAACCGTCATGGTTTGTAAAAAAACATGGCCGCTAGGGGCGGGCGGGTTTTATTTTCCCTATATATCTATATAGAAACCTTGAATGATCTTCTTGGACCTATTTCAAAATATCATTGCAGGAATGTTTCTTATGTAACCCTCTATCAAGATTGTTCAAGCAGTCATGATTCTTCAAAACACTTGGCCGCCAGGGGGCGGGGCGTATTTTCTCTATTTATCTATATAGAAAACTTTAAAAATTTTCTTGTCCGAAACCACTGGACCAATTTCATTATAACTTGGCAGAAATGTTTTTTTTGGTGACCCTCTACCAAGATTATTCAAGTAATCGTGATTCATCAAAAAACATGGCTGCCAGGGGGTGGGGCTTATTTTCCCTATATATCTATATAGAAAACTTAAAAAATCTTTTTGTCAGAAACCAATGGACTGATTTCAGTATAACTTAGCAAGAACGTTTCTTTGGTGCCCCTCTACTAAGATTGTTCAAGCCATCATGATTCGTCAAAAAACATGGCCGCTAGGGGGTGGGGCTTATTTTCTCTATATATCTATATAGAAAAATTTAAAAATTGTCTCGTAAGAAGAGGTGGTCGGGTGGTGCGAAGGTGCTGTGTATCTTACATCACCGGGGCGTCCAACTGATATTGGCTTACAGTTGGGCAAGGCCTGCTATCCTTGTAGTGGGTAAGGGTAGAGGGGGAATGTTTTTATTTCTTCTGTTTCTTCACTTTCATTCCTGTTCTTCTTTCTTCCCTGTCCCTCTCTTTCATCTCCTCTACTCTCTCTTCTGTCTCTTTTCTCCCTTTCTCTGGGAGACGACACAAAATGACCCTCAAGGGTTGACGTGTCGTTAAACCCCAACACAATCAATCAAGTCTCGTAAGAAACAGTTGGACTGAGTTCAATGTAACTTGGCAGGAATGTTGTTTGATGACCTTCTACCAAGATTGTTCAAACTGTCATGATATGTCAAAAAACATGGTTCCCAGGGGGCGGGGTTTATTTTCCATATATATCTATTGTTGCATTTTTACATTCTGGCATGTTGCAGTATGTGTTGATGTGCCGTAATAAGCCCCTACCCTTGCATTCTAATCCCTGTATTTTAAGAGCATTTCTGCTGTTTTAAGGCAGTATATTGAAGCTATTGTATTCTATTTTTAGATGACTCATTAGCCTATTTACCCAAGGGTAAAGCTATCTAAAAATAGCTCCCAGTATCTTGAAATATAGGACAGCATATTGTTGTTCTGTTAAACTTAGAAACCTGGAATTTGGGAGGTTATATTTAGTTTATCCAGCTGAACCTATTCTTAGCTTTTGATTATTATTAGCTGTTCCCATTCTGGGGATCTAGAAACCTTAGGGTGCCTGGAAACTTCAGGCAGTATAAAATGAGTTCCCGCTTATGTTCGGGGGCTTTTTCTCTCCTTGTGCTTGGGTCGTTTTCTTGTGCTGGGGTATTTTTCTTCTGGGCTTCTTCGTAGGAAATTGATAATTGTTTAATAAAAAGCTAAAATGTTGCCTTTGTTTGTCTTTAAAGAAGGGAATTCAATACTGGTGGCCGCAATGGTGATTTATAAATATAACTTTGAATCGGAGAATTCAATACTGGTGGCAGCGGTGGGGTTCACGGACTTTAACACGTGTCTCTAAAATAAGGTAACATTTAAAAGTTTGATTGACTGACAACAGTTTATAAGATGAGTTCTCTTCGTGAGGAAATTTCTAATTTAACAATAACTTTATCGCAGTTAGAAGAAGAAAGGAGAAACTTACTGAAGCATTTTCAGATTCAGGAAGAAAATTATGCTGTTACTTTTAAGAATTATGAAAATAAAGTCGATCTTCTTTTGAAACAAAAAGAGGAACAAGTTGAAAAATTATGAAAAGAAAAGTGTCTTTTAGAAGAAAAATTAGTGTCTAATGCTGAACGTACCACGGTTTTATAGTTTAAGTTTAGTTTTATTTCTGCTTTTAATTCACGTGATGGGACCAAAACGAAACCCAAATATGGAAAAGGAGAGAGACCAAGTAAGTGAAATTGTGAATGTGGAAACTGAAAATGCAGATGAAGAACTTAGGTGGCAAGTTGCAGAACTACAGCAAATGTTACAGCTTGCCAATGAAGAACGAAGTAGGGAAAAAGATAGAGCAAATGCTAGGGAAAGGGAACTGAATGCCCTCTCAAACACACTTAGGCGCCAAGAACACACTGCTGCAATTGAGAGGGATGTACTTGTGAGAGACTATCAAGGCAGAATTAATGAATTAATGAATAACAGAGTCACATCAGGGATAGCATCATCAGAAGGAAGGTCTAATGACAGTGCCTCTGCCATACGCGTCACCGTGCCAGGACAGGCATCTGAGGACCCAAAACTGTACGTAGTAATGGTGCTAATCAGAATGGTCAAAATTCTAGTGTTAACCATGTTAATGGAAGTTATGAAGTGCCTATGCCACGTCAGGCACTGTTTGATGGGAAAACCACATGGGAAAGTTTCTTTCAGCCGTTTGAAGCTTTAGCGCTAGCACATAAATTGGACAACAATGAAAAACTTTTCAGGCTTACAAGTTGCCTAAGGGGCGAAGCAGCAGAATACGCATTTGGACAGTTACCACCCGAAGCTTTAAGGGACTTCAGCCTGCTAGAGAAATCACTGGAATCCCGCTATAAAGAGAAGCGCACTAGTTCTTCTTATCTTGCAGAACTAGAAAATCGACGTATGCAGGCCAAGGAAAAGCTTGCAGATTATGTTGCAGGTATCAAACGTCTGGTGATCAAGGGGTATCCAACAGCGGATGCACAAACTAGGGAAAAGATAAATGTCAGACACTATTTGAAAGGACTTCCTGATCAGCAGACAGGTGTATCTGTTGGTATGCAAGAAGCATCTACTATTGATGAGGCCAGACAAATACTTGAGATGTATAACAGTCTGAGGGATGAGGTGAAAAATAACCGTGTTAGGGCTGTCCAGCCTGGTAAGGATGACCCTCAGTATGTCACAGAAAACAGGTTACGGGAATTTGGAAACGAGATTAAGACAAATATCGGCAAAAAGATTGACGCACTTTCTCAAAAGATTGATAAGGCTAATAAAGCTTGTGACACAGGAAAGCAGAACAAATCTCAGGGTCCATGTCAGGGGGAGCCTGCCAAAATAATGAATAAACAGAGAGGAAAGTCTAGTGCCACTTTTCGTTGCTATTCATGTAATGGAGAAAATCATATTGCAAGGAATTGTCCCCTTAAACACGACCAGGGTGCCAATTCAAATGATCCCAGTGTTCAGGAAAACTAGTTTGTGCCACTACTGACGGCCTAGTAGTGGGAAAGACAAGCCATTTGAATGGATTGACAAAGATAAGCATTCGTACATTTAGTCATGGAATGTCGATTGTGCTTCCTGTTTTGGTAGGTGAGTTGAATTCTAAATTTGTGCTCGATACAGGTGCCTGTGTGAGTATAATTTCAACTAGATTGTATTACAGGATTCCTCCTAATAGCAGGCCTGAATTGAGGGCTGTTGATCGGTCATTAAAGTTGGAAGTAGCAGATGACAATTTGTTGACTGTGGAAGGGATTACAAGTTTAAAATTCAAGGTAAATAAGGACATTTTCTGCTGGGATGTTTTTGTTGCTCCGATTAGGGAAGATGGATTAATAGGATTAGATTTCCAGGGATTATTCTGGCCCCAGATTTTTGTGAGAGAAAAAATCCCATTTGGACAAAAACAGTGAGAGATTTTCAAATTCACCGAGATTTTATTGTTTTCGCTCGCTTGGACAAACTGAGAATTTTTTTTTTTTTTTTTTTTTTGTAAAGGCCAGATTTTGTATGTATAAGTATTATTATTGCTTATTTTGTAATGTACTCTACTAGTAAATCAGGTTAATAAAATTGTTATATATATGGTGTTTGATTATTTTAAGTATTGTTATTTTCATGTTTACTGAAAGTGTTTATATATAAATTAGAACTTTCTGGAAATTCATGTTTACTTGTAATATTGTTTATTACAATAATAAGTTGTTTATATTCTTTTTGGAATTTCCAGATGGAATATTCTAGATTAAGCTATTTTTGGCATATCACAGAACATTTAAAATTTTCTTGACAAATACTGGAGAATAAGTGGTGTCTCTAGTATTTTTTTTTTTTTTTTTAGGATGCTTTGATATTATATAAGGAGAGAAGATTTTCATATGAGCATCTCTGTACTCTTTCATTCTTTACTGGATTACTTAAATGTTTCATTTAATCTGGAATTAAACTCTGAATTCAGGGACTTTAAACTGGGATTAGAAACTGCAATTCAAAGGATTGGTTTCAGAAATTCTTCTGGAATATTTCTGAGGCATTTTTTGACATTAACTTGAAAGGTACGCTTGTTGCTGGTTTCACTTTCATTTCTTTATCGTTACGCCTGGCTCGTAACAAAATGCAAACGGCTGAATAAGGGCTTCATGAGCTTGGGAGTGGGTTTGTTATTCAGGCTCAGCTCGGTCTTGTGTTTGATTGTCATCCGAATCAGGGGAGGAGAGCGTGGCCGCTTCGGTCGAGCTGGGTTGTGCTTGAACAAGATAATTTAACATGTTGCCATCCCGACTGGACGGCTTTGGGGCGGATAATTTTCCCTTTTATTTTTTCCGAGTCGGCGGACATGTTTTTGCTGACTCGTGGTAGCGATAAAAAACGCTTACTTAAACTAGAGACCGACAATGAGCTTTTACGATAAAGCTCTTCAATGATACAGATTAATGAATGGTTACCTGCGGTTCTATGTGTAATGAATTTTGGCGCCACAATAATTCAGAAACCAGTCAAACAGAGCAGTCCGATTGTCTCGAAATGAACCGCATGTGCAAAATAGGAACTTAACGGCGTGAAATGAGAAAATTTCAGCGTGCGATTTTTTTTCTCACTCCGGGAATTTTGATGCGATTTCTTGCAAAAAAATGCGAGAATATCGCGAAATTGCGCCAGAAAATGATCCCTGGATTTCTTGCAATTCCATGATTATGTGTTAGGTGCAAAAACAGGTTTACGGCTAAATAACAGAAAATATTAAACCACCTTTATTGAAAGGGTGCCATTTAGAGCAGTGCGAGTAATGTGTAGAGAAGACACAGTAGTTCCGGCAAATTCAGAATTTATTCTTGAAGGTGAAGGTAATTCTATGTTATTATCGTCAAAATACGCTCTTATAAGTCCTTGTAGTGAATTAGATATCGACGGTATTGTTGTAGGTAATTCTTTAGTAAGGTCTACTAAAAATGGTGCAAATTTGCCAGTGCAGGTGGCAAATCTTTCTTGTGAAGATTTAAAAATTGAAAAAGGAACAACATTAGGATTTATGTATATTGTTGATGAAATTGATATTTTGAATGAAAATTCTGTAGGGGTATTATCTAGTGGAAGTGTCAGATTAAATCAAGTTTCGGCAAAAGGGGCAGTAAATACTTCTTCTTGGTCAAAACCTCTGCAAGAGCTGTACACTCGTTCATGTGAAAATCTGAGTGAGACACAGCAATCTGAACTGAAAAATTTGTTAAATAGGTATAGGAATGTGTTTTCAACTTCCCCTACTGAGTTAGGAAAGACAAATATAGTGCATCATAGTATTCCAACAGGAAATGCACAATAAAGTTACCGCCTAGGACATTCGCTGATGAAGAAGACAAAATTATCAAGAAACAAGTGGATGCTGGCATTATACGAGAGAGCAGTATCCCTTGGAGTGCTGCTCTTGTTTATGTGAAGAAAAAGGACGGGTCTACTAGACCATGTGTGGATTACCGTCGTCTCAATGCTGTGACAACTAAAGATGCCTACCCATTACCACGCATTGACAATTGTTTGGATAGTCTTGAAGGTGCTGTATATTTCAGTAGTATGGATCTTACATCAGGATTTTATCAAATTCCTGTTAAAGATAGTGATATTGAGAAGACTGCATTTTCAACCAGTAAGAATGGGCTTTATGAGTATGTTATGATGCCCATGGGCCTCTGTGGGTCACCAAATATGTTTCAGCGTTGTATGGAACTTGTTTTTCGTGGTTTACAGTGGCGGACATTGCTTATTTACCTGGATGACATCATATCATTTGGTTATACATTTTCAGAGGCACTAAACAGATTAGAAGAAATTCTGAAACGTCTGCAGGAGGCTAACCTAAAATTAAAGCCACAAAAGTGTAGCTTATTTCAGAAAGAAATATCCGTGTTGGGATATCGGGTGAATGCTTCAGGAATTTTACCACAGCCTAGTAAATGTGATTTGATGAAATCATGGCCAGTCCCAAGGAATCTTACTGACGTAAGAAGCTTCCTTGGTTTTGTGGGATATTATCGCCGTTTCATCAAGAACTTTTCAGCACGTGCTGTCCGTCTGAATCGACTGATGAAGGCCGGTCAGTCATTCATTTGGACAGAGGAATGTCAGGAGGCTTTTCTCGATATAAAAAGTGCTCTCATGGGGGATGAAGTGATGTCATTCCCAAGGTTTGATGAGAATGGAGAAATGTTCATTGTTGATGCAGATGCCAGTGATCATGCGATTGGTGGTTGTTTGTCACAACTACAGTGGTGTGAGGAAGCTAAGTGTGAGGTTGAAAGACCTATTATGTTTGCCAGTAAATCCCTGGATAAAACACAGAGGAGGTACTGTACAACTAAGAAAGAACTTTTGGCAGTCTTAACTTTTGTGCAACAGTTTAGGCATTATTTGCTGGGGCGTCAGTTTCTTATAAGGACAGATCATTCTAGCCTGAGATGGATAATGTCATTTAAATATCCAGCGGACCAAATGGCACGCTGGTTGGAAGTCTTGTCTCAGTATGACTTCAGAATAGAACATCGGGCTGGCAAAAAGCATAGAAACGTAGACAGCCTTTCAAGGATTAGCTGTGATCCAACAGAGTGTGACTGCTATGACAGGAATACCATTTTGGAAGAACTTCCTTGTGGTGGATGTAAGGTATGTCGTAAACGTCATGAACAGTGGTCTGTTTTAGCCGAAGTAGATGATGTGGTACCCTTGTTCACAAGGAATATTTCATCTCGAGCATCAAAAGAAACAAAACATCAGAAAACTTCTGTGACAAGTCTATTTTTTATGTTAATTTTGACTGTATCTGATATGATTGCTAATGTTGTGAAAGTGGTGAAAGAATGTTTAAACTTCCAGAGTTGCTGGGGAAATACATCTTGGTCTTTGAGACGCTTACGACCAGCTTTAGAGGATAGTTTTAACTTACAAGATTCACCAGTAGAGCAGCTCAGTACTGATAAAGAGCTCTTGCATTCTAGTGTAGAAGTAGTCAGTCAAGGTGACAAACCGTTGGTGGAAGATACTTTGTCACAGAGTGTTGGTTTATGCAAAGACCTCAAACGTTCACCTTTAGCGAGTTATCAGCCAGAACAGATTTGTATTATGAAGAAAAATGATCCAGAAATAGGTAGACTAATTGAATGGAAATCAGTGTCGGCTGTAAGACCCAACAGAGACCTTGTTGCAGGAGAATCTCCTTATGTCAGACACTTATGGTTATTATGGGACCAACTGTGTTTAAAGGATGGTGTTTTGTTCAAACAGTGGATTGCGCTGTTGCGTGAAATGAGGTAACTTGACGGATTTACTAAACAAAGTTTGTCAGGATGACACCACCAGATTGTCGTTTGCAAATATTCAGTGAGGCTACCCAATCTGGAAAGTAGACTTCACAAAAACAAAACTAAACTCAACAGGAATTCCTTTAAAACAAAGACTGTTTTAAATTTTAACTTTTTATCTAAAACTATGCTTTACAAATGGTTACAATAAGCATGCAAAGATAATGAAAAGAAAACAAAACAAAAATGACACATAAGAGAAATACAAGTGGCTAACTTAACCAATGCCAGTCTTTGCCAGTAAACTAAACAGAAAGTCTGGGCAAAATTAAAATTTGGCACTAAGGGGTCTACGCTAAAAGGCACTAAAACTAAAACAACATGCAGGATTCAGAGCCAAACTAATGGTAAAAGGAAGGGGTGAAAAGTTAGAAAGATAGTCTGGAACTGTTTTGCTTTATTTATCTTGAACGCACTCCAAAGCACTTCTAATACTCAAGAACTCCCTATTTGTTTGACGATCAATAAAAATTTAAAGAGAGAGAGAAAAAAAGGCAAATTTAGGAAACTGTCTGATCATTCAGTAGACTCAAGCCAGGGTGCAACCGACATGCACTTTGGAGTGAAACCAACATTCACGCCTCATAATCCCAGTGAGAGGACCGAATGATCTGTAAATATCAAAGAATTTTCTACACTTTCCGAAAGTCACAGAAAATTGAACTTCTGGGGGAAAATGCTAAAAAATAGGGAAACAAAAAAAAAATGTCTAATTATTCAGTAAACTCAAGCCAGGGTGCAACCGACATGCACTTTGGAGTGAAACCAACATTCACGCCTCATAATCCCAGTGAGAAAACTGAATAATTGTGTTTCGTTATTCTCTTTTTTCTTATTAATCAAAAATGGGATGCAGGTAAACTGTGACCTGGAATGCAGCTCTGTCAAGAGAAATAAGAAATTTGCTGTCCTTAAATGCTTGATCTCTGACAAAATAAGATTTTACCCATACTGAGGAAAGAGAAAGGAAAAATAAGAATAAAATTCCCAGCTGTTAATAATTTATAGCAAACTGACAAAACTGAAATTTCAAACATTAGTCTCTTACATTTTTGGGGATTGTTCAGTAAATTCATTCATGCAGTGCAACCAACATGCACTATGGAGTGAAACCAACATTCACGCCTCAGTCTCTTGCTGAACAAACTGAACAATTTTATAACCCCTCTAAAAGATGTGATGCTAATAGTTTCCTCAAGTATAGGCTACAAATTTTGTGCATCATCAATACTATATAAAATCCCAAGCAATTGTTTTAGTATACCCCTTTATATACTTAACTAGAAATAAACAACAATAATAATAAAATCTGAGCTGTTCATGAACAGATTCTACAATATCAGAATATTTCACAACTGAATACTTAACACTTTAGCCTACTGTTCAGTAAATTCAAATCCGGGTGCAACCAACATGCACTTTGGAGTGAAACCAACATTCACGCCTCATATTCCGGCTGAACAAACTGAACAATATTTTATGTCTGTTCAAAATATCAGTCAACCTATATATTAACTCGACACAGTATGCACACAAGGCTTTCCATGAAACCAACATTCACAGTGCTTCACAACATTCACATGTCAAGTGAAACAACAAGCAGTGTCCATACATGCATGTACTTTTCAAATACTACAAAATAATTAAGTAAATATTTTCCCAAAATAGTTCTAAGATATTTTCTAATGTATTTATACAAGAATTCAGCTCAGTATTAATTTTATAAAATTATTTAAAATTAATTTAGCTTATTAAATTCCAGAATAAGTAAATATCTTACTTTGATTCCAATTTCCAAAGCCAAAAATAAAAATTAATTAAAAATTATATCAGAATGAAGAGCTGTAGTTTTAGTGGTAACAGTTAGGAAGCTGGGAGCAGAATGGCAAAAACTGGCAATGAATCTGTATATAAAGAGCAGAAATTCCTAAGTAATCACATGACATTGGTCATTCTACAAATAAGGGAATTGCATAAGACTTTAGACCAGTCCATTTTTCAGAGGTGTGTTATCCTCACTGTCACTGACAAGTCTTGAAGTTAAAAACATTTACTTATATTAAAAATATCGAGAATAGTTTCCAATGGCTGGACTACGCAATTACCCAATCAAGTAAAAAGACATTTATTTCCTTCTGCATTAAATATTTACTGCTCTGAAACTCTGTGCAACCCTTTGTTTTTAATTAATATTGATCAGCCCACTAAATTTAAAACATTACCAACAGTCTATTAATAACATAGAAAATGAAATATTTATTAACTGTCTAGTAGAAAGACATTGCAAACCAGCACCATATTTGCATTTTACTATTTAAAAATTAAGTTTTCTACCTAGCTAACAATGCAGTAGCAGCTCATAAAATCGCATTTTCCCGTGCACTATTTTTTCCTTAAATCTGAGAAACCTGGAGATTCCTACACTTAGCTCATTAATATTCATAAGCTGTCTGTTAATTTTGGGATGTTGCCATTTTTTGGAATTATTTTGCTAAATATTTTGGAATTAAGGTATTAGCCTTCATAATTTCAGTTTGTATATTAATTGTTTCACTACATCTGAATCTGTTATAAAAGTTTTGCAACAGCCAGTTTCTTGAAAAACTTTATTTGTTCTCAAAGTTCCCAGATAGAAAGGAATCTGGGTCAATTTATAGCCTATAAATAGATTCTGCTAATGTAAAAACAAATCTTATAATTTGTCAAAAAACAGTATACACTGCTTGAAATCACTTAAAATAGATCTTTAATTTCCAATTTTCAATCATTTCAGCACTCAAACACTTATAAAAAAATTCAGAAAATCAATATATTGATTTTGCTATCCTAAAGTCAAGGTCAGGTCAGTGCAGAGAATCATGAATGAAATTCCTTCTACACAATTGGTTCTAAAAATAGATACACAATTACTATACACTAAACCTTTGGAATGATGCTGGTATTACAGTGCACACAACTCTTTATCATTCAGGTCAATTTATGTACATGTACCTATAAATCCAAGATCATGAGAAAAATTGCACTTTAATCTGGGATTCCTGGATAAGAAAACCAGCTTGCATTCACATAGATACTTTTGTCACAAACTACTAATTCACTAATACTAAACAAATAATAAAACAGTACAATAGTCCTGAGCCTGCTAAAGTTTGATGTCCACTGACAGTGACATTTTAGACACTTTTTTCAAACCTACAACAGGAAAACTAACTGCTAGGTCTTTATTGAATTATCTTTCTTTATAATCATCAATGTGGAAAAAAAAAGTAAAATAATAATAATCATAAACAACAAAACAACTTAACCTAACAGGCTCGTGGCATAACGAATAATCGGTGACAGATAGACCACAAAATGATCACATTAAAATTCAGGTCCACAACAATGCACCCTTTTCCAAAAGAAAAAATGTATAGGGAATGCATTTTTTCTGATTTCGTCCCCGAAATCCATATTCTTAATTTCAAATTTAATCATTAAATTCCTGTGATCATTTTGAATTTACATCAACAATGTTCAGTTAAAATATTTACATCAGTATGTTGGCTGGCACATATGGACTAAAATACTCTTTTGGCATATGCTTATGAATTTTTTCCCCTTGTATATGATTGTCAAAATATCAGTTAACTAACAGCTACCTTGATACCACTGAATCAGCTAGGGAATAAATGTGCAAAACAAAATGACTAGGTTTGCTGTTAAAAATCACAACATTAACTGGCAAACAAGCAAGTAAAACAAAGAGAAAACTCTTGAGTATGTATTTGTCACATTCTGTGCCAAATAGAAATGGTTAAACATCAATAAACTCCTTTTAAGTATGCAATCCTACCCAAACCTACACGGCATGCCATATATAGGTACTTACTATCAGGCCAAACCTTACAAATAAAATATCCACCAAATGCTTCATTTGAAACCTAGTCCATAAATGTATATATATACTTTTTAATTTGTTTTGTTTTGTAGTTTAAATGAATTTGAAGCAACAGACTAAATGCTTCTCAAGAGTAAAAGGACTAGGGCATAGTTGAACATTTATAGGTATTCAAAATAGTGAATCTTTCTTTTGAAATAAGATAATTTTCAGAATATTCAAAGCAGATGAAGATTTATGCATGACACGTATTTTGGCTATATGCACAACTACTATTACATAAACATAAACATTTACTAAAATCTCTGTGATATGCAATATATATGCACGGCTACGCCATCAGCATAATACAAGATAGGCTCATGTATGTTTTTGAACACAATGTGGTTGAGTGTTTGTCATTAACAATTTAACAAAATTGTCAACAACAACAAACACCCAGCTTCAACATAACCAGGGAATAATCAGGCCTATATTACTCCCTAATCTTTGTTATGGCCAAATGCAATGGACTTAAGTCTGGTAACTTCTTGTAAGTCATTCTAATACTTATTCACCGTGCCCATAACTTACAGTAATTATAGGATTGATTTGCAGCTGGCATAACATACACCATTTGCAAACATTGTAATAGTAAAAATAATAATACTAAAACAAAAAATATATGTAAGAAAAATAATGTGGATTACAAGAAAAGATATACAAATATTTACACACTTCTGCACCTTGTGTAAGGAGAAATGATGCTCTTAAAATGAATACTAATAGGTCCTGAATGCTTTAATTGCTCAACATCTAGCTTGCTAAGTGACAACATCACAACCAATGGAAACTTTAAAGTCGGAATGAATCACTGACTTTACAAAAATACTGCACAGAGGCAGTGACTGTGGTAGACCATCTTGAAAACCAAACATGTAGATATCGAAACTCTGGAAATGCAATAAAGCACATTGCTCCATATATACAATGGCAATGAAACACAAATCTCCACAGTCTTATAATTAGACAAACATTGTTACAATGTAAACACCACAGTCATGCCTCTACACAAACATTTATGGAATGACTTTAAGCTATCAAAACAGTGGAATGATTATAGATTCATCAATAGCTTTTTTTTTTTTTTTTTTTTAAACTCATGAAAACATGCTACCCATGTCACTTCAAAATAATTTGAGAGGCACGCCCGCCGTGTCTTGCTGCAGCAGATTTAATTAGATGTAAAAACGAAATAGAGAAATCTCCAGGGCGCCAAGTCATCTATAGGAATCGGGCTGGAAGCAGGACCCCAGGGCTAGGTAAGGATCATTTAAAAACAAACAAACAAAAAAAAAAAAAAAAAAAAAAACAACCACCCCAACCCAGGGTATAGGACCAAGATGGGAATGGAAGGACCAAACCAGGCGCCCCCAAAATATTCTCATTAGCAAAAATACCCAGGCATATATGCATAAACACAGCCAGCAAACCTCAAGTGTCTGCATATCATTCATTAAAGAAGTGACCAGATAACAAGATACCTCATACTATGAAGTACGTTTGATGCATGCATAAACCAGAGGCCAGAACGTTGAAATACTGCCATTTTCTGCTTAACGGACATCATCCGTTAACACACCGGCCAAAATAACAGATATGTATCTGCTACTATCCGGTAATAACAACAGTTAACAAAACGTCATGGGAACCCTCCCTTAAACAGAACGAAATTGTTCACATGATGAAGTCAACAATAACAACGTATACATAACCCAGATGTATACACACACAAACAAATGCAAAAAAGATTGCCATTGAATACACATATGGCTCAAAATGTCCATCTGCTACTAGAACGATACCGGTTTTTACCTTCCAAATTCCAGCAGAGATGCAAAAAGCCCTTGAAGTGTGCAAACGCCGAGGCCTACATCACCTCAACCAGTGTGCAAACGCCGAGGCTTACATCACCGGACATCTAGTGTGCAAACGCCGAGGCCTACAACACCAGAGGATAAAATGGCCTACGACCCCCACGCCAGACCAATAGCCACGCACGCACCAAAATTCCATGAAACAAAGTATTCACGTAAGAAACAAATTAAAACACTAATACTGAACCTCAAGAAAATTTACTAAAAATACAAATGTGAAGGAAAATGTGAGAGGTAGAGAAAAATACAAACACCATGTTATATCTACCCGTATGGAATCATCAGAAAATTAAATTAACTATTTTTATGCCTTTTATTGTATTCAGAAATGGCATCCTGACTACACCGCTTCCAGATCTGCTGAGTGCGAGTGAGATGTCTGTTCGTTTCAGGAACAGACACAACACTGCGTATCCTTATAGGTGGATCTGGAAACAATGCAGCCTGAGATCCACTTGGCTGGTTATCACGCCAGGCCTGCTCAAATCCGGACAAGGCAGAAACATGAGGTACACCGGATTCTGGGGTCAAAAGCTCACCAGACAGACAGTCATTAATCCTCAAAAGCTCATCATTCTGTTTCTTCAGCTGTCGATTCTCCTCCCTAAGCTCCCTCAACTGCTGTGACTCATCATCATAATCCAACTCCTCACTCGATGATGAATCCAGCAGAAAAGAGTTGGAAGAACCAGCAACAGAAGAAACTCTTTCTTCACCAATCTCGGGTTCAGTGGAGACAGCAGCAGCCTGATCAGTTGGGTAATGCTCCCTCTCCGTCTGTGTTGCTTTGCGCATCATCAGTTTCCTTGGAATGACCTCCTCATTCTCATGAACTGGGCCATGGCATCCGGTTCGATGCTGATGCCGCCTTATTCCTGCAGCTTTAACTGCAACAAATCCGCAGTTACATTGGAAAGGAGCTGCCTCCTGGGTGTGTTGTTTATACAGATGAACGTACACCGACTCGAAGAAGCCAAGGAAGTTACATAGAAGACATAAATAAATTGACTTCCCCATCCTGAAACGACAAATTCAGAAACATCGACTGAACAGCCCGGCTGGCACCAAACACAAGACAGAGGTTTGGCTATAAATCCATGTTTTTTTTTTTTTTTTTAAATTAGCCTATATATATATATATATTTTTTATTTTTTTTTTTTATATATTTTAAGTGTCTGATTCTATGGGTGACTGGCATTAGTTTTACAGAAACAAGAAAAATTATATTACAGTACTATTCTGCAAACGCTTCTGCAGTTTTACAGCCCACTTTGGCAGTTTGTCGGACTCACACTTCTTCAGTCGATCATGATGTACCACCAGTATAACTCGTTTGCCTGTAATCTCGTACACCGAGGGACTGCAGCACTTTGTGACTACAAAAGGTCCAGAGTATCTCTCATCAAGTTTTTTACCCATGGCCACCCTTTTATATACCACATCTCCCACCTTGTAAGTGTATTCAACAGTTCGACTATCATAATCCCGTTTCTGTCTCTCAGCAGCTGCTCGGAGATTTTTCCTGGCAATATGGTAACACTCTTCCATCCTGTCTCTGAGTTGGGTGACATATTCATGAACGTTACATGGCTCTTCAGCTCTTGGAAAAGGGTAAAGCAAATCTTTTGGCATATTCACCTCCCGACCAAACATAAGCATATTTGGACTGTAGCCTGTAGCTGGATGAGGAGTAGCCCTGTATGCTGCTAAAAGTAAACCTAAATATTGATCCCAGTTCTTACTATTATGTGTCACAACCTTTTTTATCATGTTGCCTAGTGTCTGATTGAACCTTTCAATAAGACCGTTCGAGCTTGGTCTATAAGCTGTTGTTCTTGTCTTCTTAACTTCCAGTAATCGGAGCACTTCCTTGAACAACTGACTTTCAAAGTTTCTGCCCTGGTCTGAGTGTATTTCCAAAGGCGTACCAAATCTGGAAATGAATTCATGGACAAGTTTCTGTGCCACAATTTCAGCATGCTGGCTGGGTAAACTATACGCCTCCATCCAACGGGTGAAATAGTCTCCTATTACAAGGATAAATTTATTCTGGTCTTTTGTTAGCGGTAATGGACCCATTACATCTATACCTATTCGGTCCAAAGGATAGCCCACCACATAGTTTCTTAACTTGGCTCTTGGCTTTTTGCACAGAGTTTTGGTTCTGTTACACTTGTCACACTTCTTGATGTACAATTTCGTGTCACTTCTCATTTGATACCAATAAAATTTCTGTTGCATTTTCTGGTAAGTCTTATTAATGCCAAAGTGCCCTGTAACCAGTGTATCATGATGATTCCTAATCACCTCATTCCTTAAGACTTTTGGAACGAGTAGTTGTAAACTTTCTTGCTTTGCTGGACAGAACTCCCATCTTCTCTGATAGAGTATACCATTTTTTCGGACAATATTTTCTGAGTTGAGCCAGTATTTTCTTACAGCTGGACTATGAGCCGCAGCTTCATCCCTGCTGGGCTGACAGCTTTTATCCATCCAGTCATGCAAAATGCCCAAATCAGCGTCTTCTCTCTGAAGTAGTTGAATTTCTTCAAAAGTATATATTGGCAGAAACATAGATTCCGGACTACAACTTCCTCCTTCAGAATTCTCTTGGTTTGGTTGAGAGATTTGATTTCCATCTTGAACAAGCGACTTAGCCTTGGCCCTGGTAAAGGCTCGAAGACATACCTCCTCCTGTTCTGATATTTCTTTTATCCTAGAAGCATGTACATTGGATCCTAGATCAGTAACATCGTCAACCTCATCATAAAACTCTTGCCAGTCATCTTCACAATCCAAACATACCTGGTTTTCTTGGGAATCATATGGTACATGACCGCATTGGTCCTGTTCAAAATCTTTCCTGGACAGACTATCAGCGTTTTTATGCCTGGAACCCGGTCGGTGTTCTATATCAAAATCATACTGGGCAAGAAATTCTAGCCACCTGGCCACCTGACCTCTTGGATCCTTGAAATTGAACAGCCATCTCAGAGACCCATGGTCAGTCCTGAGAAGAAATCTCTGGCCCAAAAGATAGTGTCGGAAATGATTAACAAAAGTTATGACAGCAAGCAATTCCCTTCTCGTTACACTGTATCTTTCTTGTTGGGAACTAAGTCGTTTTGATGCATAGGCTATAACTCGCTCTTTTCCATCTTGTACTTGGGATAACACCCCTCCAATTCCAACATCTGAAGCATCTGTGTCTAATAGATATTTCAGTCCAGGTTTTGGATATGCAAGTATAGGGGCAGAACATAGCTTCTCTTTGAGCTCTTCAAATGCTTTCTGACAGGAACCATCCCACTGAAATTTGACATTCTTCTTAGTCAGCCTTGTCATTGGTGCAGCTATATGACTAAAGTTGGCTATATACTGGCGATAATATGAACACAGCCCTAAAAAACTTTGAATTTCCTTGATACTGCCAGGCTCCTTCCATGTCTTAACAGCCTCCACAGTCTTGGGATTGGGACTTATTCCTTCTACATTCACAATGTGTCCAAGAAAAAGGACCTGAGTTTTAAATAATTCACATTTTGAAGGTTTTATTTTCAACCCTGCTTCAGAAAGACGCTTCAGTACTTCTTCCAGTCTCCCAAGATGTTCATCAAAATTTGACGAAATAACAATTATGTCGTCCAAGTACACCAAAAGTATGTCCCACTGTAATCCACGAAAGATGAGTTCCATGCAGCGCTGAAACGTACTAGGAGCATTGCAGAGTCCGAAAGGCATAACAGTGTATTCGAACAAGCCATACTTTGTTATAAATGCTGTCTTATGTCTGTCCTCTTCAGCCAGCTCAAGTTGCATATATGCACTTTGCAGATCAATCGTCGAATAGATCTTTGCAGATGAAAGACAATCTAAGCACGCATCTATTCTTGGAAGTGGGTATGCATCTTTAATTGTACGTTCGTTTAGTTTCCTATAGTCTATACATACACGAACATCTCCTGTCTTCTTACGTACCATTACGATAGGGGAAGCCCAGGCTGAGCTTGATGGCTGTATGGCTCCAGCTTTCAGCTGTTCATTCAAGTACTTTTCCTCCTCTCCTTCAAAACCTTGAGGTGTTCTTCGTAATGGCTGGCGCACAGGTGCAGCTTCAGCAGTGTCTATATGATGTTTTAAAACAGAACATTTCCCTAATTCGGACTTTGTCTTAGCAAAAGTTTCTTGATACCTTAACAATAAATTTGCTAATTGACACCTTTGTTTTTCATCCAGTTTTTCAATACTTTGTGTATATAACATGTGTAAATGTGTTGGAACCCTTTGCAATTGCTCTTCCACTCCCAAGTCTGCTAATTCTGAACCAGTGAGTTCAGTCTGAACTTCTGAAGAGTGTATAAAATTGTTTTCATCTGGCTCTGATGCTTTTGCTTTCTGATGACTACAGATATCTTCCAGCTCACCTTTTTTATGCTGAAGTTTGCTGTTCTTGAGTCTACACATGGAGATGCCCTCTTCGTGCCGTGCTATATCTTGGACTTTTACAGTTGTCATAACACTTCCAACAGCCTGGAGGTTACCCAGTATCATTCCTTTTTTTAATTTTACTGGTGATACACTAGAGTTTATCATCTTCACTGGTATTTTGTTTGACTTCAGTTTTATTACGCTCCTAGCAATAAGCAGCTGTTTCTTTGCTTCTTCAGAGGCCTCAAAAATATAAGTCTGGTCTTCATACTTCTCTTCGGTATAACATACCCCGCTCATTATGAATTCTGATGAAGCAGGCACAGTAACGGCTCTTGATACTTTCACTTTTCCACTGCTTTCTTGAACTCGAATTACCTCACAATCAACCCAGGAATCTTTTATCTGTATACCACGCTTGGTGCTGACAGTAATATCCATGGCATCAATAACATCACAGCCTAACAGAATTTCGTCTCTTATTGGAGCGACATAAACAGGCCAAGTAAAGTTGTATTCACCTATCTTAAACTCAACATCAGTGATGCCACAAGTTTTCATTTCACGACCAGCTTCAGCAACAACTAAACCCCGCTTTGCCATCTTCAACTTTGGTTTTACATTCTCGGGAAATGAATCATAAAGTTGCTTACTTAATACTGTCACTTCAGCCCCAGTATCTACGATAGCTTTAGTTGGAAGTCCCTGCACAGATAATGGTGTTTTGATAGTGACAGCTCTTACCCGTTCTATTATAATTTGCAAATCCTCACATTCTTTCATGTTATTCTGGTTTATCATACCGGGTATATATATATTCTCAACTGTAGCAGGAGAAATATTCTCTGCAAGTCCTAACTCTTGTCCTTTAAAGCTTACATGAGGTAGTGGTTTGGCCATTTCATCGACATTAATTGAAGACTTGCTTAACACTGGGCCTAAGTCCTGGCCAGCGGACTCGGCCCCGTCACGTTTTCCGACTGTTTTTCTTTTGGTGAATCCTTTTGCGTAGCGGGTTTTCTGTTCTTATGCCTAAGTGGACATCGAGGCGCAATATGACCTTCTTGTAAACAGAAGTAACAAATTATATTTTCTTCTTGCCGTTTTGGCATCAGTTCTTCTTCACTTTTATCTTTACTGTCCAGATCGTCCATGCTTGCCTTCCCATTTCTGAAAAGCTTTTCAATGGTTGCCTTTAGATCCCTACCAAACTGGATCAGACGTTCTTCAGTCACAAATTTCTTACCATTTATACGTCTTACTTCAGATTCATTGGTATCGTTAATATCGGGTAAACATGTTAATTGCTCCTTAGCATAAGAGCTTAGTTGCCTTAGTCCAGATTTCTTTCGTGTTGTCTCCTTGCAACACTCATGCCATGTTATCATGTCTACAGCATCTGTGAGACTCCTTGGTTTCTTTATGAGGACTTCATAAGCAATGGTTTGATCAGGCAATCCCTGAAGAAGATGGTGTATAGTCATTTGTGTAAAGGTCTCTGTAGAGCCTATGTCCGGGTAAGCCTTGGCCATCAATGTTCGGACTCTTGAAGCGTATTCTTGAATTGTCTCTTTGGAATTCTTTTTAATATTATTTAAGCTCGCTCGTACAGTTTCAGCTGGTGTTCTGTGAGTAAACCTATCCCGCAAAGCTTGGACAAACAAATCAATATCTCCTCTTGTCTCTGGTCCCAGACCAGCTGCAAAACTCATAGCATCATCTTTTAAACAGAGCAACAACTGCTCCCTTTGTTTCTCAGCAGACCAATGGTATCTTCTAGCCAACAATTCAAACTTGAGCCAGAAAGCATCCCATTCATCATGCTTTCCAGAAAAAGATGGAAAATAGGGCCTTGGTTCATTAAGAAATTGTTCTGGAAAACTTAACTCTGGCCGCGGTATTCCATAAAATACAGGTCCTAGGGGCTCATTGTAGCTTCGAGGTGGAGGCAGAAGTCTGCTGTAATCGAACTCTCTTTGTGGCATGCGATCTCTGTCCCTGTAACCATGATCCTTTGGGGTTGGTTGAGTTGTCCTTGTTGCTGATTGCTGATCCCTTGATGACGAGTTAGCCCTTGGAACCTTCTTTGACTGGCCATGCGGTTCACCAAGAGTAAAACCAGTATATTGTCTAAAATCAGACCTGTCTATGTTTCTATTGTGGATATTTTCTCGTGGTCTCACTGGGGTCTCACCCCTAAGAGAAACATGATCCTGCCTCAGATAGTCTCTCAGTGAAGGTTCAAAGTCAGTCGTTGTTCCGAAATGTACTCTAGGTGGTAAACTCCATCTAGGTAATGGAACAGGTTCTCCAGGCATGGAGCGACCATGCGAAGCATCCTTGCCAGTCTCAAGCAAATCAATTGGTAGAGTATCCTCTGAGTCATCCCTTGAATGCAGTGTCCACCTTGCCCCAGGTGAAGTGTCTCTCTCCATCATACCATCAGGAGAATGACTACGTTGCAAAGGTGATGAAGTACCTCTTGGTCTATCTTCCTCAAATAACTGTAAAGGCACAGTCTCATCCTCCAACAGATCACCATAGGGAACATGGCCTGTTGACTGGTCAGTGTGTATAGTCTCTCCATCACCAATTCCTTCTCCTTCACCGTGTTCTTCATTTGCTGTTGAGCGTTCCGGAAGCGTTCTAGACCGTAAATCCATAACCGTCAAGTTACAGATGGTTCGAAAATTTGGAAAGTTTCACTTTTTTTTTATGCAAAGGGAGATAATTCAATAGTGGCCACCAGATAAATGGCAATTATAGTCAACCACTCCACTCAGTTGAATTTCACTGAAAAGAACTCAGCAGCAAGAGATCTGACTACCACAAGTCTGAGACTACCAACAAGTCTCGAATCAATGCTGTGAATCCTTGCAGGCAACTGCCAGTGGTATGAACATAAATCTACTTGTTAAGAGAACACTAACACTGATCTGATCACCGACAGATCTTGGACTACCAACAAGCCCTGAATCAGTGCAATCTTGCTCCCTTAAAAAGAGATAAGCCTCAAAAGCTTCCTCAACACAATTTTGAATTAATTAAATTATGCTATGATGATTCCACAGCAACTGATTTGACTACCACAAGTCCGAGGCTACCAACAAGCCTTGAACCAATGCTGTGAATCTCAGTAAGCAATTACTAATGTGGATTTAAAATCAACTCTTCAAGGAAACATCAATACTGATCTGATCACCAACAGATCTTGGACTACCAACAAGTCCTGAATCAGCACAAACTTGCTTCCCTAAAGAGGAGTAAACACATATTTTTTTTTTTTTTTCTAAATTTTAAACAACTGTTTGTTATGAATGTGAAATGCTAGAAATGCCCATCCAGTTACCACAAGCCTCAACAAGCATTCAAGCACCACACATCTGTTGTCAAATGTCACACAGGTGCAGATGTGACAAAATGTTGCCCCTCTCAAATGATTGTGTCCACTGTACTGTACAGGTTTTGTCTGCACTTCGTATGTTAAAAGCCAAAATTACGAAGTTACTGCAAAACAATGAACACAAAGTCAGAGGCAACGATCAGAAGATTACAATCCAGCATCGCAACTGATACACAGCGATACCAAACCAAAATCCTCTAACCGATTCTGCAGACCTAACTGAGAATTAATTTGAAAGATAGAAGATAGAGGGTGGGGACTGACATCAATTAAGCTAATTAAATAAACAATTTTATACAATTAATTCACAATTAATTTTTTTTTTTTTTTTTTTAACCAAATTTCCCCAAAACTGCAGAAACCTATAAAAATACCCATATAATACAGCTTTACCATCTGTATTGCAAAACAGCAGCCTCCTCATCAAGTCCTAAAATTTTGGCTTCAAGGTCACACTTTTCTCTTAGAAGTTTATCTATTTTATCCTCTTGCTCTTTTATCAGCAAGTCAACCTTCTCTGCAAACAGTTTGAAGGTGGCTGCATAATTATCTTCTTGGATTTGAAAATGTTTAATTAAATTTCGTCGTTCTTCTTCTAACTGCTTCAAAGTCTCTTTTAATTGCGAAATTTCTTCTTTTAATGTACTCATAATTGACTGTCTGTCACAATATTTATTCTTTACACAGAGAACATGAAATCTGATACTTTCACTATGGAAACAACTTAAATAAATCTGTAGTTGTTTTTTTTTTTTTTTTTTTTTTTTTTTTTTTTTGTTTTTTGAAAACCAAATCCCACTTCTGACACCAAGTTTTTGTTGCGTGAAATGAGGTAACTTGACGGATTTACTAAACAAAGTTTGTCAGGATGACACCACCAGATTGTCGTTTGCAAATATTCAGTGAGGCTACCCAATCTGGAAAGTAGACTTCACAAAAACAAAACTAAACTCAACAGGAATTCCTTTAAAACAAAGACTGTTTTAAATTTTAACTTTTTATCTAAAACTATGCTTTACAAATGGTTACAATAAGCATGCAAAGATAATGAAAAGAAAACAAAACAAAAATGACACATAAGAGAAATACAAGTGGCTAACTTAACCAATGCCAGTCTTTGCCAGTAAACTAAACAGAAAGTCTGGGCAAAATTAAAATTTGGCACTAAGGGGTCTACGCTAAAAGGCACTAAAACTAAAACAACATGCAGGATTCAGAGCCAAACTAATGGTAAAAGGAAGGGGTGAAAAGTTAGAAAGATAGTCTGGAACTGTTTTGCTTTATTTATCTTGAACGCACTCCAAAGCACTTCTAATACTCAAGAACTCCCTATTTGTTTGACGATCAATAAAAATTTAAAGAGAGAGAGAAAAAAAGGCAAATTTAGGAAACTGTCTGATCATTCAGTAGACTCAAGCCAGGGTGCAACCGACATGCACTTTGGAGTGAAACCAACATTCACGCCTCATAATCCCAGTGAGAGGACCGAATGATCTGTAAATATCAAAGAATTTTCTACACTTTCCGAAAGTCACAGAAAATTGAACTTCTGGGGGAAAATGCTAAAAAATAGGGAAACAAAAAAAAAATGTCTAATTATTCAGTAAACTCAAGCCAGGGTGCAACCGACATGCACTTTGGAGTGAAACCAACATTCACGCCTCATAATCCCAGTGAGAAAACTGAATAATTGTGTTTCGTTATTCTCTTTTTTCTTATTAATCAAAAATGGGATGCAGGTAAACTGTGACCTGGAATGCAGCTCTGTCAAGAGAAATAAGAAATTTGCTGTCCTTAAATGCTTGATCTCTGACAAAATAAGATTTTACCCATACTGAGGAAAGAGAAAGGAAAAATAAGAATAAAATTCCCAGCTGTTAATAATTTATAGCAAACTGACAAAACTGAAATTTCAAACATTAGTCTCTTACATTTTTGGGGATTGTTCAGTAAATTCATTCATGCAGTGCAACCAACATGCACTATGGAGTGAAACCAACATTCACGCCTCAGTCTCTTGCTGAACAAACTGAACAATTTTATAACCCCTCTAAAAGATGTGATGCTAATAGTTTCCTCAAGTATAGGCTACAAATTTTGTGCATCATCAATACTATATAAAATCCCAAGCAATTGTTTTAGTATACCCCTTTATATACTTAACTAGAAATAAACAACAATAATAATAAAATCTGAGCTGTTCATGAACAGATTCTACAATATCAGAATATTTCACAACTGAATACTTAACACTTTAGCCTACTGTTCAGTAAATTCAAATCCGGGTGCAACCAACATGCACTTTGGAGTGAAACCAACATTCACGCCTCATATTCCGGCTGAACAAACTGAACAATATTTTATGTCTGTTCAAAATATCAGTCAACCTATATATTAACTCGACACAGTATGCACACAAGGCTTTCCATGAAACCAACATTCACAGTGCTTCACAACATTCACATGTCAAGTGAAACAACAAGCAGTGTCCATACATGCATGTACTTTTCAAATACTACAAAATAATTAAGTAAATATTTTCCCAAAATAGTTCTAAGATATTTTCTAATGTATTTATACAAGAATTCAGCTCAGTATTAATTTTATAAAATTATTTAAAATTAATTTAGCTTATTAAATTCCAGAATAAGTAAATATCTTACTTTGATTCCAATTTCCAAAGCCAAAAATAAAAATTAATTAAAAATTATATCAGAATGAAGAGCTGTAGTTTTAGTGGTAACAGTTAGGAAGCTGGGAGCAGAATGGCAAAAACTGGCAATGAATCTGTATATAAAGAGCAGAAATTCCTAAGTAATCACATGACATTGGTCATTCTACAAATAAGGGAATTGCATAAGACTTTAGACCAGTCCATTTTTCAGAGGTGTGTTATCCTCACTGTCACTGACAAGTCTTGAAGTTAAAAACATTTACTTATATTAAAAATATCGAGAATAGTTTCCAATGGCTGGACTACGCAATTACCCAATCAAGTAAAAAGACATTTATTTCCTTCTGCATTAAATATTTACTGCTCTGAAACTCTGTGCAACCCTTTGTTTTTAATTAATATTGATCAGCCCACTAAATTTAAAACATTACCAACAGTCTATTAATAACATAGAAAATGAAATATTTATTAACTGTCTAGTAGAAAGACATTGCAAACCAGCACCATATTTGCATTTTACTATTTAAAAATTAAGTTTTCTACCTAGCTAACAATGCAGTAGCAGCTCATAAAATCGCATTTTCCCGTGCACTATTTTTTCCTTAAATCTGAGAAACCTGGAGATTCCTACACTTAGCTCATTAATATTCATAAGCTGTCTGTTAATTTTGGGATGTTGCCATTTTTTGGAATTATTTTGCTAAATATTTTGGAATTAAGGTATTAGCCTTCATAATTTCAGTTTGTATATTAATTGTTTCACTACATCTGAATCTGTTATAAAAGTTTTGCAACAGCCAGTTTCTTGAAAAACTTTATTTGTTCTCAAAGTTCCCAGATAGAAAGGAATCTGGGTCAATTTATAGCCTATAAATAGATTCTGCTAATGTAAAAACAAATCTTATAATTTGTCAAAAAACAGTATACACTGCTTGAAATCACTTAAAATAGATCTTTAATTTCCAATTTTCAATCATTTCAGCACTCAAACACTTATAAAAAAATTCAGAAAATCAATATATTGATTTTGCTATCCTAAAGTCAAGGTCAGGTCAGTGCAGAGAATCATGAATGAAATTCCTTCTACACAATTGGTTCTAAAAATAGATACACAATTACTATACACTAAACCTTTGGAATGATGCTGGTATTACAGTGCACACAACTCTTTATCATTCAGGTCAATTTATGTACATGTACCTATAAATCCAAGATCATGAGAAAAATTGCACTTTAATCTGGGATTCCTGGATAAGAAAACCAGCTTGCATTCACATAGATACTTTTGTCACAAACTACTAATTCACTAATACTAAACAAATAATAAAACAGTACAATAGTCCTGAGCCTGCTAAAGTTTGATGTCCACTGACAGTGACATTTTAGACACTTTTTTCAAACCTACAACAGGAAAACTAACTGCTAGGTCTTTATTGAATTATCTTTCTTTATAATCATCAATGTGGAAAAAAAAAGTAAAATAATAATAATCATAAACAACAAAACAACTTAACCTAACAGGCTCGTGGCATAACGAATAATCGGTGACAGATAGACCACAAAATGATCACATTAAAATTCAGGTCCACAACAGCGCATAGTGGAACACAGGTTTATTTACAGCTAGTGCTACCATCCATTCTAAAGAAGCAAGTACTCGAGTCTTCGCATTCAGCATTATCCTCAGCGCATTTGGGTGTTAACAAAACAGTGAATAAAATCAAGCAAAATTTTTATTGGTATCGACTGAAAGAAAGTGTTGCGTTTACATAAGAAATTGTTTCAAATGTGGAGCTAGAAAGAGACCAGCTAGGATGCCAAAAAGTCCAATGATGGAATATACTGTTTCCTATCCAATGGACCGTCTCTGCACAGACATTTTGGGCCCATTACCTGAATCTGAGAGGTCTGCGAAATTTATTTTGTGCATTCAAGATTCCTTTACAAAGTTTGTTGAATGTTATGCCTTGCCTGATCAGCGTAGTAGTACAATAGCTGATAAAATAGTATTTGAGTTCTTGTCACGCTATGGTTGTTGACTCGAACTGCATAGTGATAAAGGATCCAATTACCAATCTGAGCTTTTCCGAGAGGTGTGTGGTTTACTAGAAATACATCAAACCAGGACTTCTGGATTTCGTCCTATTGCAAATGGTATGGTAGAACTGCTAAACAGTTCTCTTTTAAATATGATTTTCACTTATGTTAATCAGGATCAACGGAACTGGGATCGTTATTTACCACTGCTGACCATGGCTTACCGATCATGTGTTCATGCAAGCACAGGTTACACCCCAAATCTTCTGATGTTTGGATGTGAATGTATTCAACCAATACAATTACAAGTGGGTTGTATTCCAGAGAAATGTAAACGTGGAAATTACAATGAGTATGTGCAAGAATTAAAAGACAAGCAAGAACAGATATTTAAGTTTGTACGAGAAAATCTTACAAAAACTGCATCTAGAATGAAACGAGATTATGACACACGAATCAGTCAAAATAATTACAATGTTGGAGATTTAGTGTATTGCTTGGATAAAACAAAAACTATAGGACATTGTAAGAAAATTGATCCTCAAATTTGGCAGGGACCCTTCATTGTAGAAAGGAAGTTCAGTGACCTACTTTTTGAAATCAGAGGAAAACCAGGCACTAGAAAGAAAATTGTGCATCATGACAGGCTTAAAAGATATCATGCAGATTCACTGCCATATTGGTTGTCAAGTAAAAGTGACTCTTGGCAGCCAATACCTCCTTCCAAAATGAAAAGTAGGGAAAAGGTTAATTTTAAAGTAGAAAAGAATTTGATGGACACAGAAAAGATAGCTCCAGCTAGGCGAGGAACAAGACATAGGAAACAGACAGAATTTTATGGAACTTAAGTCGGAAAAAAAAAAAGACAGGAAAAAGAAAGAAGAATAATAAAGGTACCTTTTTCATGGATAAGCAATAACAATTAGTTACTCTAGGGTGGTTTTTCAAGTGACAATAACATTCATTAGACAAGATGTGACACAATGGACATTCACTGGTTATGGTTTTACAAGCACTAATCTACCATGTAATTGAATCCCTATTATAACTTAAAAGTTAGCATGAACAGTTTACTTAAGTTAATTACTTTCATGAGGCTTCAAAGATACTCATTTTTGTAAATTTTGGAACTTGTCTGGAGGCATGACAGATGAATATGACTTTTCTTACTTTCTCACCTGATTAAAATGTTAAGTAATTATTAAAGTTATTCGACCCCTAAAACAAAGGATGTGGGCAAAGTATATAGCTGTAAGCATGAGTATCAGGGCATTATTTCTTGAGAATAAAGTCGGAGATGGAACAAAATAATTGCAGAGATAATATGAACACTCCAGTAATGGATGAAAGGCCCTCAGTGCTTGGGTTTTCACCAATAAGTGATTTTGAAGATACAGACCAGCCATCTCTTCCTGAGATGTTTGTCGCAACTTCAGAAATGCGCATACTGGATAGACTTAATAATTTAGAGACAATTATCAGGGAGCAGCATCTTAAAACTAGGGATCATGTGACACAGGGATTGAGAGAAATTGTATGACATATGAGAAGTCACTCATTAGCAAATTATGCAAGGACTTAGGAGATGTGTCCACTCAGATCCAAGGACTTCAGGCACATCATCAGGTAGACCCAGGAATGGTCAACAGCATACTAGGATTGGTCAATCAGACAATCCTGTATCTCCATCACGCAGCGCTTCTACCAGCGGCAACTTCCCCTCAGACAGGGAGTACTGCACAGGTGTCAAACCATCAGCCAGCTTTAGGACAAGCAACAGCGGGCAATCCTGGAGATTCAAGCAATGCCACACAGGAATCTAACTAAATGTTGTTGTTATTCCTTTCCAAGGAAGGATTTTCTTTATTCTTTACAGAGGATTAAAGTGTTTAATTTCTGTGAAATTATTTAGTTATTTCCATAGTGTGTGAATTGTATTAGGAAATGTAATTTCTTTTTCTTTGTGTGTATAAGTGCTTTGAAGTATAATCTGCAAGTTATAGCTTAAGTATGTGATTTTTGAGAGAAATCTGGAATACATTCTATAACTCTGTTATATGGGATTATTGTTAGAGGATAGTTTCGGCTTTTCCAGAACTGTTATTTTTGGTTTTTCATCATGAGACACCTTGTACAGCAGCAAGTTAGTCCTCGACAGAGATAAATGGGACCATGTCTTACAAGTACTGTTTAGCAGTACATTGGTTGCCTTTCAAGGCCATAGATGCCTTTTACCAGTGGCAAGGATTATTACTACCAGAATTGTTGGGTGACTGAACAACGCAAGTACATGTAATAAACAGTGATGATTTTTCTTCTACAGTAACATTTGAATAGAATACTAGAAACGTGTGCAGGATCATCGGTTATATAACATTTAGAACTGCCAGTCATGATCAGTTAGGAACTGTCTAAGCATTTTGTGGCATGACTAGGAACTGTGCCATCAAAGAACAACCTTATGATAGAGAGGATTTGCCAGTTTTTGATGCGTTTGTAGATTGAGATCATCTGACTGTTTCACACAAGACCACAGAGTCTGATGTCACAAAAATATGATTGCAATGGAAATACAAACGGGGACTGAGAGTTACGAATTTAGGTTCAGGTAGATTTCAGGATATTAATCTCACACTTTTCAAGGCCTAAGATGTCTTCGATTTAAAAGGAGAGATTCTTATGAGCAAAATGTTGGACTTGAGCCGTATAAATGAAGTAATGGGGATAAATCCTCTATAGGGAGTGCTCGGTGGCATGGACTTTCTAGGTTCCTATAGATCTTTAGAGAAGAAGACAGATATTAGAAGTTCTTAACTAATAAAACACCATTCAGCTCAAAACCCTATAGTAAATTTGACCTTGAGTGGTGGGAACATTCCTGTTTGGCTTATCAGGACATACATACCTTACCTGAGAGAGGGAGTCTGGAATGGTGTTTAGTGGACCTAACTCTGGCTGATTTATGTTTACTGTTCCTGTACATGAAGATATGGTGATGATGGGCTCCAGTTGTAGTGGTATTCCAAAAGAAAATAAAGAAGAGTAGACTTTGGTGCCATTCAAAATTCATATAATTATTTTTCAGTAATTTTAACCTGTTTCTAATATTTTCACCAAGTGTTTATGTTAGGATTTTAATATTTAACATATAGTAGAATTTTCACCAGAAAATGGCACAATCGTGCATGCTTTTGAAACAATTACCCTTTTGGATTATTTTAGTTTTCTTTTTATGAGTAATATGTGATTGTGTGAATTAGAGAAATTACAAGACAGTTATTAAAAGAAGGACTTTAATATGAATGAGAGAAATTGCAAGACATTTTAATAAGAAGGACTTTAAGGATTGTGTGTATGTGGATATTATTATGGATTACTTTCAAAGAAGGTAATTCTCTTAATATTTCTCTGTTTCTAGATTCGCATGTCCTTTCGGTTACATGTCTACTTTTTCTCAAGCCTGGGTTGTTGGGGGTTCTGTAAATGCAACTTTAATTATTTTAAGAATTAAACATTAATGTTTATTCTTGGAGGGGAGAGTGTTGCATTTTTACATTCTGGCATGTTGCAGTATGTGTTGATGTGCCGTAATAAGCCCCTACCCTTGCATTCTAATCCCTGTATTTTAAGAGCATTTCTGCTGTTTTAAGGCAGTATATTGAAGCTATTGTATTCTATTTTTAGATGACTCAGTAGCCTATTTACCCAAGGGGCCAAATTGGTGCTAGCTATCTAAAAATAGCTCCCAGTATCTTGAAATATAGGACAGCATATTGTTGTTCTGTTAAACTTAGAAACCTGGAATTTGGGAGGTTATATTTAGTTTATCCAGCTGAACCTAGTTTAGAATTAGATAATCTTCACATATCTAGAATTTTATCCAAAATCTCTAATATGTCAGTTACAGGACACTCGACAGAGTAGACATTTCCTTATTTAAATTTACCCCTAAGATAGACAACTTATAGTCTAGGCTTCTGTTTGACAAATTTTGTTTTGAAAATATTATCAGCTATATTCCTGAGCTTACATTGCAAATGGAATATTAAGGTTATGTCTCAATGACTCATTTTTCTTTTTGGAGCCAATAGTTGTTTCCCAAAAAGAAAAAAAAAAGTGGGTGGGGGGGGGGGGGGGGGGGGGGCGGGGGATGCAAATATTAGGTCTCTGAGGCTTAAGAACTGGCTTCCTCTAGAGTCTACTATTAACATATAAGGTAGTTAGACCATAACACCTTAAAGATATGTTATAATTGTGAATCTAGATCATTTTTTCTATTAAATATAGAATTAGAATGTATTTGATTCCTTAGAGTTTATCAAATTTTTACGGAGTTATCTGCCTGAGACACGCCCATATATTCTTTTTCCGGATGATAACTTTAGTAAATAAGGGATTTTAACCAAACTTGATATATGTATTAACAGTAAGGAGATCAGGTTTGGAATTGCTAATGGGCAAATTTTATCAAATTTTTACGGAGTTATCTGCTCGAGACACGTCCATATTTTCTTTTCTGGATGATAACTTGAGTAAATAACAAGGCCTTTTAACCAAACTTGTTATATGCATTGATATTATCAAGATCTGCTTTAGGATTGTTATCTGTCCATTGATATTATCAAGATCTGGTTTAGGATTGTTATCTGTCCCTCCATCATTTTCTTTTCAGGCATTTTCGCAATAACTTTAATACATAAACAAATAATTGCTATGGGGGAGGGGGGGGAGGGGGGGGGGGGGATTATGCTTGTGGTGCTTTTATTTCCACTTGTGAACTCAGTCATTTTTCACCCTCAATGTATAGACAGTGGGTACCTTTTGTGAGCTAAGCTCCTCTTACAGTTTTGTACTGATCATTTTGAAACTTTGTTTTCTTCATGGGATGAGGATGTGCATGTGGTTTGAATATAATTGTTAAAACATTTTATGTCACTTTTTCCACATTGTGAACTTAGTCATTTTTCACCCTTTATATATAAACAGTTGTGGTACCTCTTGTGAGCACAACTTCTCTTAAAGCTTTGTACCGATTATTATGAAACTTTGCATGCCTTTTTTTCATGGTATGAGCATGTGCATGTGGTTTAGATATTATTGTTAGATCATTTTTTTTCACTTTTTATACCCCGCTACACAATAGTGGTGGGGTATTATGGTTTCACGTTGGTCGTCCGTGAGTCTGTCCGCCCATCCATTGTACATCCGTTTGTCCGTTTTTCGTTTTCGGATGATAATGAGTAAATAACAAGGGATTTTCACCTAATTTGCTATATGCATTGACATTAAAGAGATCTGGTTTGTATTGACAGTAAGGAGATCAGGTTTGGAATTGCTAATGGGCAAATTTCATCAAATTTTTACGGAGTTATCTGCCCGAGACACGCCCATATTTTTGTTTCTGGCTGATAACTTGAGTAAATGACAAGGGATTTTCAGCAATCTTGCTGTATGCATTGACATTAAGGAGATCTGATTTGGGATTGCTAATGGGCTAATTTCGTCAAATTTTTACGGAGTTATCTGCCTGAGACATGCCCATATTTTCATTTCCGGACGATAACTTTAGTAAATAACAAGGGATTTTAACCAAACTTGCTGTATGTATTGACATTAAGGAGATCTGTTTTGGAATTGCTAATGGGCAAATTTGGTCAACTTATTAGATTCACCAGAGCTTCTTCAAATCTTAATGACTAACTACCGTAATAAAGCCCTTACTGCCAAACTTCTTAGGCAGGGCTATCATTATTTTAAACTTCGTAAGGCATTTTCGAAATTTAATCGCAGACACAGTGCCTTGTTAGAAAAATATAGCATCAGTCTGAAAACACTTCTGCAACAAGGTATATCGGAACCAGAATTTTACGGTGACTTAGTGCACAGATTTAGAAAAATTATAGGTAAATCTAACTTTTCGGAGGAATTCAGAAAACTTATTAATTGTTATAACAGAATTGGCTATAGCCTGGATATTATGTGACAGACTGCATGCCTAGTTGTCAACCCAATCATTGTTGATGGCTATGCTTCACTCTTTAATTGCACGACGGCGGTTCGGGCCTCAGACCCAATGACGGCCTCTTCGTAAAACTTTAACCAGTGACTAAGGGCTTGACGATATGTTTTTGGCTTGGCCCACCGTGGTTCAACTACTGGTTTTCATTTACTCTGGCATACAGTAGAATTGGCCATGAGTACTCGTCTTTGTTTATTATAGTGATTAATTTGATTTTTATGTTTTCGCTTTTATGTTTGTGTCATTTTATTCTTGTGTTTTTTAGTCCTTTTAGTATTGCGATTACCTTGCTTGGGGAAGAGAGAGCTAATCTTAGTGCTTTTCGTATGTTTGTTCAATTTGTGCTTGTTTGGATTTGTCGGTTTCCTCTTCCTCTTGGGGTCTGGGAAGGGCTGCGGTTTGTGATTGTTGCACTCCCTGGACTTTTCTCTTACCTTTTTTTGTATGGAGTTAACCCTTCTCTTGCCGGAAATAAAATGAATCAGGCCTGTAAGAGGGGGTACCTCTACTTGAGAAGTCATTACCCTCTGAATTTTACCTCAATTTTCATGAAATTTTCACGTATAATTTGCCGATCCTAGGTGGCCATTTTACCGGAGAAAGGATGGTCACGTGACTAGAAAGTCACGTGACAGTCATGTGTAAACCGGGAACCGTTTAAGACACTTTAAAAAAAAAAAAAAAAAAAAAAAAAAAAAAAAAAATTACAAGAGCCCAGCGCCTACTGTGTACTATTGCGAATGAAACGAGTGACATACATAGGTTCTACTGTTATTCCTACTTCTTCCTCACTGGAAATGATTCAGGTGTTATGGGCTTTTTTTCCAGAAAAGCCTGATCAATTTGTTGAAGTGAGTGCTGAAATTAATGGCAGCTTGAAATTTGGTATTCTCGGTCTTTTTTAGTGTGGGTAAAATCCAGCACCTGACTGTCTAATGAAAAGTGGCATGTTTGTATGAAAGTAGGTTCACTCCTGTATAGGAACACTTGCTCTGAATGGTTGCATGTGGTATATTGTAAGTATGACAGGCTTTTGAGTTGACAGACCCCCCCAGCGCGACTATTGTCGCGAAAGGCAAGATAAGGGTTAATCTGCCCAAGACACGCCCATATTTTCATTTCTGGATGATTACTTGAGTAAATAACAAGGCCTTTTAACCAAACTTGCTATATGTATTGATATTATCAAGATCTGGTATAGATTGTTATCTGTCTCTCTGTCATTTTCTTTCCAGACATTTTCGCAACGATAACTTTAATACATAAACAAATAATTGCTATGGCTGGGTATTATGCTTGCGGTGCTTTTATTTTCAACATTGTGAACTTAGTCATTTTTCACCTTCAGTTGTTACTAGCCAGGCGTAACGAGAAAAAAATGAAAGTGAAACAGCAACAAGCTTTAAATTATTAACAATATTTATTCACAAAAAATAATGAGACAAGATTCAAAACAAAATAATGTAAGTAAACAGTACCTTTCAAGTTTATGTTACAAAGTCCCTCACAAATAATCCACAAGAATTTATTAATCAAATCCTTTGAATAACAGTTTCTGATCCCACAATTTAAAGTTCCTGAATTCAGAATTAAAGTCCAGAATGAATAAAATATTAAAGTAATCCAGTATAGAATAATTTCCGATGAAAGTATACAAAGATGCCCATATGAAAATCTTTTCTCCTTATATAATATCAAAGAACATTCTAGAAAAAGAATTTACTACAAGCATCCCTTATTTTCCAGGTTCAATCAAGAAAGTTCTAAACATTCTATGACATGCTAAAAATAACTCAGTCCAGAATCAAGAACATAAACAACATGTTATTGAAAACATGTTGTTCCAGAAAGTTATTTTTGGAAACATAGTAAATAAAGCTATTTATGGAAACATAGTAAACATGGTGCTTAAAATAATTGAACAACCTGTATGTAACACTTCCCCTCTTCAAGGAAAACAAAGATTTATGTAATAAATCTTTCTTTTGTCATAAAATTATCATAAGATAAAATACTGATAAAAGCAATTACTATCTTACATACAGCAAGTTACAGGAAACAACAGATGAAGACATCATGCTCTAGACAAGGCATCAGGAATAATATTATCTTTTCCTTTGATATGCATGATGTCAAGATTGTATTCCTGTAACAACAGGCTCCATCTGAGCAACCTCTGATTCTTGTTTTTCATCTTATGGATGAAAGTCAGTGGATTGTGATCGCTGAAAACAACAATAGGTGAGGATGAAGAAGTCAGATAAACTTCAAAATGTTGAAGAGCAAGAATGAGAGACAAACATTCTTTCTCTACTGTAGAATAATCCTTTTGATGTTTGTTAAACTTTTTGGAAAAGTAACAAACTGGATGATCCACACCATTGTCATTCTCTTGCAGCAATATACCACCTGCACCAACATCACTTGCATCTACGGCTAGCTGAAATTCTTTAATAAAATTCGGTGCCAAGAGAACTGGCTCACTTCTCAATATGACTTTCAGTTTATCAAAGGTATTCTGACAGTCACTGGTCCACCTAAACCTCATTCTTTTACTAAGTAAATTCGTCGATGGCTCAGCAATGACAGAAAAATTATTACAGAATTTTCTGTAATAACCAGCCATACCAAGAAACCTCATCAGTTGTCTTTTGCATGTGGGCATCGAAAAATCTGAAATAGCTTCAACTTTAGCGTCTATAGGTTTAACCTGACCATGACTCGCAACATGTCCTAGAAATGTTAAAGTTGCATGACAGAATTCACTTTTAGCAAGGCTTATTGTCAGTTTTGCTTCATTTAGTTTATTAAAAAATGCTTTGATAGTCCCCAGATGGTGATTCCACTCATCATTGTATATGATGGCATCATCTATGTAAGCCTCGCAATGCTTGATTCCAGCTGTTATGGTGTTGATTAAGCGTTGAAATGTTGCTGGAGAGTTTTTCATTCCGAAAAGCATTACTTTATAGTGATATAATCCATCAGGAGTAACAAATGCTGAGATCTCTTTGGCTCTCTGTGAGAGGAATTTGCCAAAATCCTTTCAGAAGATCAAATTTAGTTATATATTTCGAATTTCCAATTTTTTCAATACAGTCATCCATTCTTGGGATGGAAAAAGTCTCTGTTTTAATCAAATTATTGACCTTCTTGTAATCAGTGCACATCCGATATGTTCTATCAGATTTTGGCACAAGAATGCAAGATGAACTCCATGCACTTTGGCTTGGTTCAATGAAATCATTGTCCAGCAAATACTGAATTTCCTCCTTAAAATATTTTGTTTTGTTGGGTTCATTCTACATGTATATGGATGTTGTTTGACAGGTTGTGAGTCCTCAACATTCACATCATGATAAATTTTGTCAGTCCTTGGTAGAAATGTCCGGAAATAAGTGTTCATATTGATGAATTAAATAAGTGTTCATATTGATGAATTAACTGTTTCAGTTCCTTTGGACTGGATCTAGGTGTGAAAGTTCCTGGTTAAGATCCTTTAGAATGTTAGGATTCTGGAGTTTTGATGAAGCAGGATCAGATTTGGTCAAGTTTATGTCTTCAGAGTTCATTTCACTTGTTCCTGAGAGACTGAACTAACAAAACTAATTGGTGTAAAAGAAGAGCTATCCCTGTCTGTGTATTGTTTAAGCATGTGAACATGACATAATTGTTTTTGTTTGCGTCTCCCAGGAGTGTTAACAATGTAATTTACATCACTAATCTGTTTATCTACAGTGTAAGGGCTGTAATATCTGGCTTGCAATGGTTTTCAAGGAATAGGCAAAAGAGCAAGTACCCTGTCTCCAGGCATGAATTTTCTTTCTGTTGCATTTTCATCATACTAACGTTTCATTTTCCTTTGTGTTGACTTAAGATTGGTCCAAGCAGCTTCACAAGCTTTTGACAGTCGATCTTTAAAATCTGATACATACTGAAGTAAGTTCAGAGAACGTTCTTGTAGTCTGAAGATGTGCATCTGCTTTTCATATACTGAAAGGAAAAAGAAACCCAGGGTAAATTTTATTCCTAAATTTCATTCAACTTTGAAAAAGTTTGTTAAATATTTTACTATGGTTACAAAACGGTACATGTATGGAACGAAAGTTCCAAATTTCATTGGTTTGTGATCAACAAGTCTCGAGTTATTGAAGTTCATTGGTAGCTACTCCCCAAATCTTGAAATCAAAATCAAACTGAAAATCAATATGGGGTGTGCCCCCCTCTTGCTGCCGTTGCTGCCCTAATTCTCCTTTGGACAGAGTTAACCCAAGCATTGACAGTTCGCATCGGGATGTTATTCCATTTATCGATCAACACATTCCTTAGTTGTGCGAGAGTTGCAGGGGGATTTCGGCGCTTCCTAAACCTTCTGTCCAGCTCATCCCACATGTGCTCTATTGGGGTCAAATCTGGACTGTACGGTGGCCATGCTAGTGGTGCTATGTTATTGTTTGACAGGAAATCCTGACAAACTCGGACAACATGTGGTCGGGCATTGTCCTGCTGCAGAATCAGATAACGTTGTTGCACAAGCGGGACTGCAACAGGACGCAAGATCTCATCCCTATACCTTACTGCGGTCATATTGCCCGCAACAATAATCAACTGTGATTTTATCCCGTGAGCAATGCCTCCCCAGACCATAACGGAGCCACCCCCAAACCGATCCCGTTCGACAATACAGGCGTCGGCAAAGCTTTCTCCGCGACGTCGGTACACACGACATCGACCATCTGCGCGATAGAGAGTGAACCTAGACTCGTCCGTAAAAAGAACTCGTCTCCACTGCCTGATGGGAAATAGCCTGGGCGCATGCGCCGTCAACCACGCCATACGACGCAACCTACGTGCCTGCGTCAGAGGCAGACCAACGTATGGACAACGAGCTCAAAGACCAATCTCACGCAATCGACTTCCAACAGTCTTCGGAGAAATTTGTCGATTATGCGTACCTACTGTATTAAGGGCAGTTTCGGTAGCAGTGAGATGATGATTCCGCAAATGTGCCAGACGGATTGTCCTGTCTTGACGTCGCGACGTCATGCGTGGACGCCCAGACCGCGGTCGGTCTGCTAAATGCCCTGTCTCCCTTAAACATCTAACAAGACGTTCAATTGTTGAGACGTTAACCCCAAAATGATTGGCAACTTGCTGTTGCCTCTGACCCTGCATCAGCAACGCAATTGCCCTACCCCTCTAAAAATCAGTCAATCGTACCATGATTGAAAAAAAGTTCAAAGTAGCGTAAAAATGAAAAGAAAAATCGGTAAAAGAATCGAAGAGCGTTGTGTATCGTTGAAGTGTACCAAATGGTGTGAGGAAATCTTGTGCTGAAGGTTTAAACATGCTTGTTTTGCACGAAATTTTTGCTTTCCGTATTGTCCGTGCAATGCACTGTGTAGTGCACGGTTGAATGATTTCACACACTGGGTAGATAGCACATCGACCAAAGACTCGTATACCCGCGGTTCACATTCAGAGGACAATCTGTAAAAGTGTATGGCTATAGTAAACGCCGTAAAAAATGGTTAAAATAAGAAGGAAAAAACTCTACCCTGCGTTTCTTTTTCCTTTCAGTATATAATCCTCTTCTTAATTTTTGTCACTTTTCTAACTTAGCACTGCTAAGAATGAAATAAATTTATTTTTAATAACCACTTTCTGATTCTGGCTCCTGTGACTTTTGCCCCAGCAGGTGCGACGCCATCTGCGGAATTCTGGTTATTCCCCCTGAAGCATTTTTCTATATATTTTATCGCTCTGATAACCGGTCACCTTCCTTGGGTCAGCGGCTATAATAATTTATGATTTTATGGCCAAAATTATAGAGGATAGGAAATTACATTGACATAGAAATTGAAAGTAGGAAAAGAAAAATTCATGGAAATCACTTTTGGCAGCCCCCCAAAAAAAAGAAAAAAAGAAAAAGAAAAACAAAGATAGACGACATAGTTATTTATTGAAAAAAAATACAATAACAAGTTAATTACTTCGGTATCTACTTTTTTATTTCCAAAAGATAAGTAATAAGCAAAATACTTTGTTTGTTACACAGCTGTAATTTCTTTTTTTTCAAGTACTACATGACACTGATCTTCAAAGGCAACTGCATGATCAACCGATGTCAATTACAAGCGCATGGCTTGTGTTTATTGAACAATTAAAACTCATCAATTGATTGAAGGACTTTTGATGATTGATGTTTACGCCTATAGGATATTGGGATGGTCAAATCACTGAATGAAAATTGTCAAAAGGATTGACACCTGTGTCTTTCGATTAAATAAACAACTCTGCTTTCAATTTCATTATTCCTATTCAGTTGACTCATGTGTAAACACAGCTTTGAAAAGATGTATAGTGCTGACTCTAGATGAACATGTTAAGCAATTAAGCTGGTAGAATCGGTGTGAAGCTCCAGAAAAGTCGCAGAACAGTGTGTTGTGGGTTGTACACAAATCCAAGAAACGTTGAAATATGGCAAACCGTGTAGATCCTGATCAGGTGGGGCATTCTGATCTGGGTCTCCACTGTTCGCAAAGGCCTGCCTGACACAATATTTAATGTTATTAACCCTTCTCTTGCCGGAAATAAAATGAATCAGGCCTGTAAGAGGGGGTACCTCTACTTGAGAAGTCATTACCCCCTGAATTTTACCTCGATTTTCATGAAATTTTCACGTATAATTTGCCGATCCTAGTTGGCCATATTACCGGAGAAAGGATGGTCATGTGACTAGAAAGTCACGTGACAGTCATGTGTAAACCGGGAACCGTTTAAGACACTTAAAAAAAAAAAAAAAAAAAAAAAAAAAAAATTACAAGAGCCCAGCGCCTACTGTGTACTATTGCGAATGAAACGAGTGACATACATAGGTTCTACTGTTATTCCTACTTCTTCCTCACTGGAAATGATTCAGGTGTTATGGGCTTTTTTTCCAGAAAAGCCTGATCAATTTGTTGAAGTGAGTGCTGAAATTAATGGCAGCTTGAAATTTGGTATTCTCGGTCTTTTTTTAGTGTGGGTAAAATCCAGCACCTGACTATCTAATGAAAAGTGGCGTGTTTGTATGAAAGTAGGTTCACTCCTGTATGAGAACACTTGCTCTGAATGGTTGCATGTGGTATATTGTAAGTATGACAGGCTTTTGAGTTGACAGACCCCCCCAGCGGGACTATTGTCGTGAAAGGCAAGATAAGGGTTAAGGTATAGTATTTAGCATGCTTCTGAATACTTCTTGAGTAAAAAGTGATTTTATCCTAAAAATTGTTCAGAATAAACAATATATACAATTGTTACTTTCAGATTTTGGACAATTTTGGCATATTACAAACAAATAAATATAGATAGATACCATTATGCTGAAGGAGCTATCATAACCACAGTGTGTATTTCACGAACAGCCCTCTGTTTGGGCTATATCAGTCCTCCAGCTGTCTCAAAATTGCCCATGAGTGAGTACCTCTGCTGAGCAACCACCTCCCTTAATCAGCCAAAAGGGCCATTCATCTGAGTGGCTGCTTAATAGAGGTTCCACTGTATTTACTATATTGGTATATTGACATGAAAATGATGTTCCCATCAATGACAGCTCCAGTGACTGTGTGTTGGTGATTAGGATGACATGTGATGTGAATTGGATTATAGTAAGGGAGAGGTGTGCAGAGACAATCTCACCCTCTCGTTCTGACCTTGCTGGATCCAGAGGCAAGACAATGTGAAGACTTGTGGAGCAAAGCTGGATGCTTTGGATGACCTTGAGCGGTTGTGCGTTGTCATGCTCTCTATGCTCCACAATATGCTGCTGCATCTCTGGCCCCATGAATCAAAGTAATGATTTCCTCCACCCCAGCTGACAAAGCAAACTTTACAAATCTGGAACAGCAAATTTGAATATGCTGGTTTTTGTTAGCTCATCTGAGCAAAGCTCAGGGTGAGCTATTGCGATCACCCTCTGTCCGTTGTCTGTTGTCAACAATTATTTTGTTAACACTCTTAGAGGTCACAGTTTTTATCAAATCTTGATGAAACTTGCCCAGAATGTTTGCCCCCATGAAATCTAGGTCAGGTTTGAAACTGTGTCACTTTGGGTCAAAAGCTAGGTCACCAGGTCAAATCAAAGGAAAATATTTTTAACACTCTAGAGGTCCCATGTTTGAAGTTATCATCATGAATCTTGCTCAAATTGTTTGTCTTGGTGATTTCTGGGTCAAGTTCGAAACTGGATTACTTGGGGTCAAGAACTAGGTCACCAGGCCAAATCAAAGGAAAACCTTGTTATACGCCCGTTTGAAAAACGGGACGTATTATGTTACAGGGTATGGAGTCCGTCCGTAAACTTTTTTGTTTCCGGCTAACTCCTCCTACAGTTTACATTCGATCAAGCTGAAACTTGGTATATAGTTAGACCATGATGTGGCACAGTCCATATTGTTTCAGTCCACCAAATATTTGCAGAGTTATGTCCCTTAGAAAATTTCTGTAAGCTTTTCATTTCCGGTTAACTCCTTCTATATTTTACATCTGATCAAGCTGAAACTTCATGTATAGTTAGACCATGATGTGGAGCAGCGCATATTGTTTCAAGGTTACAGTCTACCAAATATCAGCAGAGTTATGCCCCTTTGTAAATTTTAGTAGACTTTGTTTCTGGCTAACTCCTACAGTTTACATCCTATCAAGCTGAAACTTGATTTGTAGTTAGGCTATGATGTGGAGCAGCACATATTGTTTCAAGGTTACAGTCCACCAAATAATAGCAGAGTTAAACCCCTTTGAAAATTTCTATTAATTTTTGGTTTCAGGCTAAATCCTCCTATAATTTACACACGATCAAGCTGAAACTTCATAAATAGTTACAAGATGATGTGGAGCAGCACATATTATTTCAAGGTTACAGTGCATCAAATATTTGCAGATTTATGCCCCTTTGAAAGATTTTTAAAATTTTCGCAGCATATTGTTTAGAGGTAATACAGTGTAGCTTCAAGCTCCGTTATTTCGCGAAATCCAGTATATCGCGAATAGGCCATGGCTCCCAAATTTTCCATAAGCCAAAAAAAAAAAATTTTTTTTTAAACATAAAATGTTTGTTGTTTTATTTAACTTCAGAAAAAAAAAATGCGTTCCACCTCCAGTAATTGATTTTTCGCACCTATCCCGACGCTATGTCGCGTCAGGTATTATATGACAAACAATCCACTCATAGTGTCAGTCAGCGTACACGTTGATTATAATTGGCAAACAATAATCGCCGTAATTGTCGTTATCATTATCATCATTTAGTACATAGATCTACTCAATGCTCAATCAGTCAGTGATGCCCACAAACTAATTTTGCTCAGCAGGGGAAAACGGTCCACCTCCTTTTCAACACCAGCAAATTTTACAAGACAGTAGTCTTACGATGTTTCTGTCCAACATGCACAATTGGTAGTCCGCTTATTTTACACTTCTGTAGATATAAATATTTCAGAAGAAAACAACTGCGTCAAAAAAAACAAAACAAAAAAAACTAACAATAAAAAAATAAATAAAAAGAAATTAACTTTGATAAACGACATTTTTTTTGTTTTTTGCTTTTTTTTGCGCCCGCAATATAAGCGAAGGGAAGTTTGCGTCAAAAAAAACAAAACAAAAAAAACTAACAATAAAAAAATAAATAAAAAGAAATTAACTTTGATAAACGACATTTTTTTTGTTTTTTGCTTTTTTTTGCGCCCGCAATATAAGCGAAGGGAAGTTATCTTAGCACAATTGAGTAATTTTCCTTGCCGTTCCAAGGAACCAGACCTCCAGAGTATCCAAAATGGCTTCCTAAATTGTCAGTCCGATGATTTCTTGTTTTCTCATGTAGTTTATCAGCTGGTTTCGATTGGAATTACTTGTTAGACATAGCGCACCATTGTAAATTATTCCATTGAGCAATTCTAATCCAATTTTGATTAGGAAATATGGTGACAACATAAATGAATGCCATTTATCCGTGATGTCTCAGCAAACTACCATAGCGACAAACCGAGCGAGTGTTATGCACGCCGTTATACATGCATGGTACATGTCGGGACTTATATTGCGCTCCGTTGATATCGCGATAGCGGACTCTGGACCCCGAGGGCCGCGATATATTGGAGCTACACTGTAGTGTGCAAATTTAATTTTATAATAGGTATATTTTTTGCAAACAACTAGTTTTGGTCATATGGGCAAGATATTGATTTTTTTTTTTTTTTAACATCTTCTATAAGATTTGCAAGGAAAAGTTGCCATTAAGTTAAAGGTTAACAAAAAAATTTCTTGCAGCATTTTTGTTTTTGTTGTTTATTTTTGTTTTGTTAATGTTTGGTCCAATGTTGAAGTATAGGAAAAAACAAATCAGCCAAAGGCTCATATGAGCTATAATATAGCCATGCTTCTGTGGTGTGTCCCCCATCAGAAAGCACTTCTCCCTAGAAGCAGCAAACTTCTCCCTATTTTCCCAGGAGGGAGAAGTCACTTCTCCCTTTATTTCTGGGCCAGCTTGGACCCTTAGGTTACAGTTCACCAAATATCAGCAGATATGCCCCAATGATTTTTTTTTTATTTTTTTATTTTTTTTTTTTTTTTGTAATTCCACTTACACAGGGTTCGCACAGGCTTGAAAAGTACTTGAAAATGAAGGGCAGTCTTGAAAAGTCCTTGAAAACAAAATTTGTCTTGAAAAGCCCTTGAAAACTGACCATAGACCTTGAAAAGTACTTGAATTTCACATTTTCTTGTGTTCTAGACAATTTTAAATCTCTGTGAGAATCAAAAGTAAAGTTCCTAAAAAAATCGGCAAGTTTCGAGTAAAGACTGATGAGCAGGAGTTCCATAACTAAAGAGTTTGAATGTGCTGGGCGCGAAAACAAAGTTCGAATATACATAGGTTCGAATGATTCATACTTGATGTTTGGATTGTCTCCCTTGCAGACTGGTACATTTCAATGGCTCAGCGCAAAACTAGGCTAAGTCCATATTTTTCCAAAATTAGTTTTACTACAAATTCTGAACAAATGTCACATTCTCTATAATCTGTGAAAACGTTGTGAATATATTCCAAGTATTTGCATAGATATTTAATTTTTAAGAAAACATGCTAAGTCAAAATGTCATTATTTTCAGTGCAAAACTATATCTAAGTAGAGTTAGCTATAGTTTTGCACTAATAGTTTTGCAAAATTCAAAACAATTGTTAGTGCAAAATATTACTAACTTGACTTAAAGCATTAGATTTAGATCAAAATTAAATGCTATTAAGCCTTGCAAGTACACCAGACATATGTTATATCTTGGCTGGTTTTCCACCCCTGTGCAGAATTGTATATGTCCATTTCGCAGAAGATATACTTTGATTAAAGCATAAAATAGTATCATCTTAACTTAAAAAATACAGTTTTCTAACTATATTGATTGTTTCTTTTTCAAGATTGGGCAAATGTTTTGCATTATACTTACATTACTTACATATATAAAAAAATGTATCATTTTAAAAATTAAGAAATTACGTATGTTAATATCTGTGTAAACACACATAACGTACCTACTAAGGCATAGAAGGAGTGAAGCCTGAGATGTGTCACCTTAATATAAGCTCTCTCTAGATTGTTAAATAAATGATTTTAAATACTATTAATTTTAATAATAACAATATAATACTATTATAGTATTTTTAAGTGATATGATGATTAAACTAACAAGAATTGTCAATAAGCAGTGCTTATTTGAAAACAGTATAAACCCAACAAACAAGATATAATTTTAACACAAAATCTATATACTCTACACATTTAATAGATTTTAGCATACATTGTAACAGAATGTTTGTAATTTTTATAAAACATTAAAATGAATTTCTAATAATATGTTTAGAAGACATAGAGAAATCTTGTCCTCTGCAAGAGCATCAGGTGTAAGTCAGTCAGGTAGCTATGGTTTGCATGAAATTGTGATCATAACTGAAACACTGTTAGACCTTGAAAAATCTACTTGCAAGGATACTCTGAGACATATGTTAGTATGCCTGGGTTGATTTCCCATCTGAATACAGAATTTGCCTGTCTACAAGGAAGATTTAATTAGAGTATACATGTAGGAGAAAATAGATTCATAACTTCTAACAATTCTTATTATCTCATTACACTGATTATTATTATTATTATTTTTTTAATTCAGCAGAAATTTGCACCTGGTGCCAAAAATGCATGATTAAAGCATTTTAGGAATTCTGGATGTCAATATATGTGTAAATATACACATCATACACCTACTCAGGTGTAGTGGGGCAAAGCCAGAGGTATGTCCCCTTTATAGACTGGGTCTAAATTGTGTGAAAGTATTAAAATAACCTTTATTTGGAGAATCCGTATCATACCATATAGAAATGTCTACTGCGCATTAACAGTATACATTTGCATAAAGAACTATATATTTCCAGTGAAGTCAATATTTTATATCTGCAACATTAAAAGTTTTACTAAATGTGGCAATTATACATTCTAAATATTTGGTTAAGTGCAAATCTTTATAACACTATTTCGTATAACTATTACTTATAGTAATCACACCATCAATGGTATTAAAGTAAGTAGTACTTAGAACCTTGAGTTTTATGTAGAGTATGCCTTTATATTTAAAATACTTTGTAAATGTAGTATAAAATTTGCTTCAATTAAAGGAAGAAATAATTTTTTACTCTATGTTTTCTACATGTTGTTAAACAATATCTATAAAGATATTTAATTTTCCCTTCTGCACCAGCATACGGCATTTACGTTTCACAGTTAATCTGTTATGCCAGAGCCTGTTCAAATTATCAGGGCTTCATGGCATAGGAAAGTGCTCATAACAAAGTTGTTGAGCCAGGGGTATAAAAACAAACAAACTGGTAGCAATACTTAGAACGTTCTATGGGAGACATCATGATCTGGATCCCAACAATGTGGCAGTTTCCAGAATTGTTTCTGATGTTTTTGCTAATGACGTGCCATAAGTAGACTTCCCAAATCCGGGACATACGCTTCTACCAACATTTCCTTAGTTCAGGCCTATGGGCATGGTGGGCGAAGCTTGCTTACCAAGTAATGCTTACTGTCCGCGGACGCCTGTTTACACCCTTTATTCTGGGGCCCATGTCTGTTGGTCTGAACATTCTGATTCATCATTCGTTTACGGATTTATGAGTTTGGATTTTGGCTTAGGTACCATGAAGGCAACTACTTAATTATTTAACAAATGTAACATAAAAACCAATTTCATCCCTACAGGTGCATCTTTTTTCACATATTTATATTTATTAATTTAATGAATTGAAGAGAAAGACAGAGCAGATAGTGTGACCCATATTTCAATACATTTTTTTTCCTATTTATGTTCTATTAACAATGATTTTTTTTTTTGTCAAAATACAAAGCAATTTTATATTATTCTGCTATGAAACGATAAAATATTTTTTTTATTCATTTATCTTTTTATTTATTTAATCATTATTTATTAATCAAAAATAAAATAAAGCAGAGCTGTATGTAAGAGCTGACATGTTATTTATCTAGTTGAACAGACTGCCATGGACTTGGGACTTTTGCCAGTTGGGTCATCAGCTGCTGTTTATGCCAAATTAACAGATTCTGTTAATAACCATTGCAATTTATGCAGCTCTTTCAAAAATGTTTCAGATTCTGACATTGTCAAAGTGAAAGAGAAATATGAGTCAATCAAGAACAAAGTATTTGCTAGGGAAAACAAGCAAAAAGACAAGCAAAAAGCACAAAAAATAAGGATTGAACTTTTGTAGATGCGTACTTTGATCCTGAGGAAGTGCCGATGACTTCCAAGGCCAAAATTTGAATCTAACCTTATTACAAACATCATTTGAATATTTTTAACTTCAGTATTTTTGATTTGCAGTCATATAATGCATACTGCTACCTTTGCAATTTATCTGTTTCAGGAAGGGAAGCATATGAAGTGTCAAGCTGTATTTTTGGGTTTTTGGTTGCTAAGTCAAGATGGAAAGAAAAATCTTGTACTTCATTCAGACAGTTGTGTTTGTTTGTTCATTTGTGTTGAGGTTTTGCAGCCCAGTCAACCCATTAGAGCCATGTCAAAATTTATCCAACCACATGTTTTCCTGGGCAGGCTTAGACCACTAGGCAGTTAACAATTACTTCACCGCGTCCAACAGTAACGCCGAATAACCGGTCGTAACGCCGGATTACGGTATTTTTCGTAGGATTCGCCGCCATTTTAAGAACCGCGTTTGACAGTGGGTAGATAAAAACATTTATATAAAATATTAGGATAGTTTCATCGAACATGAAAAGTAGCCTATCCGGATCTACATATATTGTTCTAACTGCTAAATATTCAATTGATACATATACTTTGCCGAAATTGTCAAACACTCAAAGAGAAAATAGTTGTGCAGGTTCGGCCATACAATAAAAAAGCATTCTTACCAGAGGAGTTCGTACTTTTTTTCATTTTCTCAAAATTTCTGAACTGCTAATGGATGAAAATGCATTTGAAAATGACCTTGTATCATAAACTGGCCGTTGCTAAAACTATTTTACCGACGAAACAAAGACCGAGGCACAATCCATGAAAGGTAACGCCGGATAAAACGGTGTCTTCTTGATCTACAACTGGCCAGTATTTTCGCAGACGAACACACTTGTAAAGGTAAAACTGTACCTTCACAGTCCAATACCAATTAGTCGACACTATAATTTGTCTTAGTTTTAGTATATGAAGTATCTGAATATATCAATCACATAAAAGATCAAGCACCTCCGTATACTTCAAAAAGAATTTAGATTTACGTACTTTCATCCACAGCTTTTATCCAGTATTCTCGTGGACAAACACACTTGAGAGCGTCTATTCAGAAAGCTGTAACAATTAGAGTGTGCAAAATAGAGTTAAACATAATCATTAAAATTGTATAACTTGTTCAAGTAGTTTGCAGACTCCCTCTGGGTTCCTTTAGAAAATGGAGTGATCATATCGTTTACCTCATGTTTTGTTAAACTGCCCTCAATTTGGTTCTATTACATTTTCCCTTTCATTTTAAGAATCCTTAGATATGGTTATCATTGTATGGAGAGGCATGAGTATGGCGTGATATATGTTGCAATATTGTATCTGATAATATATTTGTTCCATATTAAAAATATGTATTATATAAAAAGATATTTATTGCCAATAAAATATATTTATTTACAATAAAACATTTATTTGCAATATAAAAATATATCTCTTTGCTACATGAATATTTATTGCCAATAGTAATATATTTATTTACGATAAAATATTCATTGGCAATAAAAATATATTTATTCACAATAAAAACATTTATGTGCGATGTATACATATTTTTTTTGCAAATTTTAAATATGCATTGATACAATATTTTATGTGGACAATAAAAAATCACAATATATAGAATATATATTTATTTGCAAAAAAAAAAAAAAAAAAAATAAAAGAATTATTGACAATTTTTACAAAAAAAAAATATATTCATTGTAAGTTTAATATATAATATATATATATATATATATATATATAGGGTAAAATTAGCATTGTGGGATATGATGTAGCCTTGTAACAGATAATTTCATTGGCTCTGGTGGTTTGATCCTTGGTCAACTCGCTGCTTAGATTTTCGCACCTTAAACTTTCGTCCTTAGATGCCCCCATGTTTGCCGGTTTTTACAGAATGTTAAAGACTTTGTTGCAGTTTTTATAAACATTAGGACCATTAGAAACGTATGGACTAGTGGTCCAAGATCAGCCCCCAAGATCTAGACTATATATTCAAGTATATAATGCTTTTAGGTTTAAAAATCATATGGGCCGTTATTCCGTGCGAATTACTAGTCACATCCTAAACAAAGAAATTGCAACACACGAGAGAAATACTGAGTTGACTTGTGTTCGGGCGGGGTGGGGGTGGGGGGTGCAAGGTGACCAAGAATCAAAAGGTGCGAACTGACTAAGGTTGAAACGGCCAAGAATCGAGTTGACCATAAACCGCGAACCAAAACAATATGGCAGCGCTCTGTATAATCAATATATTCAATAGAGGGTGCCATTATTAGGTTTCACAAAGCCAATGAAATTCGCTGATACAAAACCATGATATATTCCACAATGCTAATTTTACCCAACATATTTTTAACACATTGCTGACAAATATTTTTTATTGTGACACAATAGAATATTGATTCAATAAATATGTATCAATTTTATTAACATATTTTATACTTTGAATGAATATATTTTTATTGCCAATATATATCTTTTGTTGCCGATGAATATACTTATTATAGAACAAATATTTTTATTTTGAAAAAATTATAATTTTATTGCCAATAAATAAATTTAATTTCCAATAAATATATTTTATTGCCAATGAATATTTATTTTGCAAATAAATATATTTATTGCCAATAAATAAGATTTATTGCTCATAAATATATTTTATTGCCAATAAATATCTGTTTTGCATATAAATATATTTTTATTGGGCATAGATATCTTAATATAGAATACATATTTGAATATGGAACAAATATATTACCTGATACAATATTGCAACGTATATCACGCCATACATGAGTACATACCAGGAATAATGTATTTAAAAACGGTGATAGTTTTAGTTGTAATCTGTTTTGTGGGACGCAAGTACTCTGAGGTGTGGGTTATGCATTAAAACGCCCGATTTGACTGAACATAGCATTTGTATATTTAAGTCTCTATTGTGGCAGGATGCAGTTGTAGCTATAACGGTTCTTCTGATTTGTGTTTTTCTAGAAAAAGTCCAGTTATCTTCTAAATCTGGTTAGTAAAGCACTTCATTTGTCCCCCGCCTTTTCGAAGAAAAGTGGAGGGACACTGTTTTTGGTTTTCCGTGGGGCGTGGTGCGTGGCGCGTGGCGCGTGTTGCGTGGTTCCGAGTTTTTAGTAGGTACTTTGTCCCCTTAACTCCTCCCACAGTTTCTGTCCGATCCTTTTGAAACTTTACAGGTGTTTTAAGGATGGTCTGAAGATATGCATGTGGTTTTTTCAGAATCCTGAAATAATTTTTTATCACTTTTTCCGCATTTTTAACTTAGACATTTTTTGAGTTCTAATATTACAGAAGTCTATAGGGAGTAGGTACCTTGTCCCCTTAACTCCTCCCACAGTTTTCGGCCGATCCTTTTGAAACTTTACATGGGCTTTTAGGATGGCCTGAAGATATGCATGTGGTTTTTTCAGAATCCTGAAATAATTTTTTATTACTTTTTCCGCATTTTTAACTTAGACATTTTTTGAGTTCTAATACTACAGAAGTGTATAGGGAGTAGGTACCTTGTCCCCTTAACTCCTCCCACAGTTTTTGGCCGATCCTTTTGAAACTTTACATGGGCATTTAGGATGGCCTGAAGATATGCATGTGGTTTTTTCAGAATCCTGAAATATTTTTTTATTACTTTTTCTGCATTTTTAACTTAGACTTCTTTTGACTTCTAATACTACAGAAGTGTATAGGGAGCAGGTACCTTGTCCCCTTAACTCCTCCCACAGTTTTTGGCCGATTCTTTTGAAACTTTACAGGTGTTTTAAGGATGGCCTGAAGATATGCATGTGGTTTTTTCAGAATCCTGAAATAATTTTTTATCACTTTTCTCGCATTTTTAACTTAGTCATTTTTTGAGTTCTAATACTACAGAAGTGTATAGGGAGTAGGTACCTTGTCCCCTTAACTCCTCCCTCAGTTTTTGGCCAATCCTTTTGAAACTTTACATAGGCTTTTAGGATGGCCTGAAAATATGCATGTGGTTTTTTCAGAATCCTGAAATAATTTTTTATTACTTTTTCCGCATTTTTAACTTAGACATTTTTTGACTTCTAATACTACAGGAGTATATAGGGAGCAGGTACCTTGTCCCCTTAACTCCTCCCACAGTTTTTGGCCGATCCTTTTGAAACTGTACAGGTGCTTTAAGGATGGTCTGAAGATATGCATGTGGTTTATTCAGAATCCTGAAATTATTTTTTATCACTTTTTACACGTTTTGAACTTAGACATTTTTTGAGTTCTAATATTACAGAAGTATATAGGGAGTAGGTACCTTGTCCCCTTAACTCCTCCCACAGTTTTTGGCCGATCCTTTTGAAACTTTACGTGGGCTTTTAGGATGGCCTGAAAATTTGCAGGTGGATTTTTCAGAATCCTGAAATATTTTTTTATTACTTTTTTCGCATTTTTAACTTAGACAATTTTTGAGTTCTAATATTGCAGAAGTGTATAGGGTGCAGGCACCTTGTCCCCTTAACTCCTCCCACAGTTTTTGTCCCATCCTTTTGAAACTTTACAAGGGCTTTTAGGATGGCCTGAAGATATGCATGTGGTTTTTTCAGAATCCTGAAATAATTTTTTACCACTTTTTCCTGCATTTTTAACTTAGACATTTTTTGAGTTCTAATACTACAGAAGCATATAGGGAGTAGGTACCTTGACCCCGTAACTCCTACCACAGTTTTAAGCCGATCCTTTGAAACTTTACAGGTGCTTTAAGGATGGTCTGAAGATATGCATGAGGTTTTTTTCAGAATCTTGAAATTATTTTTTATCACTGGTTTCCTGCTTCAATACTTAGGTATTTGATACAGGACCAGTGGTCCTCTGGTTAACTTTACCATTTTTAACACCTCAAATAAAAATAAGGTGGGGGACATAAATTCCCCATGGAATTTGCTTGTTTAGTTCTGTATTTGGATTCCCTGTAAATAACACGTCATAACATGATTACCTGATACAAACGTCAAAAAGATTGCCCTTGGAAACAAAGAACACACTACAGGTTAGAAAATGGGAGTCTTCCTGCACCTGTTTTTGCTCAGGTAACAGTTTCGTAGTGCTATTGCACAGTTGTTGTGTGGGCGATGTGTTCGCAGAACGTGTGTTTGTTTATGGATGACAGGCTTCGATGATGACAAATGATGTACAAAAGTAAGTTCTACTAGACAAGAGAGGCAATTTAAAAACCAACAAGATTTATTTGTCAAATTCTTTGCAACATATTTTTGATCAAAGGACAACTAAATACAGTCGAACCTCAATGGCTCGAACATCTTTGGGACCATGGAAATGTGTTCGAGACATGGGTATTTCGAGCCACTGAGGGTTAATCATGACACCAGTTCAGGAAGCAAATAGCGATAATTTAGAGAAATCTTTTCAATTTTTAACATAATGATTGTATGTTGAGTGTACTCATTAGAATTGCCTCGATGAGGCGATTATAATGAGTACACACAACATACAATTCCATGATGAAATAAGAAAAAAATCCCTAAATATTTGTTTTCTTGAGCTATTGGAAGAATTTTGTAGGGACTGAAAAAAGAGCTCGAATCATCCACGGTAAACGAGCCATCCGTGTTCGAGCCATTGAGGTTATACTTTATGACGTTACAAATATTTGCAGGAGGATGGTTCATAGCATGGTAACGCACATATGCACATAAAACCTCGTTTTCAAAAGACGTAGTAAGGTGAGTAGATCAATTGCTGACGCTTAACATCTGGGTAAAGTTTTCAGCAGATGACATTGAAATATTATTTTACTTATTGTTTTCAGAAAACAGGTTTTGACATAATCTCGATTGGAGACAACTGACATTGTCTCGATTAGAGACAATTTGCATGAAATGTCTCAGCCTGTTTTCTGGGGAAAAATAAAATAATAATAAAAAAAACCATCATCAATTTGTCGTCTGCTGAATTAGCCTAGCAACAGAAACCTCCATGTCTAGTTGATCCGGCTCGTGAACTGGATACTTCTTCCTGAAGTCCTCATGTAAACGAAAAAACAATATAAAAGTCTAAGTATTTCTCGGGTGTAGAGGTCAGGCATGTCAAATAACAGGTTTTATCTTAAGTTTGTGAGCGATTCGGCTGAGTTAACACAGCGATAAAATGCACAAAAATAACTAAATCGTGCAGTTTTCTGTATCTATTTTATAGTGTTACTTGGTTCATGGCTCCATTTTCACACGTGCTTCAATATTACGTACCTATCTTAAACATGGGTATGTGCAAATAAACAGATATCACGTCACCGACTTCCGCCTTAATAGACATTATATAGTTCCTTCTACTGTAATCGTAATGATGTTGTGAAACTCATTTTTCGAAGATTTTGCCGAAATTAATGAAAGACGACAAGCAAAAGGCCTTCCCTGCGTGGTAAGAGTGTACGAAAGCAACATTATTTTTCACTTCTGTCCGTTTATTGATGAAAGTGGGGCGGTGAGTTTGCAACGGCGTACCAACGACTGCACTATCTAGTTATTTTTGTGCATTTTATCACTGTGTTACCTCCGGCGAATCGCACACAAACTTATTTAGACTTTAAAATGTTTCTCTTTCTTTTTTTTCTTTTTTTAGATTTGTTTTCATCAGGACTGAAGTGGAGTCTAATCATTTCACGAGCCAACATGGAGGTTCTGTTGCTAGGCTAATTCACCAGACGACAAACTGATGATGTTTTTTTTTTTTTTTTTATGCCCTAGAAAACAGGCTATGACATTTCATACAAATTGTCTCCAATCGAGACATTGTCAAAACATGTTTTCTTAATATGTGTGTGTGTGTGTGTGTGTGTGTGTGTGTGTGTGTTTGGCGCAAAGTAAGAATCGGTACAATTCCGGAATTGTCTTGTGCAAAGTAAGAATTCTTACTTTGTCCGCCAATTCCGGAATTGTACCGAACAGTTCTAGAATTGTGCAGGAGATATTGTGATCGATAAGGTAAATGTGCCTGCGCAAAGTGGGAATAGTTTGGGAAGAGTGAAAATATATTAAACTAATAGTTTTGTTCAGGGGAAAGATGGAACAAGAACTAGCTTCAATTGATAAAAACAGGACACGCATCCTTCTACCAAATAACAACGCCCCTGCAATTTCAGAATTCTTCCTCACAGGCAACACCCATAATTCTAGAAACAGAATGTACCGTCATGACGAATGTATTTTTTTTTTCATTTTTTCTTTCTTTGTTGCGTAGATAGATAGATAGATAGATAGATAGATAGATAGATAGATTTCAGTGATCGGCAAACTTCAGAGACACGATTAATGCTTTATTTTGCTTTAATTGTATGCCATTTAAGAATTCGGAAAGAACAAGGACGCGAGAAAAACAAATCAACCATATTACGGCTAATCAATTAATTAACTACACATTTTAATAATTATCTATTGACCTAACCAATATAAGTCTGGAATCCAATTTCTGGATGTTGGCAAACTATGTAAACCCAGAACGGACGCCGCACTTAGCAGCGTCTGATCAGGATCTCCATAATTTGCTTGCAGAAATATCAACTTGTACCTAACCAATATAAGCCTAGAGTCCAACTTCTGGTAAATTATGTAGACCCAGGGCGGTCGCCAAGGTTAGCGACGTCTGATCAGGGTCTCCACAGTTTGCTTGCAGAAATATCAACTTGTACCTTACAAATATAAGAACAGAGTCCATTTCTTGGATGTAATAATGTAGACCCAGAACGGACGCCACAATTAGCGGCGTTTGATCACGGTCCACAGTTTGCTTGCAGAAATATCAACCTGTACCTACCAATATAAGCACAGAGTCCAATGTTTGGCCGTAAGCAAATGATGTAGACCCAGAGCGGATGCCACAGTTAGCGATGTCTGATCAGGGTCTCCACAGTTTGCTTGCAGAAATATCAACTTGCACCTAACCAATATAAGCCTAGAGTCCAATTTTCGGAAGTATGCAGATAGTGTAGTCCCAGAGCGGACGCCACAGTTAGCGACGTCTGATCAGGGTCTCCACAGTTTGCTTGCTGAAATGTCAACGTGTTGCTTACAGTCCAATATTTGGGCGCAGGCAAACAATATAAACACAGAGCGGACGCCACAGACAGCGGCGTCTGATCAGGGTCTCCACAGTTTGCTTGCAGAAATGTCAAATTGAATCTTACCAATATAAGCCAACAGTCATATGTTTGATTGTTTGTGATGAGGGTTAAGCGGTTAACCAGTATTGTGCACATTCTTTCACCAGAAACTGACAACTGCCCTTCTTAAATTAGCGGAAGGGAGAGAATGACCGTAGAAAGTGTTTCATTAGCAATCTCCACGAAACAATGTTGCCGACCCGGCGGGGTGTCGAACCCGCAACCTCCTGACCTTCGTTCGGACGCGCATCCAACTGAGCCACCGAGGCCGGCCCAAGAGTCAAATGTTTGGACGTAGGCAAACAATGTACACCCAGAGTGGACGCCGCAGTTAGCGGAGTCTTATCAGGGTTTTCACAGTCTGTTTGCAGAAATGTCAACTTTTTCCTAACAAATATACGGCTTGAGTCTAATTTTTGGACGTAGACAAACAATGTAGACCCAGAGCAGACGACGAAGTTAGCGGCGTCTGATCCGGGTCTCCACAGTTTGCTTGCAGAAATTTCATCTTGTTCCTAACCAATATAAGCTAGAGTCCAATGAACGTAGGCAAACAATGTTGACCCAGAGTTACTCGTAGTTAGCGGCGTCTGATTAGCGTCCCCACCGTTTGCTTGTAGAAGTTTCAATTTATACCAAATCAATATCAGCATAGAGTCCAAGTTTTGGACGTAGCAAACAATGTAGACTCAGAACGGACTCAGCAGTTAGCGGCGTCTGATCAGGGTCTTCACAGTAGGTTTGCAAAAATGTCAGCTTGTACCTAACCAATATAAAATGTTTTAGTTGAAACAAATGTGAAAAGTGCCCAAAGTTTTTTTTTTTTTTTTTTTTCAGAAATAAAATGGTGACAAATGTACAACAAAGATGTTGAGTTAAATAATTAAACGATTGTCTGTAATAAAAGGCATAAACCCGTACATGACTTTTATCCATGGAGAGAGGGAGGCTCTGTTTATTTAGTTGTTCAAACCTGAAATTTGTCTGATGTCTATTTTTATTTCTTTAAAATATTAATAAACTACAAAATAATAATAATAATAATACTGAACCCCCACGAACGAAAGGAATAAATTTTATTTGTGCAAATCTGAAATATGTCTGATTTCTGTTTTTATTTCTTTGAAATATTAATAAACTACAAAAATAATAATAATAAAAATAATAATAATGATGAAATGATGAAAAACTAAACCCCACAAATGATATTGTGTAAAGTCACAGCTGCAGATAAGTGGGGTATCCATATGATAGTTTTCCTATATCTCCATTGAAACATATGTTGTGGCTTCTCATTAGAAGCGCCTCAACGAGACATTTCTAATGAATAGCCACAACATATGGATACGTGGAGAAATAAGAAACATGCGTGTTAAAAAAAGTCAGTAGCCAACATTTAAAACATTCTTATTGTTGTCCAGAAAACGACAATTCATTCAAATTTGTCTTTCTTGTTTATTTATTTACGTATTTAAATAAATTTATGTATTTATTTATTTTTTTTATTTATTTTTTTTATTTTTTATTTTTTTTTTCAAAATAGGTTTTGACGTTTCCCGCCATTTGACTAGGAGATAATTTGCATGTCATACCCAATTTTTTAGCAAGATAAGAATGTTAATTTCAAACTGTCGTCTGCTACAATTTCAAAATGCTGTCTGCTGAAATTTTACTCAGCATGCTAAGCGTCAAAAGACTTAAAATTTAGAATAACGTTAACCATTAAAGCGCAAAACATTCGAAATTTGATATCGTTAGTTTTCAGTGAAAAAAAAAAAAAAAAAAAAAAGAACTTGTCATTTCATGTGATTCAGCTGCTAGATAGATGTTTCACATGAAATGTTATGTTTTTTTCTTTGAAATAATGTTCTTTGAAAAAAAATACAATGTCATTATTTTCTCTGAAAATTACAAAAAAAATGTCGTCTACTGCAATTCAACGTTTAAAGTTTCGCATCTTGCGTTGGATAATATGACTAAGCATTGTGCATTGGATAATATGAATCTTATCTCCATGAATGGACGACGATAAAAAATAAATAAATTTAACGCATTTTAGACTGAATAAACTTCCCCACACTATGTACTGGTAGAATCCAGTTTCTACTTGCGGTATGTCCTTCTGTCTTCCTTCCTTCTTCCTTTCTGTTAACTTTCTTTCCTTCTTTCATTCTTTTTTTCTTTGTTTAATACGTTAACAAGTCCATTCATTGAAGACCCCGGCAAACCCAACATCATGTAGAGAAAAAGTGGGTTGACAGGGGTAAACATATTTAGCTCACCTGAGCTTTGCTCAAGATGAGCTATAGTGATCACTTTTCGTCCGTCGTCCATGCGTCCGTCTGTTAACATTTTCAAACGACTTCTCCTCAGAAGCCCCTGAACCAATTTTGCTCAAATTTCATATGGAGCCTTCTTAGGTTGGGGGAACGAAAGATTGCTAAAATGGTTACGGTCCGTTGACCAAGTTGGCCGCCATGCCCATATATAATTAAAAACCTTTAAAAATCTTCTTCTCCAGAACCAAGAATGCCTTGGGTCTGAATCTTTGCATAAATCATTGGGGACATGGGGTCTATTAAAATTGCTGAATTAATGGTCGTACATTGACATTTGACTTTTTTACGGCAAGGTCAAGTTTGCTTCCCTATGCATTTGTATGGGAAAAAACATTTTAAAATCTTCTTCTCCAAAACCGAGGATTCCTTGTGGCTGAATCTTTGCATATATCATTGGGAACAGGAGATCTACCAAAATTGCTAAAATAATGGTCGTACATTGACATTTGACCTTTTTACGGTAAGGTCAAGTTTGCTTCCTTATGCATTTGTATGGGAAAAATGTAGAGAATTTCAAATGACTTCTCCACTGGAGCCTCTAAGCCAGTGTTGCTCAAATTTCATTTAGTGCCTCCCTGGGGCAGGGAAATGAAAGATTGCAAAAATGGTTGCCGTCCATTGACCAAGATGGCCGCCATGCCCATATATGGTAAAAACCTTTAAAAATCTTCTACTGCTGAACCGAGGATGCCTTGTGGCTGAATCTTTGCATAAATCATTGGGGACGGGCGGTCTACCAAAATTGCTAATGGTCATACATTGACATTTGACCTTTTTACAGCGAGGTCAAATTTGCTTCTGTATGCATTTGTATGGGACCCATGCATTTATATAGAAAAAAATGTTGATAATTTCAAATGACTTCTCCTGTGAAGCCTCTGGGCCAGTGTTGCTCAAATCCTTGGGCAGGAGAATGAAAGATTGCTAAAATGGGCATGGTCCATTGATCAAAATGGCTGCCATGCCCATATATGGTAATAACCTTTAAAAATCTTCCTTCTCCAGAACCAAATAAGCCCTGAGCCCAATTCTTTTCACAAATTATGGGGACAGGAGATCTACCAAAATTGCTAAAATGATGGTTCTATGTTGACGTTTGACGTTTTTACTTCCAAAGTGAAATTTGCTTCCCCATGCATTTGTATGGGCCATATTCTTTTATATTGGAAGTATCAAAGTGACTTGTAGATCAACAGTAGCTAAAATCGTTCTGAGATTGGAAATTTAAGATGGCCTTCATCTTGTTTGTGTTTATTATATTTCCCTGCCACTGTGCTGTTTACATGTATAAAATCATGATTCTTCGGAAACCACTTAGCGAATTTCCACCAAATTTCACATTGATCCTACTGTTGAAATGTGATTGATAGTTTATTCAAATGATCACGGTCCATTGACTGTCAGGCCCATATATTCTTCTTCATTACTAAGAACTGCTCAAATGATGATCTTTTCATTACTTGAGATAATAGGATTGAAAGAAAATGCCAGTTGCATAGCGTCTACATATCTGCAATAGCTATGTCACTCAGGTGAGCGAGCCGTGACCCGTGGGTCTCTTGTTTTATTTATTTTCTCCTCTCAAACATAGTTTGTGGGCAATCGTAATAAACCGCCTCCTTGAATACCCGCAATCTATGTTTGTTATAAATTTGGGATAATCTTAGAAATGCTTTGACAATGAGGCAGTTCTAAAGGTTACCCGTAATTACGTTTTGAGCAGACATAATGTTTTGCATAGGCGTGTTAACGTTATGCTGACTGCATGATATTGAATGCGTACATACGTTTTGATTGGTAATCACACAAAGATGATGCACAGGAAGAGCCACAGTCGTAAACTGGGCCATAACCTTCTAATGGCACTAAGCGGAAAAGTAATCTACGAAGATGTCCGAACACCCTGATTGGAAAACATAGCTGAAAACGACAGAATACACTGATTTGTCTTCCATTTCACAATTGTGGACAGGTCGGCAACTCTATCTCAAAGCAAAACAAAGAATACAGGAGAATGGATATATATCCAAAGGAAACATCTAATCTAATCCTTTTATTGTATTTTCAAATGCGAAAGAGGTTTACAAAAGTATGATTTACTGCTATAAGAAAAACTAATTACAAGTACATGTCACAATGGCAGATATTCTCACTTTGTCCCGATTCCTACTTTGCGCAGGAATAATTCCGAAATCGTCTTGCGCAAAGTAAGAATTGCTACTACGGCCGACAAAGTGAGAATTCTTACATTGCGCAAGACAATTCCGGAATTGTACCGATTCTTACTTTGCGCACAACACATATATATTTCAATGCCATCTGCTGAAAATTTTACCCTGAGTGCTAAGCATTAGCAATTGATCTACTCTCCTTACTATGTCTTTTTAATTTGGGTTTTACGGCCCTTTCAAGAATATTTCACTTATATCGCGACAATCGTTCATTAAAGGTGGGCGTAAAAACCGGAGAACCTGAGGAAAAACCACCTGACCATCCGTAAGCAGATCTTGGCTTTCCCATATGTGACCCGAGCGAGGCTCGAGCCACAGCGGTGAGAAACCTAATGGATTAAGAGCAGCTCTCTTATCCACTAGGCCACGGGGGTCCACCATACATCTTTCGAAAACGAGGTTTTATATGCATTACCATGCTATGAATCATCCTCCTACAAATACTTTTTAAGTCCTATTAAGTAGTACTTTAGTCAAAAATGTGCTGCAAAGATTTTGACAAAGTTTTGTTGAGATTTTAGATTACCTCCCTTGTCTACTAGAACTTACTTTTGTACATAATCTATAAACAAACACACGTTCTGCGTGCATATTGCCGACACAAAAACTGTGCAATAGCGCTTCCAAACCTCATGCCTTTCGAAACCTCATGCCTTCATGCCTTTCCATACAATGATAACCATATCTAAATGAGGCTTCTTAAAATGAAAGGGAAAATGTAATAGAATCACATTCAGGGCGGGATAATAAAAAAAAAATAGGTAAACGATATGATTACCCATTTTCTAAAGGAATCAAGAGGGAGTCTGAAAACTACTTGAACAAGTTATTCAATTTTAACGATTACTTTCAACTCTTCTTTGCACACTCTAATTGTTACAGCTTTTTGAATAGATGTTCTCAAGTGTGTTTGTGTGCGAGAATATTGGATAAAAGCTATAGATGAAAGTACGTAAATATAAATACTTTCTGAAGTATATTGAGGTGCTTGATCTTGTATGTGATTAATGCATTCAGATACTTCATATACCAAAACTAAGACAACTTATAGTGTTGATTAATTGGTATTGGACTGTGTAGCTAAAGTTTTACCATCAGAAGTGTGTTTGTCTGCGAGAATACTGGCCGATTGCAGATGAAGAAGATACCGTTTTATCCGGCGTTACCTTAATTTTTGTCGAGTGTGCCTCAGTCTTTGTTTCTTCGGTAAAAAAATCTTAGCAATGGCCAGATTATGATACAAGGTAAATTTCAAATGCATTTTCATCCATCAGCTGGTCAGGAAATTTAAGAAAATGAAAAAAGGATGAACCACTCCGGTAAGAATGCTTTTGTATCTATGGCCGAACCTGCACAACCATTTTCTCTTTGAGTGTTTGACAATTTTGGCAAAGTATATGTATCAATTGAAGATTTAGCAATTAGAACAATATATGTAGATCGGATAGGCTACTTTTCATGTTCGATGAAACTATCCTAATATTTTAGATAAATGTTTTTGTCTACCCACCGTCAAACACGGTTCTTAAAATGGCGGCGAATCCTACGAAAAATACCGTAATCCAGCGTTATTTGACCAAAAATCCGGCGTTACGACCGGTTATCTGGCGTTACGGTTGGACGCGGTGTACTTGAACACATTCTTTTGCCAGAAACTGACAAGGGAGAGAATGACCGAAGAAAATATTTCATGATCAATCTCCACTTAAGAATGTTGCCAGACCTGGCGGGGATCAAACCCTTGACCTCCTGATCACTGACTGAGCCACTGAGGCCAGATTAGACAACTGTGCTGCCCAAAATAAAAATAGGTATATTTTTTCTATGTTTTGGTATGCCATACAACTCTGTTTAGAATCTATAAGAAAAAAAAAAAAGTATTTAGAAAAGGGACAAACTCAGAATGAGAACAATTCTGTCCATGCTTTTATTGACTAGAGCTAGTCACCCTGTTTGTGTTTAGACAACTTCCCAATGGGCTGCTGTTATTAGAACTACAGTATATGTTGAAAAAATCCATATCATGCAAGCTAGTTTTTTTTTTATTTATTTATTTTAGGTCAATCTCAAAACTGCTAAAAAAATTTGACCTGGATTTGAGCAGAACAAAATTTACTGGTCAGATGTAAGGTCATTTATTTAAAAAAGGGTCAAGTAATCCAACTACAGTAGCCATTAAGTATGACTACAATGGCTCAGTGCACTAGATCTGGCTTGACAGTTATGAAGGGCACTCACTACTTTGAATGTGAAAGATATTGAATTGTGCAAGACAAACTGTATAAAGAGTATCCAATGACAATGTCTGAGAATTCAAGTAAAAGATCTTACTCAAGTGTGATCCCACATGCTCCCACAGTTTATACAGCCCTTTCTCATGATTCACAGTACTCTGTGCAGTTGGATCAAAAAGTGAAACATTCCGGTTTCCAGTCTCCTGTCTGCCCTTCAGCTTTTGACCAACCCAATGCTATTTAGTTTCAAACCCAACCTTTAAGAATGGTCTGCAGCATAATTATTTGCTATGTATATTATTAGCATAATTATTTGCTATGTATAATATTAAAACAATATATGTGCCGGCCTCGGTGGCTCAGTTGGATGCGCCGTCCGACTGGAGACCAGGAGGTCGCGGGTTCAACCCCCGCCGAGGTAGGCAACATTCTTTCGTGGAGATTGATCATGAAATATTTTCTACGGTCATTCTCTCCCTTCCGCTGATTCAAGAAGGGCAGTTGTCAGTTTCTGGCGAAAGAATGTGCACAATACTGGTTAACCGCTTAGAGGACTAAGCCTGCCCAGTAAACGTGTGGTTAGGTAAACTGACCGCGCTCGACATGACCCCATTGGGTTGACTGGGCCGTAAAACCTCAACACAAACAAACAAAACAATATATGTAGTAGGATGTACAGAAGAACACATACATGCAAATTTCTTTATAACACTCTTCCTTACAATATAGGTTTGGATATGATACTGTTTGAAGATGGCTCTCCAAAATGTATAGATTATTTGGAGAAAATATGACCATCAATGGTTATTTTTCCTATGTAATATTCACATATTTAATTTGATGCAACATGGTTGTTTAATTAAAAGAGTTTCTTCTTTGGACCCCAATCACTGTGTTATAAAGAGGTTGTGGTGTATCTTTGATACATTATAATAACATTATAATGTACATTTGGCGATAAGTACAATGGTATACTCTCAAACATTCTTGTTATCTCAAACTTCAATATGTCAAACTACTGCTTAAGTTAATTAAATTATAGGCAATGTTATTTAGTTTTGCTACATGTTCCTTAGATTTCAACTTCTTTTCTTTCAAACTACTAGCTTTTATCTCAAACCAAAACTTCCAGTCCCATGGAATTTATAATAACAAGTCAACTGTATTAGGAATAAATTGAGAACTACTGACTGCTGAGTTTAATTTTAAATCTGACATGATGTTAACCTTTAAACTACAGACCCTACAGGAAACTGCGATGTGTGAAATTTTCCATTTAGGCACGTTGTTAGTATAGAGCATGCCCAAGTGTGTGCACAAGCCCACATCTGAAGCCAGATGAGTCGGCTTCCAAAGAGTCCTTCAGAAAACGTTGCTATAATGATACATTTCTTTTCTGAATAATGTTACTTTATCAAAATAATTTTCCTTACCTGAGTTTAAATGTGATTATACCATGTTGTTATTGGGCAAATGCAAATTCTTCATGGCTTCACTGGCATGAATTCATACTTTGCAACTCACCCTCTAACAACATACATAAATAAGGATAAGGCATGGTCGGGAAAAATTATTTCTTGAATAGAAAGTTCAGATATTTACTATTGAATAAAATGGGAAAGTATACCTTTATTTGTTGCCAGAAAATTAATAATTTTATGATAAATCAAAATAAAAATGTTTCTCAGTGTTGTGCATCTTAGTAATGTTTGAATCAGAAAATATAAGTGATAATTACTAAATTTCACTGTTGTTTTGGAAGTTTGAACTATCATATCATCTAAATGACCTTTATGTATTGAAAAGCTGTTAATTTAATTTTCAAAACAGGTTTGAAATTAAATTACTGAAATTTTTAACCTTGAGTTAGCTCTTTTTTTAACACCATTCCTTCAACATTTCAATAATTTTGAGTGCAATACTATATCTAACTTGACTTAGTTACAGTTTTGCGCCAACTTTTTTTCGCTAACCAATCAATTTTCAGTGCAAAACTGTTACTATCTCAAATTCTTGATTTTTAACTATTTATAAAGTATTCAACATGAAAATGACTATTATCATTAAATATAAAATATTTTTCAGCATACATTGCTAAAGAAAAAGTTACAAACCATGAAAAGACAAAATAAGTAGACAGTTTTTTCACTCTCCTGTAAAATTTCACAAAACTGAGTTAGCCTAGTTTTGCACTAAGCCATCGATTTGTACTTGGCGATTTTGACAACTTTTATTACTGAAAAAGGTCAATTCAAATAACCAGACTAAACAAAAAACAAAAATGGCGTCTGCTGTTCTTTAATGTGTGTTTCTTTGGATCCTGAATTTATTTCTGCGTAATGGAAATGTGTGTTTATAGCAGAGAGTGGCAAAAACGATATTCTTGGGTAAAGGAAACGAACAGTAAACATAAGGCGCACTGTCAACCTTGTAATAAAGACATCGACACAAATGGGTGAAAGTTCATTATGGTCACAGGCGCAGGGAGAGGGGCATAAGAAACAAGAAAAAGTGATGTCTCGGACATCCGTAAATTTCTCACAGGTTAAAACAGAAACTGCAACCACAGCTTAATACTTTGGTTTTAAGAGAGTTCATTTTAACAGAAATTATCAGTTTTTTTAGCCCAAATGTTTTCACTGGATGAGGAAGCAATGAATGACAGTGCCAGATTTTAAGAATTTGTGTAAGTATTATAGTCCTTGAAAACTTAAAGTTGGTCCTGGAAAAGTCCTTGAATTTGACTTGGCCTTGCCTGTATGAACCCTGTTACAGTTTATATCCGGAGCACTGAATTAGACAGGAGCCAGTTTATGTGTTACATCTTATTACTTGCCATGGGCCTATAATGCACTGCTTCGTGGAGCTCTTGTTTACACTCTAGCGGTCACATATTTGAAGCAGTCATCATGAATCTTGCTCAAAATATTTGCCTAGATGAGTTCTAGGTCATTTTTGGAACTGGGTCACTTGGGGTAAAAAACTAGGTCACCAAAAAAACTAGGTCACCAGGCCAAATTAGCTGGCCTCGGTGGCTCAGTTGGATGCGCCGTCTGACTGGAGACCAGGAGGTTGCGGGTTCAACGCCCCCAAGGTCGGCAACATTCTTTCATGGAGATTGATCATGAAAATATTTTCTACGGTCATTCTCTTCCTTCCGCTGATTCAAGAAGGGCAGTTGTCAGTTTCTGGCAAAAGAATGTGCACAATACTGGTTAACCGCTTAGAGGACTAAGCCTGCCCAGTAAACGTGTGGTTAGGTAAACTGACCACGCTCGACATGACCCCATTGGGTTGACTGGGCCGTAAAACATCAACACAAACAAACACCAGGCCAAATCAGCAGAAAACATTGTTAAGACACTAGTGGTCACATTTTTGAAGCAATCGTCATGAAATTTTCTCAGAATGTTTGTCTTGATGAATTCTAGGCCAAGTTTGAAACTGGGTCACGTGGGGTCACAAACTAGGTCACCTGGTCAAATCAGCAGAAAACCTTGTTAACACTAGCAGTCACATGTTTCAAGCAATCAGCATGAATCTTGCTCAAATTGTGAGTCTTTATGATTTCTAGCTCAAGTTTGAAACTGGGTCACTTGGGGTCAAAAACTAGGTCACCAGGCCAAATCAAATGAAAACATTGTCAACACTTTAGCTGTCACATTTTTGAAGCAATCATCATAAATCTTGCTCAAAATGTTTGTCTTGATGACTTCTAGGTCAAGTTCGAAACTGGGTCTCTTGGAGTCAAAAACTAGGTAAACTTTCTGGATCAACAGAAAGCCTTGTTAACACTCTAGTCTGCATTTTTGAAGCAATCATCATGAATTTTGCTCACCAGATCAAATGAAAGAAAATGTTTTTAACACTCTAGAGGTCCCACTTTTCAAGCAATCACCATGAATCTTGCTCAAATTGTTTGCTTTGATGATTTCTAGGTCAAGTTTGAAACTGGGTCACTTGGGGTCAAAAACTAGGTCACCAGGCCAAATCAAAGGAAAAACTAGTTACCACTTGTGGTCACATTTTTGAAGCAATCATGAATCTTGCTCAAAAAGTTTGTCTTGATCTGTTCTAGGTCAGGAGTCTCAAAGTGCTATGATACTCAGGTGAGTGTTACAGGGCCATCATGGCCCTCTTGTTTGGAGCTGCCAACTCTAGATGGACTGCTGATTAGGTTTTGAGAGCTACATGTACCCTAGATATTGCTACACAGATTCAGTTAACAGCCATACAGAAGCAGTAACTTAAGTGTCTTATGTAGCATAACACCATTATGGCCTTGGTTATTTTAAAAATTTTGTTTCTGCTCAATTTGATGGAATTTGAACAAGTTTTGTTTATGCATTAATGTTGACCATTATCTAGTTTAGGATGGTTACTTGTCATTTTTTGCAAATTTATAGCACAGTTCTGGCCCTTGGTTATTGTCAAGGTTTCGTTTCCACTCAATATCTTGCCTGTAAAGGAAATTATGCTATTATGCTTCATGCAAAACCTGTTCCTAGAATGTGTTTTATGCAGCGGGTATTAAGTAAGCACTGCTTGAGATGTTTCATTTTTACCATAACCTTCCAAAACAGTTAATTGACAATCAAAAAACTCACAACTAATACAAAAACCAACAAATACCATAACCCTAAGTATTGGGACACGTCACAGACAGGCCTGAGCAGACAGTGTAGACCCAGATCAGCTGCGGCTAAATGTGGTATCTGATCAGGGTCAACTCTGTGTACCACTCATGCAACAGTTTTAAGAAGGATCAACAAGTAGTCAAAATGACCTTCAAACTTCAGGACAAGTATGGTAAGGAGTCAAGGTGTTCCAATATTTAGGATATATACAGTACAGTATTGTTTTAAGGTCCATTACCAAAAATATTTAATTGACTGGATCTTAAAAATTCACAACTCAAATAAAAAACAAATAAGGTATTATTGCCACCCCTGTGTTAGTATGGGTGAGCTCAAGTTTTCAGCATTCAAGTTTCCAGCCATTGGTCCATGTACTTATATCCGCCTTGGCATCCACTGTTTACCCTAGTGACCACCTTAAATGAAATCTACAAACTTCACAATTAATTTCACTTCATTGATTGTTTTATCTCACTGAGGTAAACAAGGATGTTAATTTGACTCTCACTCTTCTGGTGGTTATTATCTCACCTGAGCCGAAGGCTCAAGGTGAGGTATTGTGATCAATCACCGTCCGTCGTTGTCGTCGTCCGTCCGTTCACAATCTTTAAAATAGATTTTTTAACTGAAAAACATGGCCGACATGGTCGTCAGAAACCACTGTACCAGTTTCAGTATAATTTTGCAGAAATGTTCCTTTAGTGATCCTCTACCAAGATTGTTCAAGCCATTTGGATTCGTCAAAAAACATGGCCGCCAGGAGGCGGGGCTTATTTTCCCTATATATCTCTATAGAAATCTTTAAAAATCTTTTTGTCAGATACCACTAGACCGATTTCAATATAATTTTGCAGAAATGTTCCTTTGGTGATCCTCTACCAAGATTGTTCAAGACATTTGGATTCGTCAAAAAACATGGACGCCAGGGGGCGGGGCTTATTTTCCCTTTACATCTATATAGAAAACTTTAAAAAATCTTCTTGTCAGAAACCACTGGACCAATTTCAATATAATTTTGCAAAAATGTTCCTTTGATGATCCTCTAGGAAGATTGTTCAAGCCATTTGGATTCGTCAAAAAACATGGCCGCCAGGGGGCGGGGCTTATTTTCCCTATATATCTATATGGAAAAAATTAGAAATCTTCTTGTCCGAAACCACTGGACAGATTTCAATATAATTTTGCAGAAATGTTCCTTTGGTGATCCTCTACCAAGATTGTTCAAGCCATTTGAATTCGTCAAAAAACATGGCCGCCAGGGGGCGGGGCTTATTTTCCCTATATATCTGTATAGAAAACTTTAAAAATCTTCTTGTCCAAAACCACTGGACTGATTTCCATATAATTTTGCAAAAATGTTCCTTTAGTGATCCTGTTGCAAGATTGTTCAAGCCATTTGTATTCGTCAAAAAACATGGATGCCAGGGGGCGGTGCTTATTTTCCCTATATAATCTATATAGAAAACTTTAAAAATCTTCTTGTCCAAACCACTGGACCAATTTCAATATAATTTTGCAAAAATGTTCCTTTGGTGATCCTCTACCAAGATTGTTCAAGTCATTTGGATTTGTCAAAGAACATGGCCACCAGGGGGCAGGGCTTATTTTCCCTATATATCTATATAGAAAAGTTTAAAAATCTTCTTGTCCTAAACCACTGGACCGATTTCCATATAATTTTGCAGAAATGTTCCATTGTTGATCCTGTACCAAGATTGTTCGAGACATTTGGATTTGTAAAAAACATGGCCGCCAGGGGGCGGGGCTATTTTCACTATATATCTGTATAGAAAACTTTAAAAATCTTCTTGTCCGAAACCACTGGACAGATTTCCATATGATTTTGCAGAAATGTTCCTTTGGTGATCCTGTTGCAAGATTGTTCAAGCCATTTGGATTCGTCAAAAAACATGGCCGCCAGGGGTCAGGGCTTTTTAGCTCACCTGAGTGGAAGGCTCAAGGTGAGGTATTGTGATCACTCACCGTCTGTCGTCGTCGTCGTCGTCCCTCTGTCCGTCCGTCTGTCCGTCCGTCTGTCCGTCCGTCCCTTCACAATCTTTAAACAACATCTCCTCCTAAACCACTGATTGGATTTTGACCAAATTTCACATGAATGATCCTAGGTTGATCCTCTTTCAAAGTCGTTCAGATGGTTCCGGTCCATTGCATATCTAGGTCACAGGAGCTAAAAATAGATTTTTTAACTAAAAACTCAAAAAATCTTCTAGTCAGAAACCACTGGACCGATTTCAATAAAATTTTGCAGATATGTTCCTTTGGTGATCCTCTACCAAGATTGTTCAAGCCATTTGGATTCGTCAAAAAACATGGCTGCCAGGGGGCGGGGCTTATTTTCCCTATATATCTATATAGAAAAATCTAAAACTCTTCTTGTCAAAAAGCACTAGACCAATTTCAATATAATTTTGCAGAAATGTTTCTTTGGTGATCCTCTACCAAGATTGTTCAAGCCTTTTGGATTCGTCAAAAAACATGGCCACCAGGGGGCGGGGCTTATTTTCACTATATATCTGTATAGAAAACTTTAAAAATCTTCTTGTCAGAAACCACTGGACCGATTTCAATATAATTTTGCAGAAATGTTTCTTTGGTGATCCTCTACCAAGATTGTTCGAGACATTTGGATTCGTAAAAATGCATGGCCACCAGGGGGCGGGGCTTATTTTCCCTTTATATCTTTATAGAAAACTTTAAAAATCTTCTTGTCAGAAACCACTGGACCAGTTTCAATATAATTTTGCAGAAATGTTCCTTTGGTGATCCTCTACCAAGATTGTTCAAGCCTTTTGGATTCGTCAAAAAACATGGCCGCCAGGGGGCAGGGCTTATTTTCCCCATATATCTGTATAGAAAACTTTAAAAATCTTCTTGTCAGAAACCACTGGACCGATTTCAATATAATTTTGCAGAAATGTTTCTTTGGTGATCCTCTACCAAGATCATTCAAGACATTTGGATTCATCAAAATCATGTCCGCCAGGGGGCGGGGCTTATTTTCCCTATATATCTATATAGAAAACTTTAAAAATCTTATTGTCAGAAACCACTGGACAGATTTCAATATAATTTTGCAGAAATGTTCCTTTGGTGATCCTCTACCAAGATTGTTCAAGACATTTGGATTCAAAAAAAAACATGGCCGCCAGGGGGCGGGGCTTATTTTCCATTTACATCTGTATAGAAAACTTTAAAAATCTTCTTGTCAGAAACCACTGGACCGATTTCAATATAATTTTGCAGAAATGTTCCTTTGGTTATTCTCTACCAAGATTGTTTAAGCCATTTGGATTCGTCAAAAAACATGGCTGCCAGGGGGCGGGGCTTATTTTCCCTATATATCTATATAGAAAAGTTTAAATATCTTCTTGTCCGAAACCACTAGACCGATTTCAATAAAATTTTGCAGAATTGTTCCTTTGGTGATCCTCTGGGAAGATTGTTCAAGCCATTTGGATTCATCAAAAAACATGGCCGCCAGGGGGAGCACGGCTTATTTTCCCTATATATCTATATAGAAAAGTTTAAAAATCTTCCTGTCCTTAACCACTGGACCGATTTCAATATAATTTTGCAGAAATGTTTCTTTGGTGATCCTCTACCAAGACTGTTCGAGACATTTGGATTTGTCAAAAAACATGGCCACCAGGGGGCAGGGCTTATTTTCCCTATATATCTATATAGAAAACTTTAAAAATCTTCTTGTCCGAAACCACTGGACTGATTTCAATATAATTTTGCAAAAATGTTCCTTTGGTGATGCTCTACCAAGATTGTTCAAGCCATTTGGATTCGTCAAAAAACATGGCCGCCAGGGGGCAGGGCTTATTTTCCCTTTATATCTATATAGAAAAGCTTTAAAAATCTTCTATTCCAAAACCACTGGACAGCTTTTCATATAATTTTGCAAAAATGTTCCTTTGGTGATCCTGTTGTAAGATTGTTCAAGCCATTTGGATTCGTCAAAAAACATGGACGCCAGGGGGTGGGGCTTATTTTCCCTATATAATCTATATAGAAAACTTTAAAAATCTTCTTGTCCAAACCACTGGACCAATTTTAATATAATTTTGCAAAAATGTTCCTTTGGTGATCCTCTACCAAGATTGTTCAAGCCATTTGGATTCGTCAAAAAACATGGCCACCAGGGGGCGGGGCTTATTTTCCCTATATATCTATATAGAAAAGTTTAAAAATCTTCTTGTCCTAAACCACTGGACCGATTTCAATATTATTTTGCAGAAATGTTCTCTTGGTGATCCTGTACCAAGATTGTTCAATCCATTTGGATTTGTCAAAAATCATGGCCGCTAGGGGGCGGGGCTTATTTTCACTATATATCTGTATAGAAAACTTTAAAAATCTTCTTGTCCAAAACCACTGGACCGATTTCCATACGATTTTGCAGAAATGTTCCTTTGGTTATCCTGTTGCAAGATTGTTCAAGCCATTTGGATTTGTCAAAAAACATGGCCACCAGGGTGGTGGGGCTTATTTTCCTTATATATCTATATAGAAAACTTTAAAAATCTTCTTGTCATAAAGCACTGGACGGATTTCAATATAATTTTACAGTAATGTTTCTTCGATGATCCTCTACCAAAATTGTTCAAGCCGCCATGATTCGTTAAAAAACATGGCCGCTAGGGGGCGGGGTTAATTTTTCATATATATCTGTATAGAAAACTTTAAAAATCTTCATGTCATAAACGACTGGACCAATTTCAATATAACTTGGCAGAAATGTTTCCTTAGTGACCCTCTATCAAGATTGTTCAAGCCGTCATGATTTGTCAAAAAACATGGCCTCTAGAGGGTGCAGGGCTTATTTTCCATATATATCTATATAGAAAACTTGAAAAAATCTTGTCGTCAGAAACCACAGGACTGATTTCAATATAACTTCACAGAAATGTTTCCTTGGTGACCCTTTACCAAGATTGTTCAAACCGTTATGATTTGTCAAAAAACATGGCCGCTAGGGGGCGGGGCTTATTTTCCTATATATCTATATAGAAAAATTTTAATAGTCTTTTCAGAAACCACTTGACCGATTTCAATGTAACATTGCAGGAATGTTTCTTATGTAACCCTCTATCAAGATTGTTCAAGCCGTCATGATTCGTCAAAAAACATGGCCGCCAGGAGTCGGGGCTTATTTTCCTTATATATCTATTGAAAACTTTAAAACTCTTCTTGTCAGAAACCACTGAACTGATTTCATTGTAACTTTGCAGAAATGTTTCCTTGGTGACCCTCTACTAAGATTGTTCAAGTAATCATGATTCGTCAAAAAACATGGCTGCCGGGGGCAGGGCTTATTTTCCCTATATATCTATATATAAAACTTTAAAAAAAAGTCCTTTTCAGAAACCAATGGACTGATTTCAATACAACTTGGCAGGAATGTTTCTTTGGTGACCCTCTACAAAGATTGTTCAAGCCGTCATGATTCATCAAAAAACATAGCCGCTAGGGGGCGGGGCTTATTTTCCCTATATATCTATATAGAAAACTTTAAAAATCTTCTCGTAAGAAACAGTAGGACCGAGTTCAATGTAAAATGTTGCTTTGGTGACCTTCTACCAAGATTGTTCAAGCCTTCATGATATGTCAAAAACCATGGCCCCCAGGGGGGCTGGGCTTATTTTTCGTCTATATCTGCATAGAAAATTTTAAAATTCTTATTGTCACATACCCCATGACCGATTTCAATATTACTTGGCTTGAATGTTGCTTTGGTTAACCTCTATCAAGATTGTACAAGCAGTCATGATTCGTCAAAAAACATGGCTGCCATGGGGTGGGGCTTATTTTCCCTATATATCTAAATAGAAAACTTTAAAAATCTTCTTGTCAGAAACCACTGAACAGATTTCAATATAACTTGGCAGGAATGTTTCTTTGGTGACCCTCTACCAAGTTTGTTCAAGCTTTCTTGATTCGTCAAAAAACATGGTCGTTATGGCGTAGGGCTTTATAGCTATATAAAACTTTTTAAACCACTGGACCAATTTCAATATAACTGAGCAGAAATGTTCCTTTGGTGACCCTCTTTTAAGATTCAGTTCAAGTCATTAAGATTTGTAAAAAAACATGGCCGGGGGTGTGGTGGAGGGGGGTGGGTGTGGTTAGTGCTATAAAGTTTATACAAAAATCCTAGAGCAGTGAACTTGGCTGAAACTTCAACAGTAAATATGCAAATCTGTTTGGTCAGGTGAGCGATATAGGACCATCATGGTCCTCTTGTTTTCACATTTTAGTACACAGATGCAACACAAACTTCAACAAAGTTCCTTCTATTTTTTTTTTTTTTTACAGGTCCATTACCTCCCAGTAAGGTTAATTGGCTGCATGACGATGCAACGACAGATGCTGTTCATATTCAATGGGCCATTGACCTAGCACGCACCCATATTGACAAGTGGGTTATTACTTATACTCTGCGGTCAGGTCTTGAGGGGAGCCTTGAGGTTCCTGTACCAAATAGTGCAATTTGCAATGTTGAGATAGACGGACTTGGAGCTGGAAATCGTCTTCATATTGATGTTAGAAGTGTGGTGGAAAATAAGGTTTCACAGGGTGGAGCCTCTGTGTCTGCCTCAACTTGTGAGTAATATTCTGATACATATTAGTGTTTGGAATCAACTAGAATTCCCTAAGTTGAGTCCGCTCGACGTAAATGAGTTAGGGCTAGTCCAATTAAATTTATGTATGTAGGTGGAAAAAGGCACTTTTATTTTCATACAACCTATGCCTTTAAAAAAATCTGCCTATACAGCCTAGGGTCATCTTTTTGTCAGGCCTGCTTTTAGCTTGGTGTGATAGGGATCCGGTTTTCCATCCTGATGTTTGTCCAACTCTCCGTCAATCTATGAACATTTTTGTCAACCCTAACTTCAACCCTAATGTTCCAGCTCATTTCCCCATGAGTTATAAAGGTTACAGTGATGATACTTGGTATAAGCTTGCACTTAGGATGACAACTCAGACAGCAGTATCCATATTTGACCTCAATCTGTATAGGGATACAGACTAAGGGTTGCTCAGTTGCCCATGGGGACTAAAGATTGGCTTGGTGCCAAAAAAAAAAAAATCTGAGGGTGGCACAGTTGACGACAGCAGAGTTTATTGGTGAAACTGTTTACTGTGTAACCCCGGACTGAACAATCAAAATATTGTATTGCAGTTAGATTTTGACAGAACAGTTTTTTATACACCCATTTGAAAAACGGGACATATGAGTATTATATTATATATGGCCATCTGTCTGTAAACTTTTTCGTTTCTGGTTGACTCCTCCTACAATTTACATCTGATCAAGTTGAAACTTGGTATGTAGTTAGACCATGATGTGAAGCAGTGCATGTTGTTTTGGGATTACAGGCCACCAAATATTAGCAGAGTTATGCCCCTTTGAAAATTTCTGTAAACTTTTTTGTTTACAGTAAACTCCTCCTACACATTACATCCGATCACACTGAAACTTCATTTATAGTTAGACTATGTGGAGCAGCGCATACTGATTTGAGGTTACAGTCCACCAAATATTAGCAGAGTTATGCCCCTTTGATAATTTCTGTAAACTTTTTGTTTATGGCTAAAGCCTCCTACAGTTTACATCCGATCAAGCTGAAACTTGATATATAGTTAGACCATGATGTGGAGCAGTGCATATTGTTTCAAGGTTACATCCACCAAATATTAGCAGAGTTATGCCCCTTTGAAAATATCTAAATTTTTTTGTTTCCCGCTAACTCCTACAGTTTACATCCGTTCAAGCTGAAACTTCGTAAATAGTTATATGATGATGTGGAGCAGCGCATATTATTTCGAGGTTACAGTATACCAAATATTGGCATGTTTATGCCCATTTGAAAATTTCCGTTAACTTCTCCTAAAGTGTACATCCAATCAAGATGAAACTTGATTTATTGAACATGATGTGGAGCAGCGCATATTGTTTTGAGGTTACAATCCACCAAATATTAGCAGAGTTCTGTCCCTTTGAAAATTTCTGTAAATTCTTCGTTTTGACTTACTCCTCCTATAGTTTACATCCAATCAATCTGAAACTTTGTAAATAATTACATCATGATGTGAGCAGCATATTGTTTGAGGTAATAGTATGCAAATTTTATTGTATAATGGGTATATTTTTTTTGTAAATAACTAGAGTTATGGCCATATGAGCAAGTTATTTATTTATTTTTTTTTTTCATCTTTTATTAGATTTGCATGGAAATGTTGCCATTATTAAATCTTTATAAATAAGTTTGTTAAATGATAATAGAATTGAGAAGCCTGACTAACATCAAAACTTATAAACATAAGTTTTTTTAAATATTTATCTGAGTTGCCTCCCTTGAAGTACAAAAATAAAATCAGGAAGGCTGGTACACAGGGGTAACAACCTACGTCATAGCACGGATATCGGAACCATTTTAACGGCCGCCATATTTGAAATGCAAAGTAAGTTTTTCCGCTCGTAAAATAATACAAATAAATGTATACCAAAACTAAACAGTTTAGTCGGTGCCTGACAACAAACCTGGACAGCAGGTATAACAATCGAGTCCAGAAATGCCGCTGATTTTGTAAACACCTCGACAAAGTCGAACAGGTGGGAGACACGAGGACGATTTTAGCAGAGATATAGTGTGCACTTTTGCCAAAAAACGTATTTTTACAGCTAATAGCACCAATATTACTGATATTTGTGTTATTTTAGTCAACAGTTGTCCCTAGTTCGATTTCATAACCATGATTTTCAGACGGAAAATTGATTAGAGCATTCAAATGCCAATTTTGATATCGTAAACATTCATGACGGCACAGATATCGGTCATACTCTTCCAGCCCAACAGGTGCATGTGAGTAACAGACAAAAACGTCCCGGTCCCAACTTGCCAAATATAGAGCTTTATGTCGTGAATATATTGTCTACTCATACTGTGGCCTGATTTCATCCAATTCCACGCAAGGTTGCTAAAGAAATATGCTTACCGTGTGTTGTATCGCTGATGAACGCCACGGTTTTGGCATGCTAATTACTAAATATTTATTCGCGATGACATAGCAAAAATAAATGAGTTCCCCATTTGCAGCAATATGTGTAAAATCAGCCAAATATTTACATTCTCACATGATACAGAACGGAAATATTGCATGTTTTTGTTTATGTTTTTCAAAGTATTTGCTGTGTACGTGGACAGTACATGTATATGTTTGCATGCGGCGCCATCCAACTCGCACTACGTTGGTAGATAGAAAATTGTTAACTGTGTTTTCCTGACATGAAAATAATGTCACGAACGAGTGGTGATGATTCGGTAAACAATGAGTACGCAGTATTCCTGAGTGAAATAATTTTCATATCAAGGAAACACTGTTAAATATTTTGTTTATTACATACCTTTTTCAATAATTTATCATTAAAACAAAAGTAAAGCGTTTTAAACTAATTTGCATAAGAATACACCAAACTGTCACGTGACGTTCTGACGACGTCATCTCACGTTATGTGACATCGAACCATACATTTTTGTAATTTGATTGGATGGTGACAACGTTACGGTGACGTCACTGCAAAAGTAATATCATCACTGTTAAAACATGAAAAGGTCATATCAGCACTATCGTTGGTAAGAAAATTATCTCACTAAAAACTAATGGTTATTTTAAGTGGGGCATATAAATACGTGACTTATTACTTGAATGCCGCGTTAAGTAGTGTCATAACGTCGTTTAATAAAACTCGTAAGAACACAGGTGTAATAACTTGTTAGGACGGCGCGCAACATCACGTGTCTTCCGTGACAATGTATGTTTTCTGTTGAAATAAAATACCTTTATTTAATTAAAAAAACGAAAATTAAATGATCATGTATCAAACATGATCTTACACTTGTGGTAATTTCATATGAAATTTATGAAACTCGCCGAAGGCTCGTTTCATAAATTTCATATGAAATGACCACTCGTGTAAGATCCTCTATTTATCCTGTATATATGATGCGATAACTAAAAATCTATTTGTATATATGTAATACTTTGAGATTATCGCTTGGCGTTTTGGTTCAAGTTCGCCCGATTTATAAACCCGAGACTCCATTATTAGCCAGAGGGCTTTATCTCGAGGGCTTGTAATGGTCAAGGGTTTATAAAGAGGGCGATGACATCAAAAAGGAAATTCGATGTGTCAGACATCAGAAATAACAATACAATGAGTCTTGTAATCTGCAATCATTATGCATTTTTGCTTGCAGTTTAACTGTGTTTAAGCTTAAACACTAGCTAAACAAACCATTACCTTTTTTTCTTTGAATGATCATTGAGTAATACAAAATGCATTATGGATCGGATCATACAGGATGTGTAAAAATATGAAGATTTTCCATGGGTTTGAGGTGCGGATAGAAAAAACAATTCGACCCAATTTCGAGGGTCTCTGTCTCCGCCGATTACTGAAAAACAGTAATCCTACCTGAAGGAAGAGACATGATACAGGGTGTCTCATAATATATGCTACCATTTACTGACGTTATACCATTTTTATGAAAGCACATGTTGACGCACGTAATATGTAATATGTAATAGATAATACCCGAGTAACAGTACATTCTCCGCAATAAAAACCTAGGCGGTGCCGAGGCCTTTATTGGGGGAGAATGTACTGTTACGAGGGTGTTATCTTACATAAAATCCATCTCTTGTTGATTTATGAATCATATTGATTAGTTTTGTGGTGTAATTACACGAAAAACACGCTTTTAACTTGAATGATTTTCTACCTGCACTTGTACTAATAATGATGGTACACATAAATGAGGTATACGGGTTTTATATAATTTTACAGCAGGTATATATAAGTGTTTCAGGTAAGGTATTACTAGATAATATCTTATCGCTTATAAAATTTTCAGACGTTCAATAATATTGCACATATTCGAAATGATGTCAATTTCTGGTCATTTTACGTCAATATCCTGCCTTACGTTTCTGAACTTCTCCCATTTCAAACGAAACTTCTTTCCTAAAACTGAAGTAAGGAAACTGCAGGCAATATACTCTAATATCTATTGGAGTAGCTGGACTAAAATATTTCAGAGAATACAAAGGAATGGCTTTATTGTACGTGGACCATTGACTGATTGTCTGAAATGTAAGTCATAATATGAACATAAAATATGCACAAATTGACGTCTACTCAAAAATGCGCAAAAATTCCGGACGTTTGGGAAATTTAGAACAGATGAAAAAATATATGTTATTAAATACCTACCATTTAGGACTTAAATATTCCTGCTTTAAAATGATATATAAAGCGTTTTCATAGGAAAAATTTCTACCTCGGAAAATGGTATCAGATATTATGAGACACCCTGTAGATGCCTATTTCCTGCATATTTTCCGACGATTTCTAACGTTTAACCGTAATGTAGAAATCGTTTTGACGAATAGCATTCATTTGCTAAGACGAGCGTCATATTGAAATGAGGGTTGCGTCAAACAGACATGACCACCAACGACTAAATTACAGGATAGCGTGGTGCCTTATTTACATGTAAGATAACAAACAAGTGTTATTGATAACCCTTTTTACTGACCCACTGTTTTCTCACTGTTGGCCACAACGACGTGTAGCTAGTTATCATCTTCTTTGTATCCTGCAGTCCGGCTAATATACAATGTAACTATGGTGTTCTGTTTTGCCACAGCAATTAACGTGTCGTTGAAATGCCGTCTTATGCTACCGCGTTACTTCGACACAATCGTTAATTGTAGCGGGAATGAGTTTTATGGCGATTAATTATGAAAGGTAATGTAAGTTGCGACTGCTACTAAAGTGGTAATATCGTTCTTAAATAAATGAAAACCACAACAGGATGTTAACAACACGTTGAAGCTAACAGTGTAGTACCTATCAGCCACAATAATCGTGTTCCAACCATAATGGTCCAACCCTTTCGCTCTTGTTGCCAATAAAATATGTTTAAACAAACATAATGTGTCGGCATGGCGCGGTACTACTATATAGTCAGAATAATTAATCAGAATGTCTGTGAAACAAAAGAGAAAGCATGAGCTACTGTAACATCATCTAAAAGACGACAGCTGTGACGAAGTTCACCAAACATCTACAGTGAGCTTTGTTGATATTCAGGCACACTCTCAGCTTTTTCACGTAATTTAATTTATGAGCGTACGGGGGCCAAATCACCAGTCGAATTTCATTAGTTCACTATGTACAAAAAAGACGAACGAAACATTGAACTACAGGGTTGAGTGGCCTACAAGACAAGAATAAGCAAACATATGCGTCAGTCCTGTTTCTTAAAGATTTTATAAAGGGAGTAACAGCTTTTTTACATGGTATCAGTTTTTTTTGTTTATATGTGTGTTCGAGATCGGTGCCATCGTACGTGTTTACGACATCGTTCAAAGCATTTCTTTGCTTTTAAATAATATCTCACATTTAATCATGTGCAGAAACATTGCTTCTTTTACCACAAAGGTAATATTTGCAAATCACAACAGGCAAATCGAGTAAAATAGCTACAGAAAGTAATTTTGATCAAAAGTGTTTTCGATGTCAGTGCAAAACATGCGTTGACAGTACCGATACGAATCACTTTGTTGAAGTGTTTGAAGCTTTAACATTGTTTCTAGGCAAAACTCATTCACCAGTGGGGCGAAAATATTTACTGTCACCAGCTAAACTATGTCTTCTGTATAATCGTTATGTAGACGCATAGTTTGAAGCAATTTATTTACCTTATTCGCATCAATATGGCGACTATCCAAGTGGTTCCGATATCCTTGCTATGACGTAGGTTGTCACCCTTGGTACAGTTAATCCTATAATCAATTAATTGATCGATAAATACCATAAAAATGATTATCATTACAGATTTGCTAATAAAAGATCATTTGCTTTCTGTGTCTGTAACTTTACCATATTTACCCTTAGTATTCAGACACCTCAACTCATTACCATACTTTTTATCTAAAATGTAAACAAATTACTACCCACTGTTGTGTCTAAAATAGCTGGATGAGTGGCAAACAGTGTAGACCCAAATGTGACGCCGCATTTGCTGCATCTCATCTGGGTCTACACTGTTTGCTCAGGCCTGTCTGACCGAATACATGCAATAAAGTATAACATATTGTAAGAGTCATACTGAGACAGGTAAAATTATTACCAAAATTTCAGTGATTACTAATCGATTATCGATTACAATGGCAGGACCGATAATGGATTATCTCTTCAGCTTTAATAAGCCAGCCCTAAAAATCAGTATAAAACAAGATAAAGCGTTACAAAAATTTTTCTTGCAGGATTTTGGTTTTTTTTGGTTGTTTATTAGTTCACTGGAGCCAAAGGCTCAAGGTGAGCTTTTGTGACCAGTCTTCATCCTTCGTCTGTCCTGCATCGCCTGTCGTGCGTCATCTGTTGTGCGTCTGTCAACAATTTACTTAAAAGACATCTCCTCCTAAACCAGTGAATGGATTTTGAAATAATTTTACAGGAATGTTCCTCTCATGCCCCTTTACCAAAATTGCCTGAAGGTACCTACCACTCCCCTAAACAAAATGGCCACCAGAGCTAAAAATAGAAAAAACCTTTTAACGACATCTCCATCGCCAGTGGCCCAATTTCAAAATAATTTCACAGAAATGTTTGTCTCATGCCCCTTTCCCAAAATTGCCTAATGGTTCCACTTTGCTAAACAAAATGGCCGCCAGAGCTAAAAATAGAAAAACCTTTAAACAACATCTCCTCCCAGGCCCATGGCCCAATATCAAAATAATTTCACAGAAATGTTCCTCATGCCCCATTACCAAAATTGCCTAAATGGTTCTGCTCCGCTAAACAAAATGGTTGCCAGAGCTAAACATAGAAAAACCTTTAAACGACATCTCCCAGGCCCATGGCCCAATTTCAAAATAATTTGGCAGAAATGTTCCTCATGCCCCTTTACCAAAATTGCTAAAATGGTTCCGCTCTGCAGAACAAAATGGCCGCCAGAGCTAAAAAATAGAAAAACCATTTTAAACGACATCTTCTTCTAGGCCAAGGGCCTAATTTCAAAATAATTTCACTGAAATGTTTCTCTAATGCCACTTTAGCAAAACTGCTAAAATGGTTTGGCTCCGCTGAATAAATGGCTGCCAGAGCTAAAAATAGAAAAAGGGCATAGACTGTCATGCATCTGTCAACGATTTACTTAATTTACCAGAGCTCAAAATTGAAAAACCTTTTAACGACATCTCTCATGCCAGTGGTTCAATTTCAATATAATTTCCTCTAACGCCCCTTTACCAAAATTGCTAAAATGGCTCCACTCTGCTGAACAAAATGGCTGTCAGAGCTAAAAATAGAAAAACCTTTAAATGCCTAGATCTCTTAGGCCTATGACCCGATTTCAAAATAATTTCACAGAAATGTTCCTCTAATGACCCTTTACCAAAATTGCTAAAATGGTTCTGTTTGGCTGAATAAAATGGCCACTAGAGCTTAAAAACAGAAAAAGGGCATAGACTGACATGCATCTATCAACAATTTACATCTCCTAAATGGGTTAATGGATTTTAAAACTATTTTACAGGAATTGTCCTTGAGTGACCCTCTACCAAAATTGCTAAAATGGTCCTGCTTGCCTGAACAAAATGGCCACTAGAGCTAAAAATAGAAAAAAACAAGAAAAAAACATCTTTTAAAGGACATCTCCTCCCAGGCTAATGTCCTGATTTCAAAATAATTTCACAGAAATGTTCCTCTAATGCCCCTTTACCAAAACTGCTAAAGTGGTTCTGCTCCACTGAACAAAATGGCCACCAGAGCTAAAATAGAAAAACCTTTTAACAACAGCTTCTCTTAGGCCTATGACCGGATTTCAAAATAATTTCACAGAAATGTTCCTCTTATGTCCCTTCACCAAAATTGCTAAAATGGTTCCCATTGGCTTAACAAAATGGGCACCATAGCTAAAAATAGAAAAAGGGCATAGACTGTCATGCATCTGACAACAATTTACTTAAAAGACATCTCCTTCTAAACCGGTTAATGGATTTTGAAATAATTTTACAGGAATGTTTTTTGAGTGACCCTCTACTGCTAAAATGGTGCGGTTCCACAAAACAAAATGGAATCCAGAGCAAAAAAAAAGAAAAAAAAGGAAAATCTTTAACCAGCATCTCCTCCTAGGTCAAGGACCCGATTGCAAAATAAATGTTCCTCTAATACCCCTTTACCAAAATTGCTAAAATGCTTTTGCACTGCTGAACAAAATGGCCACCAGAGCTAAAAATAGAAAAACCTTTAAACAACATCTGCTAGGCCTATGTTCTGATTTCAAAATAATTTTGCAGAAATGTTCCTCTGGTTAAGTCGTATTCTCCTTGAGTGCTATGATACTCAGGTGAGCGATATAGGGCCATCATGACCCTCTTGCTTTTGTTTTGTTATTGTTTGGTCAGATATTGGAGTACAGGAAAAACAAATCAGCCAAAGGCTCATATGAGCTTATAGTATAACCATACTGCTGTTGTCTGTCCTCTGTCCGAAACCAATTCTCCCAAGACTCAACAAACTTCTTCCTATTTTCCCAGGTGGGAGAAGTCACTTCTTCCTAAATTTCTGGGCCAGCTTGGGCTCTGAGGTTACAGCACCAAATATCAGCAGTTATGCCCTTTTGAAAATTTTTTTAAATTTTTTTTGTTTCCAATTAATCCACTTACAGTTTATATCTGGAGCACTAATTATACAGGAGTCAGTTTATGTGCTACATCTTATTACTTGCCACAGGTGTATAATGCCTCTGCTTGCAGAGCTTTTGTTGCATTAATTCTTCATTCCATAAATGTATCCATCCAATTGTAATTTGCATCTGAAATGCATTATTTTACAAAATTAATCATGATTCAGAAATGAAAATAGAATTTTTTTGGGGTAGCAGTGTTTTCGGTGTTCAGGTAAAATTTCTAATGGTCAATTAATATTAAGTATCAGTCTAATGGATGACACGAACATGCAGTAAAAGTTGATTGTAATATTATTTTAATAAAAAGATAAGGGTACAAAGACTAAATTAACAACTTATAACAGACTTTTTTGACATATATTGTTAGCTCACCAGGAGCCTTGCTCCAGGTCAGCTTATGCCGTTGCCAGTTGTCCGTCCTTTGTTAGCTTTTCACATTTTCAACATCTCCTCCAGACTCATGTCGGACTGACCTGAAACTTGGTGGGAAGCATTGTGGCAACATGGAGAGTCAGAATTGCTAAAATCGTTCAGTTCTGCTATCCAAGATGGTGGCCATCTTGAAATTCTTCGAACGACATCTCCTCCCAAACCGTAAGTCGGATTAAGCCGAAACTTGATGGGAGGCATCACAGTGACATAGAGATTCAGAATTGATAAAATCGTTCCGTTTCCATATCCAAGATGATCGCCATTCCTCCGTGCATCCGTGCGCTCACACTTTCAAACATGCATATCTCCTGAACCAGCTAGCCAATCTGGATCAAATTTGGTATGTAGTATTGTTTGGGTGGGGGATTGATTGCATATACTTTTGAAAGAGGTTTGTCCAAAACTGTGGTTACCATTGCAACATATAGGTCCCATAGACTTATAATGGGAAAAATGTTGTCCGGGCGGCAGCGCCTTCAGTTTTAATTGCAACTCCTTCAAACTTGCAAGTATCTAGGAGAGGCATAAAATCTCAGACAAGTTCGAATTTGGGCCAGGTCGGATCATTCTTTTTAGAGTTACTTGCCCTTGAGCGGTGAAAAATTTTCCCACACTTTCAAACGTGAATATCTCCTGAACCTGCTGGCCAATCTTGATCAGATTTCATATGTAGTATTGTTTGGGTGGGGGATTGACTGTGTATACTTTTGGAAGAGGTTTGTTCAAAACTCTGGTTGGTTACCATTGCAATAAATAGGTCCCTTATAATGGGGAAAATGTTGTCTGGGCGGTAGCGCCTTCAGTTTTAATCGCAACTTCTTCAAACTTGCAGGTATCCAGGAGAGGCATAAAATCTCAGACAAGTTTGAATTTGGGCCAGGTTGGATCATTCTCTTTAGAGTTACTTGTCCTTGAGTGATGAAAAATTTTTCCATAGACTTATAATGGGGGAAAGGTTTTCCTAGGCACAGCAACTTTATTTTCTGTTGAAATTTAATCAAACTTCCTGATAACAAGGACAAGCATAAATTCTCTGACAAGTTTGAAATTTCAGCCATTTTGTACAACTCTTCTTAGTATTACTTGCCCTTGAGTGATAAAATCCCCATTGTCCCGGGACATAGTGCCTTCAGTTTTGATCACACTTCTTCAAACTTGCAGATATCCAGGAGAGGCATAAAATCTCGGACAAGTTGGATTTTGGGCCAGGTTTAGATCATTCACTTTAGAGTTACTTGCCCTTGAAACATGAAAATTTTTCCCATAGACTTATTATGGGGGAAATTGTGTCCCAGGTACAGCAACTTTATTTTCTATTGAAATTTAATCAAACTTGCTTATCTGATAACTAGGCATCACGAAAACATATCTATGTAATTTTGAAACTCTTAAACCCCACTTTTATATAGTAAAACTGGGGTTTACCGGGGTATACTTTATTTTTCTTATTTCTGCTCAAACAATAGATTGTAGGTACTCGTTAAAACTGCCTCGGGGAGGCAGTTCCCTGAGGCACTTCTAACGAGTACCCACAATCTATGGTTTGAGCAGAAATCTGAAAAATATCAGAGATTTTCATCTGAAAATTTTCAGTTTTTGGAGGTGAAATTTTCGATATTTTTGAATACGCATGTTTTCTTAATGACAGGCATAAAATCTCAGACGAGTTACTTGCCCTTGAGTACAAAAATGTCCAGATTTGACCTTGTCTGGGGCATAGCTCATTTGTTTTTAGTTCACCTGAGCAAAAGCTCAGGGTGAGCTATTGTCATCACCCTATGTCCGTCGTCTGTCGTCGTCCGTCGTCTGTCGTCCATCGTCCGTCATCAACAATTAGTTTGTTAACACTCTAGAGGTCACAGTTTTGACCCAATCTTGATGAAACTTGGTCAAAACGTTTGCATCTATAAAATCTAGGTCAAATTTGATACTGGGACACTTGGGGTCAAAAACTAGGTCACCAGGTCAAATCAAAAGAAAAACTTGTTAACACTAGAGGTCATAGTTTTGACCCAATCTTGATGAAACTTGCTCAAAATGTTTGCCTCTATTAAATCTAGGTCAAGTTCGAAACTTGGTCACTTGGGGTCAAAAACTAGGTCACCTGGCCAGATCAGCAGAAAACCTTGTTAACACTCTAGCAGCCACATTTTTGAAGCAATCATCATGAATCTTTCTCAGTATGATTGTCTTGATGATTTCTAGGTCAAGTTTGAAACTGAGTCACTTGGGTGTAAAAACTAGGTCACCGGGCCAAATCAGCAGGAAACCTTGTTAACAGTCTAGCCGTCACATTTTTGAAGCAATAATCACGAATCATGCTCAAAATGTTTGTCTTGATGATTTGTAGGTCAAGTTTGAAACTGGGTCACTTGGAGTCAAAAACTAGGTCACCAAGCCAAATCAGCAGAAAACCTTGTTAGCAATCTAGCAGTCACATTTTTCAAGCAATCATCATGAATCTTGCTCAAGATGTTTGTCTTGATGATTTCTAGGTCAAGTTCGAAACTGGGTCACTTGGAGTCAAAAACTAGGTGACCTGGCCAAATCCGCAGAAAACTGTGTTAACACTCTAGCGGTCACATTTTTCAAGCAATCATCATGAATCTTCTCAAAATGTTTGTCTTGATGATTTCTAGGGCAAATTTGAAACTGGGTCACGTGGGATCAAAAACTAGGTCACCAGGCCAAACCAGCAGAAAACCTTGTTAACACTCTAGCGGTCACATTTTTGAAGCAATAATCATGAATCTTGCTCAAAATGTTTGTCTTGATGAGTTCTAGGATATATTTGAAACTGGGTCACATGGGGTTAAAAACTAGGTCACCTAGCTAAATCAGCAGAAAACCTTGTTAACACTCTAGCGGTCACATTTTTCAAGCAATCATCATGAATCTTGCTCAAAATGTTTGTCTTGATGATTTCTAGGTCAAGTTTGAAACTGGGTCACTTGGATTCAAAAACTAGGTGACATGGCCAAATCCGCAGAAAACGGTGTTAACACTCTAGCGGTCACATTTTTCAAGCAATCATCATGAATCTTCTCAAAATGTTTGTCTTGATGATTTCTAGGGCAAATTTGTAACTGGGTCACGTGGGATAAAAAACTAGGTCACCAGGCCAAACCAGCCGAAAACCTTGTTAACACTCTAGCGGTCACATTTTTGAAGCAATAATCATGAATCTTGCTCAAAATGTTTGTCTTGATGAGTTCTAGGATATATTTGAAACTGGGTCATATGGGGTTAAAAACTAGGTCACCTAGCCAAATCAGCAGAAAACCTTGTTAACACTCTAGCGGTCACATTTTTGAAGCAATCATCATGAATCTGGCTCAAAATGTTTGTCTTGATGATTTCTAGGTCAAGTTTGAAACTGGAATACCTGGGGTCAAAAACTAGGTCACCTGGCCAAATCAGCATAAAATCTTATTGTCTCTCTAGCGGTCACATTTTTCAAGCAATCATCATGAATCTTGCTCAAAATGTTTGTCTTGATGATTTCTAGGTCATGTTCAAAACTGGGTCACTTGGAGTCAAAAACTAGGTCATTGGGCCAAATCAGCAAAAACTTTGTTAACACTCTAGTTGTCACATTTTTTAAGCAATCATCATGAATCTTGCTCAAATGTTTGTCTTGATTATTTTTAGGTCAGGTTCCAAACTGGGTCACCTGGGGTAAAAAACTAGGTCACCTGGCCAGATCAGCAGAAAACCTTGTTAACACTCTAGTGGTCACATATTTTCAAGTAATCATCATGAATCTTGCTCAACATGTTTGTCTTGATGATTTCTTGGTCAAGTGTGAAACTGGGTCACTTTGGGTAAAAAACTAGGTCACCAGGCCAAATCACCGAAAACCTTGTTAACACTCTACCAGTCACATTTTTGAAGCAATCATCATGAATCTTGCTCAAAATGTAAGTCTTGATGATTTCTAGGTCAAGTTTGAAACTGGGTCACATGGGGTCAAAAACTAGGTGACCTGGCCAAATCAGCAGAAAACTTAACACTCCAGAGGTCACATTTTTGAAATAATCATCATAAATATTGCTCAATATGTTTGTCTTGATGATTTCTAGGTCTAGTTTAAAACTGGGTCACTTGATATCAAAAACTAGTTCATCTGGCCAAATCAAAGGAAAACCTTGTTGATGGTCTAGAGGCCACATTTTTGAAGTGATCATCATGAATCTTGCTCAAAATGTTTGTCTTGATGATTTCAAGGTGATGTATAGTTTTCTGTCCAGTGACTCTCTTAAGTTTTTCCATTTAGGTCAGTTTCTCAGTAATTATTGGTCCTACAGAGTGATATTTGGTACTTGTGAAGTGTTTGTGTTTGGGTCAGTTTCTCAGTAACTATTGCTCCTACAGCCAGTGATACTTAGTACATGCATACATCTTAGCATGGCCTCTTGAGTGCAGTCATCCATATTTGACCTTGACCTTTATTTCACAGTCCATTAGACATGCTACATTGTCTTTCTTGTTAATATAATCATTTTGAACTTTGATCAGAATGTTTGCCTTGATCAGTTCTAGATCAGGCTCTCAAAGTGCTATGTTGCTCAGGTGAGCATTACAGGGCCATCATTGCCCTCTTGTTTATTATTAGCTGACCTGGAGCTTTGCTCCAGGTCAGTTATGCCATGGCCTGTTGTCCGTTGTTCATCTGTCTGTCGGTCTCCCGTCCATTCATCGTTAGCTTTTCACATTTTCGACATCTCCTCCAGAACCGTAAGTTGGATTTAGCTGAAACTTAGTGGGAGGCAACATGGAGATTCAGAATTGCTAAAATGGTTCCGTTCCAATGCCAAGAAATTCTTCAAATGACATCTCCTCCCAAACAGTGAGCCCGATTAAGCTGAAACAATGGGAAGCATCACAGTGACACAAAAATTCAGAATTACTAAAATCGTTCTGTTCCAATATCCAAGATGGCTGCCAGGGTGGCCATCTTGAAATTCTTCAAACAATATCTCCTAAATTCTTCAAACAATATCAAAACCATAAGTCAGATTGAGCAACACAGAGATTCAGAACTGCTAAAATCGTTCTTTTCCGATATCCAAGGTGGCCGCCATCTTGAAATTCTTCAAACGACATCTCCTCCCAAACTGTTAGTCGGATTGAGCCAAAAGTTGATGGGAGGCATCACAGTGACACAGAGATTCAGAATTGCTAAAATTGTTCTGTTCTGATATCCAAGATGGCCACCACAGCAGACATCTTGAAATTCTTTAAACGACACCTCCTCCCAAACCATAAGTCAGATTGAGCCAAAACTTGATGGAAGGCATCGGAGTGACATAGAGATTCAGAACTGCTAAAATAGTTCTGTTCCAATATCCAAGATGGCCGCAGCACAGTGACACAGAGGCATCACAGTGACACAGAGATTCAGAATTGCTAAAATCCTTCAGTTCTGATATCCAAGTTGGCTGCCATGGGGGCCATGTTGAAATTCCTCAAACAACATTTCTTTAAAACCATATGTCAGATTGAACTGAAACTTGATGGGAGGTATTGGAGCATTATAGACGTTCAAAATTGCTAGAATTGTTCCGTTCGGCTTACCAAGATGGCTGCCATGGTGGCCATTTTGAAATTCTTCAAGTGACATCTCCTTCCAAACCACAAGTTGGATTGAGCCAAAATTTTATGGGAGGCATTGGAGGGACATAGAGATTCAGATTTGCAAAAATTGTTCCGTTCCAATCTCCAAGATGGCCTATATTTAAATTCTTTAAACGACTTCTCCTCCCAAGCCTTAAGTTGGATTGTGCGGAAACTTGATGGGAAGCATTGGAGTGACATAGAGATTTAGAATTGCTTAAATTGTTCTGTTTGGCTATCCAAAATGGCCGTCAGGGCGGCCATCTTGAAAATCTTGAAACCTCATCTGCTGCCGAACCCTAAGTCATATTGAGCCAAAACTTGGTGGAAGGCTTTGGGGCCACATGGAGATTTAGAATTGCTAAAATCATTCCATTACAATATCCAAGATGGCCACCATGTCAGCCATCTTGAAAATCTTCACACAACTTCTCCTCCCAAACTGTAAGTTGGATTGAGCAGAAGCTTGATGGGAGGCACCAGAGCAACATAGAGATTCAGAATTGCTAAAATAGTTCCATTCTGATATCTAGGATGGCCCCCATGGTGGCCACCTTGAAAATCTTCAAACCATGTCTGCTCCTGAAGGTAAGTCGGATGAGCTCAACCTTGGTTTGAGGCATTTAGGTGACATGGGGATTTAGAATTGCTAAATTGGTTCCATTCCAATATCCAAGATGGCTGCCATGGTGGCCAGCTTGAAAGTCTTGAAATGACATATGCTCTGGAACGGTAAGTTGGATTAAGCTGAAACTTGGTGAGAGGCATTAGGGAGACATGGAGATTCAGAACTGCTAAATTTGTTCCAGTCTGACATCCAAGATGGCAGCTGTGGGGGGCCATCTTGAATTCTTCAAAAGACATCTCCTCCCATACCGTAATGCAGATTGAGCCCAAACTTGATGGGAGGCATTGGAGTGATATAGAGATTCAGAATTGCTAAAATAGTTCTTGCCTGATATCTGAGATGGCCCCCAAAGTGGCTATCTTGAAAATCTTCGAACCTCATCTGCTCCTGAATGTTAAGTCAGATTGAACCAAAACTTGATGGGAGGCATTGGGGTGACATGGAGATTCAGAATTGCTAAAAGCATTTGTTACAATATCTGTCACAGCAGCGATCTTGAAGGTCTTCTATTGTTAGCTCACCTGGAGCTTTGCTCCAGGTCAGCTTATGCCATGGTCTGTTGACCATAGTCTGTCCCTGATCTGTATGTTGGTCAGTAACATTTCACATTTTAGGCATCTCCATCAGAATCCATCGCGGCCATCTTGAAATTCTTCAGTTGATATCTGCTCTCGAACAGTAAGTCTGATTGAGCAGAAAGTTGGTGGAAGGCATCAGGGCAGCATGGAGATAGAATTGCTAAAATGGTTCTATTATGATATCCAAGATGGCCACAATGGCAGCCATCTTGAAAAGCTTCAAATCACATCTGCTACAGAACCATGAGCTTAAACATGATGGGTTTCAATACCCAAGATAGAAGCCATGGTGGCATTTTGGAAACTCTTTCAACAACATCAGACTCTAATTGCTAAAGGCAATCTGATCTGATAGCCAAGATGGCCACCCTGGTACAATGTAATATATAATCAGCCTAATGCAGGGGAGTGATTTCTGGCCCACTTGGGCCTCTAGTTTTAATTGTCAACTAGTTTTGGTTATACAATGACCTTTTTCCACTCATATGAAAAAGAAAAGGAGGCTGCCTATAGGCTTCCTGTAGGCAGCTATGGGTGGTCTACTGTTTAACATATAATCTGTAGGCAGCTGCCTATTTGTTGCCCTTCTTGCTGCCTGTGGGCAGAATAGGCAACCAGTAGGCAGCTCAGTTTATTTTGTACAATAGGCAGAGTATGCGACTCAAACTTATTTTATTTTTTTCTGTGGGCAGAGTAGGCAACAAGCTTATTTTATTTTCTGCAGTAGGCAGAGTAGGTAGCTCCATCTGGGTTTACTTTATGCAATAGGCACAGTAAGCAGCTCTATTTTGATCTAAATCCTTTGTCAGGTTAAATGGTGGGAAAATACAGCAGCCATTTTGATTGCAAAGTCCTTGTTGTAATAAAGCTTAAAATGTGTATTTAGGATGTTTTAGATAAAATAGAAATTTATTTCAGTGAATGTAAGTAGACTACTTGTCTGTTTAGTAATGAATATAGCTACTGTGCTTGTTATAGGTAGAAAAACATTTAATTCACAATTTAATTCAATACCTTTTTCCTGTTACATAACAAAACAAGTTGATGCCATAAATGTGTAAATCTTGTTTAATACTGACTATACATAAAGATACATACCAGTAGATCTGCTTGCCTTATACATGTACATTGAGATTTTCACATGATGGGGTTATGGTTATTGCTTGAATTATCAACCTGAGACCCCATTATAAGCCAAGGATCAATTAGCTAAGCTGAAGGTCCAATAAAGAGGGTTGATACTGATACCAGTGCTATCAAGACATAACCATAATGTATCATACCAAGTGCATTTAACATAATTTATTCTGTAAAAAGAGTTAATTTCAGAACAGATACTGTTTTTAATATTTTCACCAGACATGCATGCAGTAGTAAGTTCACATATCCTGGACTTTGTTGGACTAAGAGGCCTTAGTGTATTGCAATACATAATAAGCTACGCAGCTAAGTGTGTATCATGGACCACAAATTTATCTGACTGGCATGTCAATAGTGTGTTCCAGATTAAACTATTTTTAAGGCTCTTTTGTCTTGATTGGTTCAAATTCTTGGTGTGAATTCTGGGCCCCGAAAAATATTTTTTAGGAGCCCAGCTGGCTCCTGAAAACTTTTGGCCAGTCTGTAACCCTGCTATATTTCACGGTTCACAGACTTGGTAAATTTGCGTAGTACTGTATGACATAACCTTTGGTGGAATTCTTCTTCTTATTATTTTTTTTTCAGATACAACCAACTGAGAAAAACTACTAAGAGCAACAAGTTAAAAAAACTTGCCATCTTTTAAGCACTTTTTTCATGCAGTGTTTGTTTTTTCAATGTAGTGTTTTTTTTTTTTCATTTTTTTTTTTTTCGTTTTTTTGCTTGGTGCACTTTTAGCCTCACCAGTCAAATCTGATATGGTATCTGATCGATAGTCCTATAATTAGTAGAGGGGTTTGAGGTTCAATGCCATTTAAATTTCAGAAAGTGATTTAGTCCATATGGTCTAATCAAGAGTCATTCTTTCATTAGCAAATGTTGCTAAATGGAAAATACGTATAATGAACTATACCAAGTAAATGAAACTTTTATTGATAAACAATCGAACAAACAAGAGGGCCATGATGGCCCTGTATACTCACCTGAGTATCATAGCACTTAAAGAACCTGGCCTAGAAATGATTAAGACAAACATTTTGACCAAGATTCATGATAATTATATTAACAAGTAAAGCAATGTAGCATGCCTAATGGACTGTAAAATATAGGTGGTCAAATATGGATGACTGCACTCGGGAGGCCATGCTAAGATGTGTGCATGTGCTAAATATCGCTGGCTGTTGGATCAGTAGAAACTGAGAAACTGACTTAAATGGAAAAACTTAACAGTCAGTGGACCGTGAAATATAGGGCAAGGTAAAATAGTGCATTGAAAACTTAACAGTCAGTGGACCAGGAAATATAGGGCAAGGTAAAATATGGATGACTGCATTGAAGAGGTTGTGCTGAGATTTATGCAAGTGCCAAGTACCACTGCTTTAAGACCAATAGTTACCAAGAAACTGCCGGCCTTGGTGGCTTAGCAGGATGCGCGACTGACTGGAGACCAGGAGGTCGCGGGTTCGACCCCTGCCAAGGTCGGCAACATTCTTTCGTGGAGATTGATCATGAAATATTTTCTGCTGTCATTCTCTCCCTTCCCCTGATTCAAGAAGGGCAGTTGTCAGTTTCTGGCGAAAGAATGTGCACAATACTGGTTAACCGCTTAGAGGACTAAGTCTGCCCAGTAAACATGTAGTTAGGTAAATTGACCGCGCTCGACAAGACCTCATTGGGTTGACTGGGCCGTAAAATCTCAACACAAACAATACAGAGCAACTGACCTAAATGGAAAGACTTAAGAAAGTTATTTGACTGAAATACAGATCGTATGTGACACAGTTCTGAACTTGAGCTGGAAATCAAGACAAACATTTTGGGCAAGATTCATGATTATCACTTCAGAAATGTGACCTGGAGTATTAACAAGGTTTTTCTATGATTTTCCTGGTGACCTAGATTTTGACCCCAGGTACCCAGTTTTGAAATTTTAAAAATTTGACCTTGAGTGTTAACAAGGTTTTCCATTGATTTGACTTGGTGACCTAGTTTTTGACCCCAATTGACCATGTTTTGACCTAAAAACATCAAGACAATCACTTTGGGCAAGCATCATGATGATCACTTCAAAAATGTGATCTCTGGAGTGTTAATAAAGTTTTCAAATAAAACCTAGACATTATCAAGACAAACATTTTGAGCAAGGTTTATGATGCCAAAGGCTCAGATGTGCTATTGTGATCACTCTGTCCGTCATCCATCTGTCCATCTGTCCATCCATTCACACCTTTGAACGACTTCTCCTCTGAAACCCCTGGGCCAAATTTCTTCAAACTTTATGTGGAGCCTTGTGTTAAAGGGGGATTGAATATTTGTAAAAATGGTCACGGTTTGTAAATCAAGATGGCTGCCATGCCGCGACATAGCTCCCATAGACTTATGATGGGGAAAAACTTAATAAATCTTCTTCTCAGAAACCTTGAGGCCCACAGTTTATATATTTAGTATGTAGCAATGTTTATAGGTCCCCTTGTACAGAAGTCCTGCCAGTCAAGCCCCTTGGGTTCAAACTGGCCACTGCCTGGAGGTCATTAGCTCCCTTAGAATTATAATGGGAAAAACTTAAAAAATCTTCTCTGAAACCATGAGGCCCACCGCTTACATATTTAATATGTAGCAAAGTTAAGTGGTCCCCTACATTAATCCTGCCAATCAAGACCCTGAGGCCCAAACTGGCCACACCCCAGGGGTCATTAGCTCCCATAGACTTATAATGGGAAAAACTAAAAAAAATCTTCTTCTCTGAAACCATGAGGCCCAAAGCTCATATATTTATTATGTAGCAATGTTTAGTGGTCCCCTACTTAAATCCTGCCAATCAAGCCCCTGAGTCCAAATTGGCCATGCCCCAGGGATCATATGATAATATAGGGCTATATAGCTAAAGAACCTTCAAAAACTGTTCTTCCCTGAAACCATGAGGCAGAGAGCTAATAGATTAAGTATAAAGTGATGTTAAGTGATCTCTTACATTAATCCTGCCAACCATGCCCCTGGGGTCCAAAGTGGCCACATCTGTGAGGTCATTAGCTCCCAGTCTTATAATGAGAAAAGCTTAAAAAATCTTTGTCTCTGAAACCATGAGGCCCACAGCTTATATATTTTGTATGTAGCAGTGTTTAGTGGTCCCCTACATAAATCCTGCCAATCAAGCTCTAGGGTCCAAACTGGCCATGCCCCTGGGGTCATTAGCTCCCATAGACTTATAATGGGAAAAACTTGAAAAATCTTCTCTGAAACCATGAGGACCACAGCTTACATATTTAGTATGTAGCAATGTTTAGTGGTCCCCTACATAAATCCTGCTAATCAAGCTCCTGGGGCCCAAACTGCCACGCTCCAGGGGTCATTAACTCCCATAATGGGAAAATCTTAAAAAATCTTCTTCTCTGAAATCATGAGGCTCAGAGCTCGGCATATATTTAGTGTATAGCAATGTTTAGTAGTCCTTTACCTAAATCCTGCCAATCAAGCCCCTGGGGTCCTAGCATAATTTTCACCAAAAAACACATTATAAGGGAAACCTTTATAAGAAATGGCACATCTAAGGTGTGTAAGTGTATCAACGAATATGATGCTAATGGTTTATATCTATGGGCACTTTGTCAAAACATGCCTCCGAGTAGATATATTCGTCGATTAAAAGACTAATTCTTCAAACCCGAACACCATTGAAAAAATGTTTTTTCTCTGTTCGATTGGATGGACTGTCTCAATCATTCAGAAAATAGGAATACAGTGTAGCTCCAATACATCGCGGTCCGTTATTTCGCGAAATCCAGTATATCGCGAATAGGCCATGGCTCCCAAATTTTCCATAAGCAAAAAAAAAAAAAAAAAAAAAAATTTTAAAACATAAAATATTCGTTGTTTTATTTAACTTCAGGAAAAAAAAAAACCGCGTTCCGCCTCCGGTAATTGATTTTTTGCGCCTATCCCGGCGCTAAGTCGTGTTAGGTATTATATGGACAAACAATCAACTTAGTGTCAATCAGTGCACACGTTGATTATAATTGGCAAACAATAAATTATATCGCCGTAATTGTCATAATCATTATCATCATTTAGTACATAGATCTAATCAATGCTCAATCAGTCAGTGATGCCCACAAACTAATTTTGCTCAACAGGTGAAAACCGTCCCCCTCCTTTTCAACACCAGCAAATTTTACAAGACAGTAGTCTTACGATGTTTCTGTCCTACATACACAGATCTTAGTCCGCTTATTTTGAACTTCTGTAGATATAAATATTTCAGAAGAAAACAACTGCATCAAAAAAAAACAAAACAAAAACAAACAAATAAACTTAAATAAAAAGAAATTAACTTTGATAAACGACAGTTTTTTTTTTTTTTTTTTTTTTTGCGCCCGCAATATAAGCATAGGGAAGCAACTCAAGTTATCTTAGCACTATTGAGTAACTTCCCTTCACCGTTTTAGGGAACCAGAGTATCCAAAATGGCGTCCTAAATTGTCAGTCGGATGATTTCTTGTTTTCAAACGTAGTTTATCTGCTGGTTTCGACTGGAATTGCTTGTTAGACATAGCGCACCATTGTAAATTATTTCATTGAGCAATTCTAATCCAATTTTAATTAGGAAGTATGGTGACAACATGACTGAATGCCATTTATCTGTGATGTCTCAGCAAACTACCACGGTGACAAACCGAGCGAGTGTTATGCACGCCATTATACATGCATGGTACATATCGGGACTTGTATCGCGCTCCGTTTATATCGCGATAGCGGACTCTGGACCCCGAGGACCGCGATATATTGGAGCTACACTGTATTTCTCATAAAATGAATAACGCGCGCGAGTTCGCGGTCGGTCCATATTTAGTTGACGGCTTTGACTCAAATATGAGAACAATTTACGAGTTCCTTAGTGATTGGTTCCACAGAAATCTGAAAATAGATGTCAGGGAGCAATACATGAAACAAAAAAAACACCGCTATAGTCGAATATGGATAGACTCGCTTTCCTTCATAGGAGAAGTTATACAGTTATATTTGGGAAAGCGATTATCGGGCAATGATCAGGGATAATCAAGAAATGAGCCATTTTGTTCAAACTAGGCGGGCATCAGTTTTTAGAAAATACCCAAGCGAAGTTTCGCATAAGCAGATAATTGAGGCTATAATAAACAAAGACTTGTTCGGTTTCATTGAGGTAGACTTAGAAGTTCCCAGTGACTGGGACCAAACACAATGTTAAGTCTGCAGCAGTGGTGTAGAGAATGGTAATAGCTCATAATAATACAAAATTAGCATGTATAATCCACTTTATCACTACACTCTCCACGGTGGTCCACCGTGGTTCTGTTATAGTTCTGTTATTTTATTTTTAAACAAATTTATATCCACAGAAAAAAATGCCTAAGACAAATCTTACATTGGAAGACATAGAACAGATTAAAAAATAAAAATCCAAAGGTAATTTATCTGCATCAGAGATGCAAAGAAAGTATAATACTGGTTGGGGTAGATTACAAAAACTATGGAATGATAAACCTGTTGCACAAGATGCTGAAAATATTACAAAACAAGAGCTTACACAACCTGTACAGCAAGATCTAACACCTGTTACACAATAAGAAATTATACAAAGAGAAATAGAGCATGTGAAAAACCAACATAAAGAAATTGTAGTGGAAGATGTCTTTGCAAGACTTGGACAGTTAGAGGCAAAGATGGAGAGACAAACAACACAGATGGAGAAACAAACAGAATTAATGCAAAATAAGTAGATTCTTTGAGTCAGATACACAATCTAGGGTAAGGACACCAGGTACAAGCTCTACAGCTGGCCTCTGTGGCTCAGTTGGATGCGCCGTCAGACTGGAGACCAGGAGGTCGCGGGTTCAAACCCCCGCCGAGGTCGGCAACATTCTTTCTTGGAGATTGATCATGAAATATTTTCTACGGTCATTCTCTCCCTTCTGCTGATTCAAGAAGGACAGTTGTCAGTTTCTGGCGAAAGAATGTGCACAATACTGGTTAACCGCTTAGAGGACTAAGCCTGCCCAGTAAACGTGTGGTTAGGTAAACTGACCGCGCTCAACATGACCCCATTGGGTTGACTGGGCCGTAAAACCTCAACACAAACAAACAAGCTCTACTGGTCAGAAAATGACAAAGACACTGCTGGTGTAGGAGTGTTTGTGGCAGAAGAGTGGATAGAGAAAGTTTTTGAGATTCAGAGAGTCTCTGACAGGATCATTTTAGTGAAACTCAGTCTGCCAGCGTGTGGTTACCTTTCTGTCTGTGTATGCCCAACAGAGTGGTCTAAGTGATGAGGTTAAGGACCTGTTCTTTGATCAGCTGCGTGCTGTGACTGCCAGGATCCCAGCATCAGAATTGCTGATCCCATGTGGAGATTGGAATGGCCATGTGGGCCGTGCAGGCACTGGATACACGGAAGTGCATGGTTTGATGGGATATAGCAGGCGGGAACCAGATGTTGAGGGTGAGAGAATCCTAGAGTACGCGCTAGCATTTGACCTGCTTCTTGGAAACACGTTTCAAGAAACGTGACAGCCGTCTCATCACGTACAAGTCGGGAAACATAGCCACGCAGATAGACTTCATCCTTTTCCGTAGGACCATGCGCAGACTTGTCACAGATGTAAAAGTGATCCCTGGCGAGGAAGTAGTGCTTCTTGTATGTGACGAGGATTGATGTGCCTCCAAAATCCAAGCGCAAGTTCACCCTTGCCTCAAAGTTTGGAAGCTTAATGACCTTCAGACAAGCAATCATTTCCAGGAGGTCTTTAACTTGCATGCGAGCATTTCTGCAGGTGTAGCTGATGAGGCCACTGAGGATATCTGGAACAACATCAAGACTGGACTGCTCAAGAGAACTGAGGAGGTATGTGGCACAACTCGGCCACACCTTTGGCGTCATGAAACCTGGTGGTAGAATGAACATGTGGAAAAGGCCATTGCTGCCAAGCAGACAGCTTTTAGGGCCTGGAAGGCTGGTAAAGGCACTAGGGCATCATACGATGCAGCCAAACGAAATGCCAGACATGCAGTGCACCATGCTTGTCAAGAAGCCAACAAGAAGGTCTACGAGAATATTGACCCCAAGTCTTCAGAAATCTACTGCCTTGCTAACCAGTTTAGAAGAGAGAACACTGATGTTGTTGGTGACAAACTTGTGAAGAATGATGCAGGAGAGCTGTTAATGAGCGAAGACTCAAAGCAGAAGGCCTGGCTAGAGCACTACCAAAGGCTTTTCAACGTTGTGTTTGACTGGCACCCAGACCACCTGTCATATCAACCACCAGTGGAAGGCCCACCCATCCCAATCACCATTGATATGGTTAAGGCTATCTCACAGAATGAAGGCTGGCAAAGCTCCGGGCCTATCAGGCATAGTGATGGAGATGATACGAGCTGCTTTTGCAATCCTTCGTGATGGCAAGGTACCCTCTGACTGGGAGCAGAGTTTCATTGTCTGCCTCTACAAGGGAAAAGGGGAAGCATTGGAAAGAGGCAACTACTGTGGTCTCAAACTGACATAGCAGGTTATGAAAATCCTGGAGAGGATTTTGGACGGCCTCATCAGACAGTTGGTGTCAATCGACAATTCCCAGTTTGGCTTCATCCCAGGCAGAGGCACTACAGGTGCAATCTTTGTTGTCAGGCAGCTGCAAGAGAAGTATCTAGCTGCCAATAAGAGACTAAAGTGCTGTGTATCTTCCATCACCGGGGTGTCCAGCTGATATTGGCTTACAGTTGGGCAAGGCCTGCTATCCTTGTAGCGGGTAATGGTAGAGTGGGAATGTTTTTATTTCTTCTGTTTCTTCACTTTCATTCCTGTTCCTCTTTCTTCCCTGTCCCTCTCTTTTATCTCTTCTACTGTCTCTTCTATCTCTTTTCTCCCTTTCTCTGAGAGACGACACAAAATGACCCTCAAGGGTTGACGTGTCGTTAAACCCCAACACAATCAATCAAAGACCCGGAGAAGGTGTTTTATCGAGTACCTGGGAAGGTAATCTGGTGGGCGCTGAGAAAACTTGGTGTGGAGGAGTGGATTGTGCGACTGGTGCAGGGGATGTATGCAAATGCGCGGAGCAGTGTCCATGTTGGTGAGGGGTACAGTAAAGAGTTTGAAGTGACTGCTCTTCATCATTGTGCTTGAAGCCTTATCACGAGAGTTCCACTCTGGGGTCCCCTGGGAAGACCTCTATGCTGATGACCTTGTTATCATCGCTGAATCGCTTGAGGAATGTGTCAGGAGGCTCTTGACATGGAAAGAAGCAATGGAGAAGAAAGGACTGAGAGTAAATGCAGGAAAGACAAAGATCATGATCTGCAGTACGGGACTGGACCTCCAGCAGAGTTCAGGCGAGTTTCCATGTGCCGTCTGTCGCGCTGGAGTGGGCAGCAACAGCATCTTCTGCAATGGCTTCTGCAATGGCTGCAAGCACTGGGTGCACAAGAAATGCAGTGGACTCGAGCGCTTGACAAGGACTGTCTCAATTGTCTTATGATAGTAACGAGCAAAAGTTTGAGCATTTTTCCATCCAGCAGTTTTAATTATTATTGGTAAAGAAATACCACTTAGCCTTGCAGCGGATGTGGAAGCTGCCCTAGTGCTGTGTACTCCAAACCTATTATTTAAACCAGCTTTTGTCATTAATGATTTTACCCATCTAGACACAGTTTGTTGAGAAACCACCTTGTGAGGCTGTTGTGTACTTATTAATAACTTTGGCTCTGCACTTCTTAAAACTGCTGTACGATGAAGGTATTCTTTTAAAGTTTGAACTATATATTGTTTCTGATTTTCTTTATACTCCTTCAGTACTAAATGATGCCATGGCTTTGATTGCTTTAATAAATGATTAGGGTGAACAAGAAAAATGTCATCCTTAAACTCAATGTCATCAGTTTGAATCAAATGTAACATCTGACACCATTGCGCAGTTAATAAAAGAAAAAGCATGCACAATTTACAGGATAACTGAAGAAAGTGGTGTTTTCCATTCTGTTAATGTACGAAAGAACAATATTAACATCCCAAATACTTGTATATTTGGGCAGACTAGGTCTTTTGGCAAATACACCAGTCATGAAACGTTTTATCAGTGGATGGGTGCTGAAATCTGTTCCACTACATATACTGGTAAAATTGTTGATTGCTGCCCTTGCAGTCTGGAAAACACTATATTTCGCACCTTTCCTGAACAAGGATACAAAAAATGCTAAGATATTATTTACAGTGGGTTGAATGGGATCAATATGTGTCCCACAGAAAGAAATCCATTTTTTAATATAGATGTTGTATTGCTCTTTTGTTGACTTTTTCCATGACTCCCTGATGATACCTGCTGCTTCGCTTGGAACTCCTTTGCAACTGAGTGCCGTCCGGATAGTCTGAAACTCCCAGGCACATTTTCTTTAAGGGATGTACCCGTTCTGGCTTCTGTGGCAACTGCAATATTGTTTGTGGATGAGGCAGTGAAAAACACGGACCGCTGATTAATTTTATCAACGCTTCCCACCACACCTGTGTTGTCCACAGTCGTGCAATCATGACTGCCTCTGTTTTGTCTTCCTCTAGCTTTTGTAGAACTTTTGATATAAGACTGAAAGGTGAAAAAATATAGTATAAGGCACCAGTCCATTCAATTGAAAAGGCATTCACAGCAAAAGCAGAGGGCTCTGGTTGAAACGAAACATACTTTGCTAGTTTATGGTTAAGTTTGAAGCAAATAGATCTATCGATAAATCCTGAAAATGGTTTAAAATTCTCTGAAACACCTGGGGTACAAGAGCCCTCAAGATCTTCGTTAAATGATCTTGACATTTTATCAGCCTCTGAGTTCGAAGTGCCTGGAATATGAGCTGCTGTTAGATAAATGTTATGTTCTAAACACCACATCCATATGTCTCTAGCTAACTTATCTAAGTCTGCCTTCTTTCCCCCATATTTGTTTATATATGTGCAGCTAGTTGTATTGTCTGTGTAAATTCGTATGTGGCTATAGTGTTGGTTCTTACACAAAGATAGAAGAGCTAACTGACATGCCTTTAACTCTAAAACATTTATGTGAAGTTGTTGTTCAGAAGGGGACCACTGACCTCCTGTTTTGGAGTTTTCAGTTTTATTGACTGCGCCCCATCCCTTTTTGAAGCATCTGAATAAATCACAATATTGGGGGTACCATGAGAAATAAGCTTATATGCATTTGGAAGGTTACTGATCCACCATTTAAGAATTGGCTTAATCTCACTGGGGATTGTCATGAATCTGTCAAAATTGCCATTGTGGCATCTCAATTCTGTATCTATGATTTTTTCCAATGGTTTGTAGAAGAGTGGTGCATGCTCTACCCCAGGCTCTGATGCCACCATTTTACCTATCAAGATTGCAAACTTTCTTATTGTTATGTGCATCTTCTGTTTTAACATATGTTTGCATAACTGGAGTAATTCCTCCATCCTTTTGGTTGTGAGACGGACAGACATTGTCTCAGAGCAAAGGATAAATCCAAGAAATGTTATTTGCTTGAGAGGAATCAAAACTGATTTCTTTGGATGAACAGTCAGTCCTAGAGAATCCATAAGTTCAACCATAGCAACCACATTATTCTGACACTCAGATTTTGAAGTCCCTTGTAAGCACGAGTCATCTTTGTAGGCTGAACTTATGAACCCCAGGGCATGAAGATGGGCAAAAACTGGTTTCATTGTCTTTGTAAACACACGGGGTGAGGTTGTTAATCCCATGACCAAGGCTGTGAATTGATATTTAACCCCTCTGTGATAAAATCTGAAAAATTTTCTATCTTCTTTTCTGATGGGTATTAAATAAAAAGCTTAGATATGTCACCGATGCAAAGTAGCAGTCACGGCGCATAGATTCAATAGCATGTTTTAATGTTTCCATCTTAAAATGTATATTCTCCATACAATCAGTGTTAAATTGTTTTAGATTTAGAATTACTCTAACTTTACCATCTTTCTTTGGTCGAGAGAAAATAATAGATATGTACTTACTGTTGTCTGAGTCATGTACTTTCTCAATAACTTTACATTTCAAAAATCTGCTGATTTCATCAGAAACCTTTTCTGCCTCAGGTTTATCAAATTTAAGTGGCTTTGGAATAGTTTTTTGACACGGTGTACTCTCAAGTTCTACATGATAGCCACAGATTGTCTGGAGAATCCATTTATCTTTAGTCAGTTTTTCCAGTTATTTAAATGAAACCTGGTTTTCCCAGCCACGAAGTTTTCTATTGTATTGGAAACAGACAGTGAGTAAGGAAAATTTACATCCTGTGCTATCACTTTTTGTTGCTGTTGTGTCCCAGGCCTCTTTTGTTGGATTGCCTGAACTTCTTGTCTTGCCACTGCCGAGATCTGTCGTGATACCCCTTGAATGGGGGGGGGGGGGGCCACCTGTTGACTTGTTCTGATTGCTGAAATGGTTGTGACCCCCCCTCCTTTGTGAAAAAGATTGTCTAGATGTTGTGGCAATGGTAGTTGTCTTCTCATTAAGGGATTTGATTTCTTCCTTGATTTTATCTCCAAAAAGGTTAGTTGCTGAAGGAGTAGACTTGCTGGCTATAATCTTGTATTTTGGCATTAAAGCATTTTGTATCTTATCCTTCCTTGTTTTGTTATTGGACGCAATGCTGTGGGTCATTAGCTTAAATGTATCTCCTGTGAGTGTCTTAAGAATATTCCGATCTAGTACTTTGTTGGACTGAATATGGTCCAGGGCTTGTATTAAGGGCACCATACATTGGGCCATTTGGCCAATAGCCTTTTGCAAGTGTACATCAGTGGAACGGACATCCCTTATTAATGATACTTTATCTGAAGCTGGAAACCTTCAATGGTGTGTTTTCTGTTGGTATTTAGTTTTTATTTGGTATAATTATAGACATACATGCCATTAGCTGTTGACAGAAATCTGTGAGATTTTGCAAATTTTTAGGGGTGATTTGATGAAATTCTGTGAGCTTTTTTATGAAAATCACTTTCAAGCTTACATAAGTGAGTTAAAAGCCATTATTTAAATGAATTAAGCTTGGAATAGCCATGCTAATGTATGATTTGTTTCTAGTTCTTCAAAAAATAGCTTATTTTATCAACTGCATAACCCCTTTTGTGGACCCCACAGAGCAGATTCTGCTTTCTCCCTTTCTGTGCATGCGCAACTTCCCATTAAATGGTATGAAAATTCTGTGAGATTTGAAAATCTTATGGGAAACGGTGTCCAGAAGGGCCCAAATTCAGTGAGATTTTGTCTCACAGTATGAGGTATGGCATATATGTATTTAGATGTTGGTCCAAAATTTTATTGAGCCCTATCCACACCCCTGCTCAAGGTCATTCACAGACTTAAAAATTTTATGTTAAAGTTTTGCGTCAAAGTTTTTAAGATCCCTTAAATTCTAAATCCTTGCATGGATTTACTGTATATTTGGTATGGTAATAGATATTTTATTGGTCCAAAATTTTATTTGGCACTACCCACAACCCAGCTTATTACCTAAAGATCAAGGTCATGGACTTGATGTTAAAGTTTTACATTAAAGTTTTTATGATCTTTTAATTTTTAAATCTTTGTATGGATTTATGAATTTAGATGTCAAAAAAGGCCTTTTTTTATGAACCAATAAAACACTAATTTTTGCCCATTTTTGGACCATTTTACTTAGTACTGTGGCAAACTTGAATTCCAAAAAGTATTTAGGGGTTTTGGGCTGCTGACGGCAGTTTCTCAGTACTTCCATGAAACAAAAATATATGTGTGCAAGTCTATTGTAATGCATAATAGTGGCATATAACAAGCCTTAGGTGAAAAATTGAATCTGATCTTGGCTGAGCCATATAGCTTAAACTGTATTACTGTTTGCGTTTATTTGTATTGAGGTTTTACAGCCCAGTCAACCCAATGGGGTCATGTCAAGTGCGGTCAGTTTACCAAACCACATGTTTACTGGGCAGGCTTAGTCCTCTAAGCAGTTAACCAGTATTGTGCACATTCTTTCGCCAGAAACTGACAACTACCTTTCTTGAATCAGCGGAAGGGAGAGAATGACCATAGAAATTAGTTCATGATCACTCTCCACGAAAGAATGTTGCTGACCTCGGTGGAGACTGTATTTCTATGTCACTTCATTCAGTACATCTATCTCTAAGCATTTTACCTTGTGATCTTCCAGTAACTTTTTCTGTTTTTTCTTTCTGTTTAGCATTACTGATGTCTTTGTTTATAACACTTTCACCTATTTTAGATGATACATACTGCCTGATGTTTTAGTTTCAACATTCATTTCAATGAAGGGTTCATCTTCCGTCAGTGTTCTGTTTTTGAAGTTCATTATGGCAATGTATGTGCTGTGACAGGGTGATTATGGTCAATGATAAGTTTTGTTACTTTATATTTTTCTCCATTACTATATCATTTATCAAGATTAAAAAATGCCTGAGAACAGCTGAAGAACCAGTTGCAAGATATTGCTGCTCAGGTCTTTTACCCTCACTCTTTATTTTGGGTTTGCCATAATGTTTTTCACATCTTAACCCATGACAAAAGCTGATAATCATTGTTTTATTTTAATTGTAAGTCATTAAAGTAGTTATTATTAAAAAAATGTTTTACATTTGTGTAAATCATGTTTCAAAATCAATTCTGAAATAATATTTTACCGGTTGTCAATAGCGAAATCGCTTTTGACAAACGGTTGTCAATAGCCACTTCCTAAAATATATAAGGAATACTCTAAAATGGACCGAACAGAATGAAACAAATGAAACAGACCAATTGTCATCCTGTGTCAGAGATTGTTGGTCTATTTCATCCTGTTTGGTAACAAATGAAACGAATGAAACAGACCTGCAACCATGGTTAGTGCTTGTTACGAAACAGGGAGAAATGAAATGAATTGATGAAACAGATACTTTTTTTTTATAAACCCATTTCTGTTTCCTAACAAATGAAACAAATAAGATATAGAGGAAAAACTCTGAAACAGGATGAAACAGGCCAATAAACTTGTCAATGCTCATAATGAAACAGGGTGAAACAAAATGAAACAATGAAACAGATACCTTTTTGTTGCACCTGCTTTAGCATGGGCGACTTAGGTGTGCAAGTTTCTATCTGTCTGTCCGTTCGTCTTTCCGTCAACATTTACCCTGGGTGTCTTGTGTACAGTTTTGTAACGATCATTTTGAAACTTTGCATAATTATGTTTTCTACATGGTATGAAGATGTGCATGTGGTTTGGATATAATTGTTAGATTATTTTTTGTCACTTTTTCCACATTGTGAACTTAGTCATTTTTTCACCTCAATATATAGACATTCTTTTTGAAACTTTGCACGTTTTCTCCCGTGTCTGCAGAAGTGCACATGGTTTGGATATGATTTTTAAATTTATTTTTGTCACTTTTTCCACTTTAACTTTGCCACTTTCTGAACCTCATTTGTATGAAAGTGTACAAACTTTGGGTACTTTTTGAGCCCAATTTCTCATGCATTATATGAGAAAATTCATATGCTTTCAATGAAATTCCTACATTCATAATCCTTGTCTTTAATTTTTGTCACTTTTCCAACTAAGCACTGCTAAGAATGAAATAAATTTGTAGGAGTGACTTTCGCCCCTGCAGGTGCGACGCTGCCTTCCAAGGAATTCTGTTTCTTTTTATACACCCATTTCTGTTTCCTAACAAATGAAATGAATAAGATATATAGGAAAAACTCTGAAACAGGATGAAACAAACCAAAAAAAAATTGGTCTATGCTCGTTACGAAACAAGGCGAAACAAACTGAAACGATGAAACAGATACATTTTTTTTATAAACCCATTTCTGTTTCGTAACAAATGAAATGAATAAGATATATAGGAAAACTCTGAAACAGGATGAAACAACCAAAAGATTTGTTCAATGCTTGTTAAGAAACAGGGTGAAATGAAATGAAAGATAAAACATTCATCTTTTTTTTTTTTTTTTTTATAAACCCATTTCTGTTTCGTAACAAATGAAACGAATAAGTTATGTAGGAAAAACTTCAAAACAGGATGAAACAGACCAAAAGACGTGTTTAATGCTGGTTACGAAACAGGGTGAAACAAAATGAAACGATGAAACATAATTCTTTCTTTTTTTTTTTTTACAAACCCAAATTGTGTCAAGATGTATATAGTTTCTCTTAACATTGAAATTTCCTAGAAAAGATGATGTAGTAGGAGCAATTTGTCTGGAACGTGTTTTATCTTAAAAATGTCCGTTATTTGGGTTAAAATGATTAAAATATTTTTCTGTCGTAAGCGTGTCTTGTGATCGACTCCCTCTTGTGCAGCTCACTGAATTAAGTATGAAAGCTTTCTCCTGATTAGCTCTGGCAGACACACCTCCACCCTTTGACCAATCAGTGTTATGCTCATTTTGTTTACTGACGGTCAAGGTTATAATTTATTTTTAATGATTAGGTTTGGTAATCTATGCCACATGAAGATTCTAAGACTGATTATTACACGCTCTTTGATAATTAAATCTTTTATTATCAGTCTTTTCATATATTTTACATATTTTAAGGCATTTCTGGCAATGAATAATAATTACTATATATTTTAGAATATTTCCATCTTACATTCTGCAAGAACTAGTAGAATTTTTCTCATATTTTGTTAAAAGTAAGGATTCTAAGAGTCTTTGGTGCCATTTCAATAGCACCGATTACAATTAATTTTGTCTGTAAACATAAAGATAGGTTTTTTAATTAAACCTCAGCCACTTCTGGGGTACACTCTCCTGCTGAGACAGTCGTCTTGTCCTAGGTGAGTCGATATTTTTTTTTTTCGCCTGAACCTATTTTTCAGTTAAACCTCAGCCACTTCTGGGGTACACTCTCCTGCTGAGACAGTCGTCTTGTCCTAGGTGAGTCAATATTTTTTTTTTTCGTCTGAACCTATATGGTTCAGGATCATTTTTTTTTATATAACTCTGTCTAGTTTCCTAATAAACTAGAATTTCTTGTCAAGATTCTCATAATCTTGAAATTTTTCTAAATTCTGAAGGCTCTTTTCTCTCAATAATCAGCTGATTCTTTCTTCCAGCTTAAAGCTAAGGCTAAGGAATTCTATGTAATTTTTCTTACAACTCAGAAATTCAATGCAAAGTACATAATTAATTCTCTCTAGCATCACATCGTTTCCTAAAGTTGAAATTAATTGTAAATAACAGAATATAGAATTATTGAAACTTGATTTTGTTTATCTTACTTGTTGTTTAGACTTTAGACAGAAATCCAGAGATCGAACCTAGAACCCCTGTACTGATCACGGAGGGTCTGCCATACCCTCTGACACCGCAGCCTAACCACTAGTAGTGTCTGTGTATCCATTCGTCTGTATTAAAAACCCAGTATTAAGTACCGAGCTTTCTAAGAAACTTAAACTTTCGAACGCCACAACATATTTCAGTTATCACCAATAGTCACATTGGCTACAATGATATATACAGTAGCAGCTGCCAACCCAAAGTGCAGTTGGATGCGCCGTCCGACTGGAGACCAGGAGGTCGCGGGTTCAACCCCCGCCGAGGTCGGCAACATTCTTTCGTGGAGATTGATAATGAAATATTTTCTACGGTCATTCTCTCCCTTCCGCTGATTCAAGAAAGGCAGTTGTCAGTTTCTGGCGAAAGAATGTGCACAATACTGGTTAACCGCATAGAGGACTAAGCCTGCCCAGTAAATGTGTGGTTAGGTAAACTGACCCCGCTCGACATGACCCCACTGGGTTGACTGGGCCGTAAAACCTCAACACAAACAAGCAACCTAAAGAGATCAGTAAATAAATAAGACGTAGGTTCCGAATTCCATACCACCAAACCAAATTAGATGCAAGAAATATATATGAATATGGAAATTTTTGTTAATAAATAAATAAATAAATAATGAGCTCACCAGCATTGCACTAATGTTTGCTTCTCCTTATCCGAAGAAATTAGCTGGACTGCAGCTTCTCTGTGTATTGACCACATGATTGAGTGTGCCATGACCAATCAGTGCAATCCAGCCATCTGTGGTTTAGACCAGCAAAAGATCTGTCCAATAGATAAAGTAACAGCTGCCCATCAACAACCCAGACAACACATACCGTAAAAATTCTAATTAACGCCCATGCTCTAATAAACGCCCATCCCCCCAATTTCAACTAAAAAAATGGCGGATTTTTGGTCCATTTCCGAGAAAGTTGGTGCCTCTATTAAACGCCCATTACAGACAAATGCGGGACAAAAGGCAAAAATCCTACCTTATGCGGTCAGTTTGCGTATCTGTTTTTTTATCACAGAACGAACGTGAACCTTTTTCTCTCTTAGCCCAAATAAACGGTATGTGCATGGAATTTCAAGCCCACCACCTTGTACAAATGTTCCTTCTTCTGCTGATCATGGTTCCCCGGTTATAACACACTCAATGTCCACAATATTTCCGTCCTGGAATAACTGTGTCAGAGGCTGACATAGACCTTCCGGAATATGACCAACGGTAATGTTCCCTTTTTTCACAATAATGGCGCTGTCACTATGTTCATTCTCAGGCTCCAAATTACACACAAGTTCTGTGCCCAATGGGTAAGATACCCTATACACGTGATATCCTTTGATAACAGACTTCACTGAAACCAGCATGCACACAGCCATGTTAGATTTCTTTTGAAGCGAGGCCGCAATGAGATCAAAAGATAGCGCCAAACTATTTCCGGTCATACGAGGGGTGATCAATAATTATTGTACCTCAAAACTTAAAGGAAAAAAAAAAAAAAAAGAAAAAAAAAACAGACTCGTCATTCCAATTCCTGGTGACAATAAAACCTAAGAGAAATGATGGACGCTTTTTATAGCGACTATAACAGGGACTGACCAAAATTAAATGAAAACAACAGCGGCACTTTCGTACTTCCTGAATAATTCATTGACCATAAAATTGTTGAGTAACCCTTGCAATCAACGAGTACAATTAAATGGAATTTGGCACCAATGGGGAGGATGAGCAAACAGACGACTCGTATGCCACAGACAATGAGTGATTAATGAAGAAAAAAGAGAGAAAACCCGATGACATTTTCTGTGACTCTTTTATTTCTAAGCCCTACTCATGCATTTCTATTGATTTGTTTCCATTAGCGTTTCCAGTTTTTAAAAGCCGAAAAACATGATGGACGATAAGTAAACATAAACAAAGAGTTTAAATAGTGTCTGGTGCCCTTTGTGGTGCGTGGTATTTGATACTGTAAAATGTCTTGACCTTCTGTTGAGACATATTTCTACCTTCATGTCTCTGCTCTAAACGTAGATTGCAGGTGATCCGGAGAACGTTCGCCCAGAATTTATGTTTTTGAGCAGAAATAAGAAAAAAAAGTAATGCCGTCCAATGCATTTCTAACCTTCTCACATAAAAGTGGGATTATCAGGAGCGTTTGCACCCTGTAATCTCAACATGAGCATCAGCTACCTATTTATAAGGTTGATAAAAAGAAACAGAACATGTTAAATCGTAGCGTTTTATTTCAAAGCCATGAACATATTTATCATGATCAATGTGAGTATATACATCGTTTTAAGTGTTAACAATTGATTATAATCCATGATACCCGGTATACTATGACGTCATTCAATAATAGGTAGTTCTACCGGACACGGAGGAACTTGAGACAGGGAGGTCGTAATACTAGTCCTCGTTGAGAAGATGGCGGTGCACTTCCGAGAAAATATGGTTTTTGCTATTCCCATGAAACTGCAGCCTCCAATAAGCGCCCATCCCCTTCTCTCAGACTGGCCATGATTCTAATAAACGCCCAGGGCGTTAATTAGAATTTTTAGCTCACCTGAGCTCTGCTCAGGATGAGCTATTGTGATCACTTTTCGTCCGTCGTCCGTCCGTCCGTCCGTGCGTCCGTGCGTCCGTCCGTCCGTCCGTCCGTGCGTCCGTCCGTTAACATTTTCAAACGACTTCTCCTCTGAAACCGCTGAGCCAATTTTGCTCAAATTTCATACGGAGCCTCCTTAGGGTGGGGGAACGAAAAATTGCTAAAATGGTCACGGTCCATTGACCAAGATGGCCGCCACGCCCATATATGGTAAAAACCTTTAAAAATCTTCTCCTACAGAACCAAGAATGCCTTGGGGCTGAACCTTTGCAGGAATCATCGGGGACGGGAGGTCTACCAAAATTGCTAAAAGAATTGTCGTACGTTGACCTTTGACCTTTTTACGGCAAGGTCAAGTTTGCTTCCCTATGCATTTGTATGGGAAAAACTTTAAAAATCTTCTTCTCCAAAACCGAGCATGCCTTATGGCTGAATCTTTGCATATATCTTCGGGAACAGAAGAGCTACCAAAATTGCTAAAATAATGGTCGTACATTGACATTTGACCTTTTTACGATAAGGTCAATTTTGCTTCCTTATGCATTTGTATGGGAAAAATGTTCAGAATTTCAAACAACTTCTCCTCTGGAGCCTCTGGGCCAATTTTGCTCAAATTTCATATGGAGCCTCCTTAGGGTGGGGAACGAAAAATTGCTAAAATGGTCACGGTCCATTGACCAAGATGGCCGCCACGCCCATATATGGTAAAAACCTTAAAAAAATCTTCTCCTACAGAACCGAGAACACCTTGGGGCTGAACCTTTGCAGGAATCATCGGGGACGGGAGGTCTACCAAAATTGCTAAAAGAATTGTCGTACGTTGACGTTTGACCTTTTTACGGCAAGGTCAAGTTTGCTTCCCTATGCATTTGTATGGGAAAAACTTTAAAAATCTTCTTCTCCAAAACCGAGCATGCCTTATGGCTGAATCTTTGCATATATCTTTGGGAACAGGAGGGCTACCAAAATTGCTAAAATAATGGTCGTACATTGACATTTGACCTTTTTACGATAAGGTCAATTTTGTTTCTTTATGCATTTGTATGGGAATAATGTTCAGAATTTCAAACAACTTCTCCTCTGGAGCCTCTGGGCCAATTTTGCTCAAATTTCATATGGAGCCTCCTTAGGTAGGGGGGACAAAAGATTGCTAAAATGGTCACGGCTCGTTGACCAAGATGGGCGCCATGCCCATATATGGTAAAAACCTTTATAAATCTTCTTCTCTAGAACCGAGGATGCTTTGGGGCTGAATGTTTGCATAAATCATCGGGGACAGGGGGTCTACCAAAATTGCTAAAATAATGGTCATACATTCACATTTGACCTTTTACGCAAGGTCAAGTTTGCTTCCTTATGCATTTGCATGGGAAAAAACATTTAAAAATCTTATTCTCCAAAACCAAGGATGGCTTGTGGCTGAATCTTTGCATATATCATCTGGAACAGGCGGTCTACCAAAGTTGCTAAAATAATTCATACATTGACATTTAACCTTTTTACGGCGAGGTCAAGTTTGCTTCTGTATGCATTTGTATGGGCCCCATACATTTTTATGGAAAAAAGTTGATAATTTCAAATGGCTTTTCCTCTGAAGCCTGCTAAGAACTGCTCAAATGATGATATTTTCATTAGTTGCGATGATAGGATTGGAAAAATGTTGCTTGACATCTGCATGTCTGCAGTGGCTTTGTCACTCAGGTGAGCGAATTGTGGCCCGTGGGCCTCTTGTTACAGTATATTATCTTATAATGTTTGAACTTATTCAGTTATAAGAATAAAATAGTTCAACATGTCTATAATGAAGCAGTATTATAGAATAAAAGTTTTGCATAAACTACAATTACAAAATTGTCATTTTGAAACTCAAGAATTTCACCATCTTGAAAATCTATGTTGAACTTCTTTTGAACTGACAGGCCATTTGACTAAAAACTTGTCTGGTGATCAGGTGAGTGATACAGGTCCACTTTGGCCCTTGTGTTTAAGGATTTTGCTGCTTTCTTTAATGTAAAATGTTTTGAAGAAATAAAATAATGTCCCTACCTACCCTAAATAATATGTTCATGTAAAAGGAACCACATGTATATTTTGTCTTGGTCTTATGTAAAGAAAGAATACAGAAGAATGTTGTATACATGTATATTTTGTCTTAAAATAAATCTCCTTATGTGTATGTGCAGTACCCATAATATCCATACTATGAAAATACTTGCAATGGCCACTGCCTTACATCACGAAAACACGCCTATATAATACTGACCCCCTTAAACCCCACTTTTATATAGTAAAACTGGGGTTTACAGGGGTATACATTATTTTTCTTATTTCTGCTCAAAAACATAGATGGTGGGTACTCATTAGAACTGCCTCAACGAGGCGGTTCTAACGAGTACCCACAATCTATGTTTTGAGCAGAAATAAGAAAAATATCAGAGTTTTTTATCTGAAAATTTTCCGTTTTTGGACGTGAAATTTTCTATATACTTGAATAGGCGTGTTTTCGTAATGATGTATACTCCATGTGTACCATTTCCTATATATTTCCACATTACATGTAAGTTGTATTATGCATTGTTATATACATAAATACATTAAAGAATATTGTATCCTATTTACTCAAATTCAGTTAACTGGCTGACAGCAGACTTTTAGACCTAAAACTCTGCTACCAGCTGGCTGGCAGCTGCAGACCTCGCCAATTTTATTTTCTTTTTCAGGTGTGGAGGAAACCTATACAGGAGCAGGTAAAAAAAAAATTGCAAAAACAGAACTGGTCCTCTGAAACTGGATATGTCCTCATAGCTCCAGTTAAGAGGGAGTATCCACAGAACAATCTTTTCTTTTTCTGAAGGAAAACATATGTTTTCGTACCCACAACATACCATATTGGACCTAATTACCGCATCATTCCCTTAGGTTTTTCAAAATTACTTGGAAAACTTGTGGTAAAATATGTATCCATGTATACTAAGGAAAACTTAAACAAAGCTCAGCAAAGGACTTATCAAATGATAATTATGTGATGTCTTTGTGGTTTTTTATGCCCCCGCCATTTTCAATGGGGGGTGGGGGGCATATAGTATCACCGCTGTCCATACGTACGTCCGTCCCGTCCATCCCATATGTCCGTCCCATATGTAACATTTTTGGTTTCCGTGCAATATCTTTAAAAAGGATTAGTGTATTGGATTGAAATTTTATACACAGGTATATAATCATAAAATGTAGGCCAAGTCCAATTTAGGATAAAATCCAGCGATTATTTTGGGAGTTATGGCCCTTTATTTTCAGCTTTGAAAAAGGGTTTCCGTGAGCAGCGAGGGTAGGGGAGGGGGGTGGGGGGGGGTGCGAACAGACTTTTTATTGGGACCCAAAATGGGTCCCACATAGACCAAAAAATTGGTATGCGTCTTGGCAGTTTCCACGGGCGTGCGGCGGCTTCCTAAGGCCCGATCTCCTGAGGCCCCCAAGTGAGCATAGAGCCCCTGGGGACAGCCCCCACCCTCGCTGGCCCGGGGCTCTGAACGCAAAAAGAGGGAGGCATTTACCTGATTCACCGATATACGGTTCATCTGGTGCTCACCAACTTGAGGTATTTACAAATTCATCCCTGAATGAATATTTAAATGCTCTGAGTAAAAATTTCAGCGGACAACATATTGATGTATTTTTCTCAGAAAAACAGGATTTGACACAGACAGGTGGCTCACCCCCAGGAATGGATGTGGGTGTAAAGAATTCTACTCAGCCCCCGGGGTTTAAAGTACCGTGGACCGGCATCTGCTGAATCTGCCCATAAGCATGGTAAGGGTTCTTATAAAATGTGTGAAGGTTTACCTGTATCGATTTCCGCTTCAGTTATTATTGCACAATAAAACACCAAGCTTTTATAAGTTAAATTTACATATATTTATCGCCCTGCGGGGCAACTGTACAGGTTTAAACGTAGCGCTACGATCCCATTCCCATCCCCATAGCCATTGCCGGCACTTCTAGTAAGCCTCCGACGACTTTGTCACAATCATAGTTAGGTACTGAAGGCAGGAATGACCGAGCATTGGAAGTAGTATGAGAGGTCCTGGTCAAGAAAAAGCCCCCCCCCCTCCCAGAGATAAGATTTAAAAAACGAAAAAAAATGACCAGGACTTCGGGGGGCTTTTGCTGAATTGTTGTGCGTGAGATCCAATCCCGGTGACAGACTTTTATTTTTTTTTTTATATTCTTCCACTTAATAAACTCGTCTGCTGCTCAAAAGCCCGGTGTCGAGTCTGTCTACGACATTTAGCCCCCCACCTGTATTTTTTGTAGAGTGAGGCTCTGAAGCCCCGTTCCTTTTCGAGGTGGGATCTGACCTCGGCCACGTGCTGAAGTCGGTGATTGTCTCCAGTCATCTCAAGCTGTCGGTAAAGTCCCATCGTGCTTTAAGGTCTGGTATCATCACTGTCGGACAAGTTCAAATGCGCCGAGGACCACAGAGCTTTGGTCTGAGGTGAGGTCTGCGGGCGTGAACCTCAGCCTTTTGTGCTCGACCAGACCAATATGAATCTTGCTGATATCCAGAAAGCGGTGCTCAGCTTCGTGCTGGATTCTCCCCAAGGTAAAGCGCACCACAGGTCGCAGCTGAACTCTGATGAAGACCCCAAGTTCTCTTTGTGCCTGTGCACTGGTCCACTTGAGCTTGAAGCCAGGCAAGTCTTCGTCGGGCGGGTCTCCGAGGATCACTTCGAAGAGGATTGTTGATGTGGGGTCTTTTCCCGCATCGATGTTTCCTGCTGGAGAGAACTCGGATACCATTTTTATAATCCCCTCCCGGCTGTTGCTCATTTTCAGCGTGTTCTGCCCACTGACGACGACGTTTTTGGTCCCGGGGACATAGTAACACAACCGGGTACTGCTATTTCTCACCTTTCGAATCTTGTGTGGCTGCCCCATTGCAACGTAGGGAGAGTAGATTCAAATGTCAATCATCCAGCCCGTTTCTTGAATGGGGTCCGCGAAGGCGATCCACTTGCTCCCAGTAAACACCAGCGTATGAAGCAGTCTCGGGATGGCATATGAGACGTCGATGTCGCTCAATTCTCCGAGCTAAATCTGCGCCCCACCCCACTTTTGGGCGGTGACCTTTTTTCATTCATACACCCCATCGGACAGCTTGAAAGCGTACAGCTGGCCCTCTTCCCTACCCTTTTCCAATCCCTCAGTATCCCCAAGATCGGCTAAAGCCAACCCAGGGCATTTCCTGGCGCTCCCTGGGCCACCCGCGTCACCCATATCTTCTTATGTGTAGGACTGCACTCAAATAGTCGAAAATCTAACTTTCTGCCACTTGTGTCTAATATCGTGAGCGTCAGCTGGGAAAGAGGTCCCGATGCCAGCCGTTTGTACTGCAAGACAGGGAATGACTCTGTTCGACCACCCCCGCACCTTTCCTTCTCGACGGGGATGGATTTCAGCAGTGTGGAGGGGTGACTGTTGTGGAGATTCTTTGACGTACTGATCTCAGCAAGATGCACGCAGATCTCCCGATGGGTGATCAGACGATGAGGCTTGTCTGCAGTGTGGATCTCGAGGGGCTCAAACATCGCAGGCTCTCGAGAGAACCCTAGGTCGGCCAGCCCGCGATCCAGCACCAGGCGTCTTTTTGGGTAAATCTGCAGGCGCCCGGTGGGGGCATGCAAACTGAGTTCAGCGCCCAAAGGCAGGAACGCCTCTTTGTCCAGCTCACAGACGTTATAGGACCCTTTGGATATGCCCAACATGGTGTGCCCATCATAGACGCTATTCTTTATCTCGTCCCTGATATTGAGCCAGCGGTGGTAATACACGAGCTCACAGAGAGCGCCTCCAGCCCCCCACCGGCAGTGCCGGGAACAGAGACTGGTTCCCCATTTTGAGTGTCGGTGAGTGTGACGTACATAGCGATGGACAAGTCGGCTTTCTTGTTCAAAAGCACCCTAAAATATAGGGCGGGTGGACATTTCAAAGAGAAGCAGGGGCTCTCTCTGGCCAGCCAGAAGATTATGGTTGATGACAGAGGTGACGGCTTCCAAGTGAAATTCCCGGACATCTTGGCCGACTATCGACCACCTTGAAGCACTGCCAATTTGGACACTGCTGCCCTGTTGGAATATACGATGGAGGAGACGAAGCAGGAGAATCAAGAGACGGTGGAGATGCCGGTACAGAGTCTTCCAGTGAAAAGGGTTACGGAGAAAGTTAAGGATCCAAAGAAAGTGGCAGCCGGGCGTGCCGGCGCTGCTGCCGGAACGACAAAGCAAGAAGAACAACTTCTCGAGCAGCTTCGGGTGGCCAAGAAGCCATTTCGCCCCCCGCCGCCCTTGCCAATATTCCTCCTCTTCCGTAACGCCGCGAAGGACTAACAAACTGGGCCCCGTGGGTCATTGGAGCTTGTCTTGCGTGCGAGGAGTCCCACGACAGGCCCTGTTGACTCTGCGCCCATGTAGCCAGGCCCCAATGCTAAGCAATTAAAGACTCGAGATCCGTTCTATATGGAATGAGCAACTGTGACGACTCCAGCAACAGACGGGAAGATGATCATGAACGCGCTCTACCACAGCGCGGTCGTCTCTGGCTTGACCATGAGATACGCCAGGCTCGGCAAGATGGTGATGGGAGGAAGCACCCCCAAGCTTGACTCAACGCCCCGTGACGTCGGCATGGTGGTGCTTGACGTCGCTCTGGTCATGGGAACCAGGGACCTGCTAATTTAACAGGGGATCATACCTGCTGATATCATGAAGTAATGGCAAGCATCGCAATGCTCGTTGGGGGCGCCCTGGTGAACGCCCTTGCGTTCCTGAGATCAAACTACTTATTCATGATGCTGAGAAGCTCTGGCATCGACAAAGAGCACAAGCGTCACGATAAAGCGATCGAGCAGCTGCAGGCCAAACAGGCGGCGTGATCCCGGAAACGGACTGAGCGCCTCAACTTTATCAATGAGGAGCTCTGCCGGCAAGGTCATGCTGTTCAAACATTCCAGGATGTTGACGCTGCAATGTAGGAATATGCACAGGTTACCAGGCACAACCTTGACCCCCTCGGGCCTGAACCCTAGCTCGCCGACTTTTATCACCTGAGTGATGGCCAGAAAGACTGAGAGATCACCTTCATCATCCTGGGGATGGCAGCGACCGGCTTTGTCACCTTCGTCATCCTGGGGATGGCAGCGACCGGCTTTGTGGCCTACCAACTCGTCAAGAAGTGAGGTGTGTTTTAATTTAAAGCCTGTTTTCTGTGACCCTATATCATGGGTCTTCCCGAAGAGCTTTACTGCGCAATGCTTGAGTTCGGCCACTGCGCCCGCCACCACAAAATCCCCGGCCCTCTGGCCCACACCATGATCAATATTGGGCAAAAGTCGCTTGAGCTCTGGCGGCAAGATGAGAAGAACGCAGTGCGTTTCGCAGCGGGGATGCTGGCCGGCCCGACCAACCTCCGGGCGACAACTGGACAGCTTCCTGAGCCTGTGGCGTCCGCATGTTTGAGACTGGTCAGGCTGCTGGAATACCTTAGTAGCAGTGGCCTACAGTAAGTTCTCTGCCCTATACTAGAGCCCCTGAGGCTACTGGAAGGGGCTCGCAGCCATCAAGAAGCGGGCGTCTGCAGCAAAGGTGACTGAGCAGCAGGCCATCTGGCAGATCTATCTGCCCGCCACATGGCGCGTACCTCGGCCGAGGTTTGACGTGGCGGTGCCCAAAGAGGTCCAACAGGCGGATCTGCTCTTTCTGCCACATGACCGCGTAGGGCGGAAAACCTTCCGCTACGCTCTCACGGTCATTGATGTGGCCTCGCCCTACAAAGAGGCTCAGCCTCTGACTAGCAAGACCGCGGCAGAGATTGCCGATGGCCTGGCTCGGATTTACAAGCGGACCCCTTGTGGTGGCTGAAGCTCCTTCAGTTTGACCCTGGGCGCGAGTTCATGGGTGCGGTGAGTCAGCTGCTCGCCAAACACGGGTCAAGGTCCAACGTGGAAGTGTTGACATCCACTGGGACCAAGGCGTCATGGAGTGCTGGAACCGGATCCTGGCTGAGCGGCTTTTTGGACACCAGTAGGCTCAGGAGATGTGCCTCCCTTTGGGTCAGAGATCAACAGAGTGGTCGGCTTGGCTGCCTAGCGTCGTAGCCGCTCTGAATGGCGAAGTGACCAGGCTGACTGGCAAAAAGCCCTCTGACGCCATCAAGACCGTGGTGCAAAAGCCCTCCTCTGTAGTTCCCGACTGCACTGTTGGTCTCAAGGAGCAGAGGCTCCCTTCACGTGTTGGTGTTTACTATCTGTATCATGCAGCCCGGCGAGCTGGAGGGCGGTCAGCGCCGCGCAACTGACCCTGTATGGTCTTTAATGGTTCACCGGCTCGGACGCTCGGTGGCCAAGCCCGGTGAGCCTGTGTTGTATTACCTGCAGGACAGCCCTCCACGTGGTTTTGTCAGGGAGGAACTCCTCGTAGTGCCCCCCCCCCCCCCCCCCCGACACTCAGCTTCCTCCGGATGGGGTTCTCAAGCGCTGAGCACTACTGCTCCTCTTTTTCGGTTGCACTCAAGACAGGTCAGCCTGACGTTATCGTGGATGTGGCCCGCGGAGTTGTCGAACTGGTCGACACTGAACTGCTGGGTGTCCTTTGGCTGGTAAGCCCATAGGAGCTCGATGTTGCACACGGCACAGCGATTGTTCTGGGCCTCCTTCAATGCTAGGATGTGATCAACCTTCAGGCTAAACTTGAGCCCCTTGGCTTGGTCCTGTCGCTTATAGGCCACCAGCTTTTTTATGGTGGTCTTGCGGAGCTGCTGCTCGGTGAGTGTGCATGCACCCTCAGAGCCCTCCTCTGGGGGGCATACTACCCGCTCGAGCTGGCTGAGATACTCCACCCGTGAGACTGCGATAAGCCAGGTTTGACTCCTGGAGAAAGTCATCTATGATCCAGACTTTCTCGGGGTCTGCAGCTGTGAGACCCTGGCTTGAGTGAATGGTGAGGGTGTAGCCAAGAGCCCAGGCCTGGCGGGCATATTTCAAGGGCACCTCGACGACGTCTTTCAGGACGAGCGCTTGCTGGTCTAGCCTGCCATCCAGCAAGGGCCCAGGGGTGGTGACCATAATGTTTTGCCACCGAGTGTCTTTGGAGCGGTATAGCAGAGGTACGGGGGCGTCCGGGAAACACTTCTCATGGGGCTCGAACAGCAGCCTTTGGGCCTGGTCGTGAACCTTCTGCCTCTAGGTCAAGATGAGATCACATGGCTTCCAGGCCCCCACGAAGCGTTCCCTGCTGAGGCAACCAGGAAGGGCCTTTTGCACCTCTCGGCACTGGACCCTGTCGGACTAAAGGCTGATTCGCTTCTTAAGGGCCTTGAGAAGAGGGTCTTTGGCTCTGTGGTCTACCTCGACCTCTTCATAATAGGCGGCCTGCCTGCGGAGCCAGTCATGTGGCATTTCTCCGGTGATTGGAGGCAGCTGCCCCAGGACGCCACAGCAGATGACCTGGACGCCCCGTCCCTCGAGCCTGTCGAGGAAGGTTTCCAGAGTGGGGCGGGGCACTGTGCAGCTCATCGCAGATGATCACACATGGAACCAATTTCTGTCCCATCCTTTCAGGCGTCCAGTCCGTTTGGCCGCTCCAGCGGAAGAAACTGTGATAGGTCTGAGCCTGGACCGCATCTCTTTGGCCAGGTGATGGGTTGGGGTGAAGACGAGGGGCTCGATCGCTCGCGTGGTTTTGCCGCTGCCTGCCGCCGTTTAGGTAGCTCAGCTGATGGCGGGTCAGGGGATCGTCGTGGCCCGGCGCGGTGCTGGGAGTGAGGTCCTTTTCAGAACAGATGTAGTCAGGCTTGGTGAGGTAGGCTGCGTGTTCCATCAGAATGTAGAGGCTATCGCCCTTGTCACGCCACTGGGCTGGGGCAATCCCGTCTCGTGGTGGCCTTAGGGTTGCCTTGTCGTGGCAGGTGAGACAGTTTCGGCAATTCTCTTCTGGGTGAACCTCTTGAGGCCTTGTAGGCTCCGACCCCCTTGAGCTTGCAGAGCGCCTTTTTCTTTACATAGATGGAATTGGTTGCCACTAAGATGGCTTCGTCGGGTTCAAACCTTGAAAGCATAGAGAGGAGGTTGATGTGGGCATAGGCCAACATGCTTGCCCTCAGGTGGGCGAACTGGGGCTGGGATCCATCTTAGTATGTGAGGATGTGACCAAGCTCGCACTCCATTGGTGCTCTGACCAAAGTGCCTGAGAGGCGGGTGTCCCGGACAAGGTAATCGAGCTCACCCTGGTTTGTCACCAACCTCCTTGTGAGCCTTTTTCCATCTGCCTTGCTGCCCTGGGTGAATTTGCCGATGACGGAGCAGGCCTGGTCCCTGCTTTCGGGCAACCAAACCTCAGTCTGCTTCTTGAAGGAGATGATCGCCTCCCTGACTTTGAGAGACCTCAGCAGGCCAGATTCTGCCAGGAAGGCAAGGAGCTGTGTCGGGGCCCAACCGCCTTCGGAGAAATGCCTTTCAAACCAGGCAGGGATGACCGGATGGCAAGTAGCCTCAAACTCCCATTCTTGAACCTCGGTGAAGCCTGTGCCTATGTCTTTGGGGAGAGGGCCATTAATTGCCACGCGGGTCATGCGGTGTTGGATGCCCGAACTGCTCGGGTTTGGCTTCACCCATACCCTGGAAGGATGCCGGATAGCAGGCCTTCATGTCGATAGAAGTGACTTCCCTCATGTCATAACCCATCGAGTTCCAGAGGCCACCATGGCCGTGCTCCAAGCAGGCCTTCTTGATGTCTGGGAGGAGGTTGGCTGGGGTTGGCTTCCAGCCATTCCTTTCCTTTGCCATAATGCTAGCCGCATGGTTTTTGCCGAAGGCTCTCTCAGCAAGTTCAGGGTTGCCCAGTTTGGCGCAGATTGCTTGGAGTCTTTCATGGGCCTCTCGTGTTCTGTAGGTGCGGCCGTCCTGGAGCACAAACTGGTCAACAGAGAGCTGTCGATCTTGACTGCCCAGTAGCCGGACCGCTAATGGCTTGCCCTGGGTGACTTCCCGGATGGCGTGCCAGACGTTGCCCTCGTAGATGTGGACCTCTCTACTCTGGGGGAAGTGGAGGTCTTTGGGCCAGGCTAGCCGTTGTGGCAGATGAGTTCTATGGATCTATGGCCGCCATTCCCACCTCTTCTGTATTTGCCACTGTTTAAGATGTCCTAACCAGCGATGTCCCTCAGGATGATAGCTCTTTTGAGAATCAGCTTGACCACGTCATCGACCGTGGCGCCGGTTTCATGGACTTTCTCTTCCCACTCCCGGATCTTATGTCACTGTGTGGGTGTAAGTCCCTGGCCTCGCAAAGCGCCCTGAAAGTGCTCGACCACCCTCTGAGCCACACAGTTGAAGTCACCATCTCTTAACGGAGCTAGGTTGGTAGGATCTGGATTCCCTGACGGGATAGAGGCCGTAGATAACTGCGGTGATGGGATAGGCGTTCTGATAGAACACACTGTCAATTCCAGTCAACACACCAGGCTTTATGTCCCGAGAGACCTCGACGACCCCTTGGCCCTTCTTTCGCTCAGCCCGGACTGGATCAAACTTGTCTTCAAGGACCCAATCATCTTCTGCTTCCTCCTGGAGAAACTTGATTCTCAGGAGAAGCTCCATGCCCCCTGGGAGAGCCGCCAGAAGTTGGGTAGCCCTGATGTCGGCCATCCGAGCGTCCAGTGCCAACCTGCCGGCTCTGGCATATATGCCTTCAGTGATATCGAGATCACCAACGGGTCTTCTTGTTCAACCTTCCATGTAGAGAAGACTGCGGCGGCGCCATCTACCTCGAATTCATCTTTGGCGTCATTCAGTATCTCGACCCACACCTTGTAAACCGGGAATCTTTCTGGGTGGGGGACACGATCATCCAGGTCGGTAAATGGCCACTGTGGTCAAAGCGGCCGGGGGAGGAGTCTTTCCTCAGCTTCTGGAATGGGCTCATCGAGGACGAACCTTGGCTTATACTCTGCGAGCATTTCTTCGATCAGGTCATCCATAGTAATAGTAGCCATATGTTAGATGGGTATATACCGTATTCGACCTAATTACCGCACTGTGCCCTTAGCTTTAAAAAAAACGTGTAGTGAAATATACCTAATAAAGGTACACCTTGAAAAAAGATCAGCAGAGAACTGCTTATTTAATGATGCTCATGCGATATGCTTTTGATTTTCTTTATAAGATCATGTAGGTACACATTTGAATTGCCTCGACATGTACACATTTGAATTGCCTCGACATGTCGAGGCAATTCAAATGAGTATCCACAACATATGATTTTATAAAGAAGTGGTTAAAAGTAGACGGGCTGTAATCTAAAGTCTCGGAAATTGCTTGACTATGCGCTTATAGGAGTATGTGCGGTTATTAGGTCGAAAACGCTACTTTGTATCACCTTCCTCTAAATGAAATATATATATGGGCATATACTTTGTATCACCTTCCTCTAAATGAAATATATATGGGTATATACTTTGTATCACCTTCCTCAAAATAAATATATATGGGTATATACTTTGTATCACCTTCCTCTAAATGAAAATTTCGATGGCGGCGAGGTGCGCAAATTCCTTTCGCGTCGCTCTTGTTGCACGACGCCACTCACTCCTATACCAGCACGTGCGTGTGAACCTTTACGGAGTCTCACCAGATGAACTTTACAAAATTCCGTAATACAGCTTTTACCACAGAGCTCCGTTGAGCTCACTGTCAGCCATTTGCATGTGTTGTGTCCCTTGGGCATGTCATTTGTAGTGGTATATCAGCAGTCACTCTTCTTTAATAGATGAGCCCTTGTGCCGGCGAGGGTGGGGCCATCCCCAGGGGCTCTCACTATGCTCACTTGGGGGCCTCAGGAGATCGGGCCTTAGGAAGCCGCCCCACGCCCATGGAAACAGCCTAGACACATACCAATTTTTTGGTCTATGTGGGACCCATTTTGGGTCCCAATAAAAAGTCCATTTGCAACCCCCCCTCCCCCCCCCCCCCTGCTGCTCCGTGCGATATCTTTTGAAAGGATTGGTGTATTGGATTGACATTTTGTACACAGGTATATAATCATAAAATGTAGGTCAAGTTTGATTTAGAGTAAAATCCATCTATTATTTTGGGAGTTATGGCCATTTTTCAATTTTGAAAAATGGTTGCCGTTCCATAACTTCTGAAAAGATTAGTGTATTGGATCAAGCATATAATTATAAATTATAGGTCAAGTTTGATTTAGGGTAAAATCCACCAATTATTTTTGGAGTTATGGCCCTTTATCAATGTTAAAATAGTTGAAAAATGGTTTCTGTTTGACATCTTTTGAAAAGATTAGTATATTGGATTCAAATTTTATACATATGAGGGATGTTCGAAATGAATTGCTTATTTCTATCTGGAGACTTCAAATTTCAAGTTAGCCCAAAAGTACTCATTTCATGCCCTCGAAGTACTCCCCATGGCTAGAAATGCAAAATTTCAGCCGATGTATCCACTTCTTGAAGGCGTCACTGTACGCTGATTTGGGCACAGTAATAAGGTACTGATGAATGGCAGATCAAAGTGCCTGTCGGGACTGGTATTTCCGCCCAGCAAGGAATGCTTTCAATTTCGGAAACAAAAAGAAATTACATGGGGCAAGGTCTGGGGAATACGTGGGGTGAGGCAAAACAGTTACTTTTTCTTTCTTCAAAAACGCCGTAACTATTGCGGAGGTATGAGCTGGGGCATTGTCATGTAGAAGATGGACATGTTTAAAACCAGTGGCAGGGCGTCGTTTCTGATAATACTTTTTCAGTTTCTTCAGTACTACGTCTTTGTAGTACTTTCCGGTGATGCTTTTGCCCTTTTTCACTGGCACTTTTATTGCGACTGCTTCACCAGAGAGAAGATTGCATACAAAACCTTCTTTGTACTCAAAGAACGTTTGGCAATTATTGGGCGTTTGCTGTGTTTAGTGGCCCAGATCTTATTGCTAACCTTTCTGACAGGCTCAAAATAATGGACCCAGGTTTCATCACCTGTGACGACATTGGCAAACTGCTTTTTGTCATATTTTGGAAACATTTGAAGCAGCTTTTTGGCCACTTTAACCCGTTGCTCTTTTGCTCGTCAGTCAACAGATGTGGCACCCATCTAGCAGAAATCTTTCTGACTTTCAAATGCTTCTTCAAGGTAAGGTGAACCATTGATAGTGATATGCCTACCTTTCGTGCAATATCACGAACTATAAATCCGGCATCTCCTTCAATGATTTCCTTTATTTTGGAAACGATTTCTTTACGAGATGCAGATTTTGGCCTACCTGATTTCGATGCATTTTTGATGGACTCTACACCAGACTCAAGTTTCTTTTTCCACCGCCGAACTGTATCATAAGACACACAAGAAGGTCCAAAAGCAGTAGAAATTTCAGTCATCAGCTTCTTCAAAGAACAACTAAGTTTTGAGCGAGCTTTGATGTAAGCCCGTATTTCATCTTTTTTGTCTACGCTTCTACCAACCATTTTTACTGCAGTGGTCAATGACTGCGTGTATTCAAATGGCAACTTTTATGTCTTACACTTAGTCTAACATGTACATTAATACACCATTGTGTAGATATTGAATAGCCCTATACAGGTATGTATTGGTTTTTATCATGCCCCACGTGGATATCGAGCTAGAGGACAATAAGCAATTCATTTCGAACATCCCTCGTTGGTATATAGTCATAAAATGTAGGTCAAGTACGATTTAGGGTAAAATCCACCAATTATTTTTGGAGTTATGGCCCTTTTTCAACTTTGAAAAATGGTTTCCATTCCATAACATTTGAAAAGATTTATGAATTGGATTCATATTTTATACACAAGCCTACAATTATAAAATATAGGTCAAGGTTGATTTAGGGGAAAATCCACCAATTATTTTGGAGTTTCAGCCCTTTATCAATGTTGAAAAATAGTTGAAAAGTGGTTTCCATTCGATATCTTTTGAAAAGATTAGTGTAATCAATTCAAATTTTATACACAGGTATATAATTATAAAATGTATGACAAATTGAATTTAGGGTAAAATCCACCAATTACTTTTGGAGTTATGGCCCTTTTTCAACTTTGAAAAATGGTTTCCGTTCCATAACATTTCAAAAGATTAGTGAATTAGATTCATATTTTATACACTAGTATATAATTATAAAATATAGGTTAAGTTTAATTTACGGGAAAATCCACCAGTTATTTTGGAGTTACAACCCTTTATCAGTGTTGAAAAATAGTTGAAAAATGGTTTCCGTTCGATATCTTTTGAAAAGATTAGTTTATTGGATTCAAATTTTATACACAGGACACAGTTATATAATCATGAAATGTATGTCAAGTTGGATTTAGGGTAAAATCCATTAATTATTTTTGGAGTTATGGTCCTTTTTCAACTTTGAAAAATGGTTTCCATTTCATAACTTCTGAAAAGATTAGTGAATTGGATACATATTTTATACACAAGCATATAATTATAAAATATAGGTCAAGTTTGATTTAGGGTAAAATCCACCAATTATATTTGGAGTTACAGCCCTTTTTCAACTTTGAAAAATAGTTTCAGTTTGATATATTTTGAAAACATTAGTGCATTGAATTCAAATTTAACACACAGGTATATAATCATAAAATGGAAGTCAAGTTCCAAGTAGTGTAAAAATCAACCCATTATTATGGGAGTTATGGCCTATTTTCACCTTCAAAAGATGTTTTCCTTCTGATATTTTTTTAAAAAAGATTGATTTGTGTATTGGATTCATATTTCATACCCAGGTATATAATCATAAAATATGATCAAGTTAGATTTAGGGTAAAATCTGACATTTTTTTTTTCATTTTTTGCAAAATACCTGCATGTGGTTTAGGATGGCCCTGGGGGTGGGGGTATCTGTGTCATACTGACACATTTCTAGTTATTTTCTGATTTTCTTTAAAAAAGCATATGTTGTGGGTACTCATTTGAATTGCAGCGGCAAGTCGATGCAGTTCCAATGGGTATCCTCAGCATATGCTTTTATAAAGTAGTCAAAAAGTACACTGGCTGTAATCTGAAGACAACAAAAAGGTTTGACTGTGCGCTTAGATGGGTATGTGCGGTAATTTAGTAGAATACGGTAAAAAATAAAAATATCAGCACTTTTTAGTTGAAAAAAAAAAACAACAGTCTTATCTGGAGCTATGGTCCTGCCTTTGCAAACTGTAGATTCAGAAGAAGCCAACTGATCTATATCTGCACTGTTTGTCATTAAGTAGGTGAATTTGTATCAACAACCAGAATCATGTAATCTGATTTGCAGACATTAAGAAGTAGGCATGGCATCTTCATTTATTCAGCTTGGCAAGGATTAAAATTTCATAGCTCTAGATAAAATAATTGAGTCTTTTCATGATAAAAGAGCCTTATAGCAGGCTAACTGATCTGGATCTACACTGCAAAGTTAGGGCATATCCTGGTTCAGCAGGACTAGGGTTAAGTAAGCCTGTGTCAGAACCTGCACTCTTTGCTCACACGTGGTAGGCTATGGGGAAATGTCAGCGAAAAAACTAGACATGTAGCCTTGTTAAAGAGCCGGCCATGCACACAGAAAGATTAATTCAACAAAAAGTTCAAAGAGCCCTTTTCTTGCCATGCAGATCATTATGCCCTAACTTTTAAAGAGGGCATAATGCTTTGGGCTTGTCTGTCTGTTCATCAGTCAGTAGATCATGCAAAATTTTGTAAGCAAAATATGGTATTTGAGATAATTAATGCACATATCCCTATAAGGGCACAGTTAAGCAAATCCATAGTTTTAAGATTACAGCCAGTGTACTTTTTTGTCTACTTCTTTATAAAGGCATATGCTGTGGGTACCCATTTGAATTGCATCGACTTGTCGATGCAGTTAAATGAGTACCCACAACATAAGCTTTTATAAAGAAAATCAGAAAAACACGCACAAAAAAATTGCATAAGCATCATTTGATAAGTCCTGCACTGATCGTGTTTTAAGTGTACCCTTAGTATAGATGGATACCTATTTTACTACAAGTTTTCTCAGTAATTTTGAAAAACCTAAGAGTGTGTTGCGGTAATTAGGTCGAATACGGTATCTCAAGAACACCTTGAGCTAAGTTCATGAAATTTTGCAGGCAATTGGGGATCATGTTGTAGATGACCTGATTGACTTATGGATTAATTTTGTCAGAGTTATGCCCCTTTCCAACTTTGACACTTTGGACAAGCATGTAATTGGGGGCATAGTGTTTTACAAATACATTTCTAGTTTAGCATTATTAGCTCACCTGAGCAAGGCTCAGAATGAACTATTATGATCACTTGCCATTCCTCTCTGTCTTCAGTTGTCCATCCTTCCACACCTTTGAACTACTGCTCCTCTGTAACCCCTGGGCCAATTTTCTTCAAACTTCATGTGGAGCATTCTATTAAAGGGGGATTGAAAATTTTTGCAAATGGTCACGGTCCATTTATCAAGATGGCCGCCATGCCCATATATGTAAAAAACACTTAAAAATCTTATTCTCCAGAACCAAGAAAGCTTCTTGGCTGAATCTTGGTATTGTAATTGTCAGACTGGTCAGGAACAGCTGACAATGGTACTTTAAAGTAGGTAAGTCCTTGTCTTGCACCACCGGTAGCAAAAAGACAATGAAGGTATTGTTAAGCTTGTATCACAGTTTAATCCAGTAAAAACATACAACATATGTGTATTAGGACGGGCCGGGCAAATAAACAAACACAGTGCTAGCTGAGCAGGCTTAGCGGACTCCAACCCAGGACTGCGCCCACCTCGGCCAAATTCAGGAATTGTGGTCACTTCAAGAATTAAAGTGGCCTTCTCAAGAAAGGATTTTATGCCAAAAAGTCCAAAAAATTATAGTTTAAGCTTTTCTCTGAAATAAACAAATGGTATTAAAGCAATAACCTTGCAACTGTATTGGATATAGACATCATAGTCTTTTGGAATTTAGGATTTAATTTGGAATTATTAAAAAAAAAAAACGGTCGTAAACAGATTCTGCACGTCACCCTGATAGTCTGGAATTGTTCCCAGAATCCGCTCAGCACTCATATATATATAGACTCTGGGCTTAACGGCACAAGAATACAAAAATACGAAATTGACCAATGTAAACAAAGTCAGAATGTCAGCCAATGACGTTAAAGAATGGAGTCGGCTAACTCCTGCTTATTTCTCGGACGTTGAAAACATACACCTCCAAAACGGTTACCGGAACTTGGATAGAATGACTTATAAAAGTTAAATACATGGAAATTCACTGACAAAACGACATGAAAACTTTTAGAGACGGCCTCTTTACAAGAATTATTGATATAAAATACCTGTATCAGATAAATGAACTCTGCTGTCAGCTTTGTTCTAAAAATAGATAAGTAGTCAACAAGAATGAAGTTAGTGGGGAAAATAAAAATTATCGAATGGAATAAATGATAAAATAATGACTGTTATGGATGTTGAGAGACAAAAACAACTTTATACTCTAAAACAACATGATATGAAAATTCCCTGCAAGTGAGCACAATGAATAATCTCAAATATTAACTTTACACAAAGCGATTGAAAAATTGATGTAAGCGAAACTTTAACAGAAAAATTACCAGTTTCCGTGGATATACAAAAATGAGAAAATAATAAATAATAAGGGATATGAGCAAGTCAGCACTTCATCAACACTTAGAAAAATGTGAATTAAACAACATTCATTACAGTTATTTGGCTAGTTCTGGGTTTTAGCTAGTTCTGAATAAGTGAAAAAATCGTCATTAAATACACGACAGTGGTCAAATTTAAAAAAGGAAAAATTGGTATGGTTCTGTAAGTCATTTATTCCTCTTCATACATAGAAAATAAATATGGGAAATATAACCTTATTGATCGATACGATCCCTTAGTCCCCTGGTTACACTACGCATAACATAAATTTTGTAAAAGTGTAAATGACATTCACCTAGATATCCTTATTAAAGTAGACAGTCAATAAAAACATTTTTTTTTTCAACTATTGGATGGAACATACTTCTCAACATCTGCTTAAATGCTCCATGCAAGGATTTTAAACAAAGTGCTTGTTTTCAGCGATTAATCGATTGCTGATTTGTGCATCAGATTTGGTCAGTTCAGGGTAAGACGTTAACACATTGTATTTAAAGGTGTGTAGATATCGACGTAATCCAACACAGTTCGACCGAACCCTCCGACTCCCCTTTGACTCTGCCACTGCACTCTATCCACAGGCAATGTCCTCAGCTATAGTTAGACTCTTCTGTTTAACATAATGCCCACGAATGCTTTAAAATCAAATTACAGTTGACTCTCGCTATCTCAACTCGCTTATCTCGAATAACTGCTTATCTCGAAGTGAAAATCTGGTCCCTGTCTAAACATGAAAATCTAACAAAAGGTAAAAAATATTGTGGAAAAGAGGAGAAATTGCTCCTAAGGAGCAATTTCTCCTCTTTTCCACAATATTTTCAATATATCTCTAACTTCAAGAGTCCAATTCATATATATATATATATTAAATGTGGTTAATCAAATTATTTTTTCCTGAACTCTGCAAATCTGATATGTCGAGGTACGGATATCTCGAAGTATTTCAGAGAGTCCCTTGGAATTCGAAATAACGAGAGGCGACTGTAGTATGCAATTGGGTGGGAAATACCCTTAAAAATTAAGCAAAGAGGGCATGCTAGCTTAATATTTTTTATTCATCCCAAATGAAAGCTGAGCTGAAGTTTCCATTCTGAGGGGTTGTACTTTTGCTTATTTTAAAGTTTTTTCCCTTACACAAATGTAGTGTAAACGTAACCCATTTATAAGGAAACAAGAAGAAGGGTAGTGCACCAATGAATTTTTAGGCATATCATACACGCTAAAGGGACTGCACGTAGACCCATTCAACGTTACGTCACATGTGATGTCACAAAAGTATGCAAACATGTAAGCCTCTCTCTCTCTTTCTCTGTCTGTCTGTCTCTCTCGCTCTCTCTCTCTCTCTCTCTCAAGGAAAATGTGACGCCCCTGAGTTCATTGTAATTGAGCTTGTCTTGCTCTGTGTTTTATTGTCTTGTCTTGTGTGTATTGTTTGATGTTGTTATGCCCTGCTATTTTCAATTGGGGTGGGGGGCATATAGTATCACCCGCTGTCCATACGTACGTCCGTCCTGTCTGTATGTCTGTCCCGTCCGTCCTGTACATAACACTTCTGGTTTTCGTGCGATATCTTTTGGAAGGATTGGTGTATTGGATTGAAATTTTATACACAGGTATATAATCATAAAATGTAGGCCAAGTTCAGTTTAGTGTAAAATCCACCAATAATTTTGGGAGTTATGGCCCTTTTCAGCTTTGATAAATTTTCAACTTTGAAAAATGGTTTCCGTGCAATATCTTTTGAAAGGATTGGTATATTGGATTGAATTTTGTACACAGGTATATAATTATAAAATGTAGGTCAAGTTCCATTTAGAGTAAAGTCCGTCTATTATTTTGGGAGTTACGGCCCTTTTTTCAACTTTGAAAAATGGTTTCCGTTCCATTTGGATTCATATTTTATACACAAGCATATAATTGTAAAATATAGGTCAAGTTTGATTTAGGGTAAAATCTACCAATTATTTTGGAGTTATGGCCCTTTATCAATATGAAAAATAGTTGAAAAATGGTTTCCGTTCGATATCTTTTGAAAAGATTAGTGTATTGGATTCAAATTTTATACACAGGTATATAATCATAAAATGTATGTGAAGTTGGATTTAGGGTAGCTCCATCAAATTATTTTTGGAGTTATGGCCCTTTTTCAGCTTTGAAAAATGGTTTCCATTCCATAACTTTGAAAAGATTAATGAATTGGATTCAAGCATATAATTATAAAATACAGTCAAGTTTGATTTAGGGTAAATTCAACCAATTATATTTGGAGTTACAGCCCTTTTTCAGCTTTGAAAAATAGTTTCAGTTTGATATCTTTTTTAAACATTAGTGTATTGAATTCAAATTTAACACACAGGTATATAATCATAAAACAGAGGTCACGTTCCAAGTAGGGTAAAATCAACCCATTATTATGGGAGTTATGGCCCTTTTTCTCCTTCAAAAGATGTTTTCCTTCCAATATTTTTTTAAAAAAGATTGATTTGTACCTTTTTTCAACTTAATTATTTGCAAAATACCTGCGTGTGGTTGAGGATGGCCCTGGGCGGGGGCATCTATGTCATACTGACACATTTTTAGTCTTTTATCTGTCTCCATTTGTTCATGTAAGGTCTTGTGTGTTATTCCTGAATTTTTGTCTTACTTTTTCTCCTCTGATTCTCCTTGCAGTGTTTAGCTGATAAGATCAGATGCAGATGTATAGGATGAAAAATCCAAACTCTCTCTCTCTCTCTCTCTCACTCAGTCTCTCAGTCTCCCTCTCTCTCTGTCTGTCTGTCTCTCTCTCCAAAGCATGTTATTATAACTTATATTAAGCAGAAGTTCCGAGAATCTCAATTGTTAATAAACAGAATATGCATTCTAAGAGCTTGACTCGTCCGTTAACTGTCTGCTTCCGACATGGTCATACCAAAGAATTTAAAATACGAGGGATGTTCGAAATGAATTACTTATTGTCCTCTAGCTCGATATCCATGTGGGGCACGATAAAAACTAATACATACCTGTATAGGGCTATTCAATATCTACACAATGGTGTATAAATGTACATGTTAGACTAAGTGTAAGACATAAAATTTGCCATTTGAATACACGCAGTCATTGACCACTGCAGTAAAAATGGTTGGTAGAAGTGTCGACAAAAAAGATGAAATACGGGCTTACATCAAAGCTCGCTCAAAACTTGGTTGTTCTTTGAAGAAGCTGATGACTGAAATTTCTACTGCTTTTGGACCTTCTTGTGTGTCTTATGACACAGTTAGGCGGTGGAAAAAGAAATTTGAGTCTGGTGTAGAGTCCATCAAAAATGCACCGAAATCAGGTAGGCCAAAATCTGCATCTCGTCAAGAAATCGTTTCCAAAATAAAGGAAATCATCGAAGGACATGCCAGATTTACAGTTCGTGATATTGCACGAAAGGTAGGCATATCACTATCAACGGTTCACCTTATTTTGAAGAAGCATTTGAAAGTCAGAAAGATTTCTGCTAGATGGATGCCACATCTGTTGACTGACGAGCAAAAGAGGCAACGGGTTAAAGTGGCCAGAAAGCTGCTTCAAATGTTTCCAAAATATGACAAAAAGCAGTTTGCCAATGTCGTCACAGGTGATGAAACCTGGGTCCATTATTTTGAGCCCATCAGAAAGGTTAGCAATAAGATCTGGGCCACTAAACACAGCAAACGCCCAATAATTGCCAAACGTTCTTTGAGTACAAAGAAGGTTTTGTATGTAATGTTCTTCTCTGGTGAAGGAGTCGCAATAAAAGTGCCAGTGAAAAAGGGCAAAAGCATCACCGGAAAGTACTACAAAGACGTAGTACTGAAGAAACTGAAAAAGTATTATCAGAAACGACGCCCTGCCACTGGTTTTAAACATGTCCGTCTTCTACATGACAATGCCCCAGCTCATACCTCCGCAATAGTTACGGCGTTTTTGAAGAAAGAAAAAGTAACTGTTTTGCCTCACCCCCCGTATTCCCCAGACCTTGCCCCATGTGATTTCTTTTTGTTTCCGAAATTGAAAGCATTCCTTGCTGGGCGGAAATACCAGTCCCAACAGGCACTTGGATCTGCCATTCATCAGTACCTTATTACTGTGCCCAAATCAGCGTACCGTGATGCCTTCAAGAAGTGGATACATCGGCTGAAACTTTGCATGTCTAGCCACGGGGAGTACTTCGAGGGCATGAAATGAGTACTTTTGGGCTAACTTGAAATTTGAAGTCTCCAGATAGAAATAAGCAATTCATTTCGAACATCCCTGGTAGAAGTAGATCTTTAGATCAAGTGGTAAAAGTGACTAAAATCAATGATGTCCGAAACTGTCATTAAAATTGAGGGCCTATGAGGATCCTAAAAGCACAATAGCCTATTTGAAAAGCATGTGCACGCAAGTCGCCCAGTCCACACTCTCTTTCCAGATAATCTCCTAAATTTCTGTTTTGTCAAGCGTTTTAATATAGCTAGCAATTTATAAAAGTTTTTTTTGTTTGGCCTATACCAGATAAATCTTTATTTAACTTTTACCATTCTCTGGGCATTTTCAGCAGACGACAAATTGATGATATTTTTCTTAATTTTCCCAGTAAACAGGATTTGACATTTCATGCAAATTGTCTCCTGAGATGACAATTTGCATGAAATGTCAAATCCCGTTTTCTGGGAAAAATAAGAAAAATATTTCAAAAAGTTGTCTGCTGAAAATTTTACCCAGAGTGCTAAGCGTTAAATGTAGTAACTGTGCACTTTATTGATAATTATACCCCCGACATACGAAGTATGTGGGGGTATATAGTTTTCGCTTTTCCGTTTGTCCGTTCGTTACTTCGTACGTACGTTCGTTCGTCTTTCCGTCATAGGGTCAAAGTTTTTGTGTTAAAGTTTATAAGACCTCATATTTTGAAGACCCTTTGATGGATTTTGTTCATATGGCATGATGGTAGATATAGGTCTAAAGTTTTTATCAGCACCATCCCCACCCTGGGGTGACCTTGGGAACAAGGTCACAGACTTTGAATTTTCGTAAAAAAGTCACAGGGTCAAAGTTTTTGTGTTAAAGTTTATAAGACCTCATATTTTGAAGACCCTTTGATGGATTTCATTCATATATGGCATGATGGTAGATATAGGTCTAAAGTTTTTATCAGCACCATCCCCATCCCGGGCGTGACCTTGGGTCAAGGTCACGGACTTAGAATTTTCATTAAAAAAGTTAAAGTTTTTTGTGTTTAAGTTTAAATAGCTATATCATCAAGACCCTTGAGGAATTTCATTTATATTTGACATGTTGGTAGATATGGATCTAGCATCTTACTCCGCATGATCCCCACCCTGGATGTGACCGAGGTCAAGGTCACGAACTTAGCATTTTCATATAAAAGTAAAAATTTTTGCGTTTAAGTTTATATTGCCATATCATCAAGACCTTTTATTAAATTTCATTATCCCCTAACTGAAAGGTTGAGCTGATATAGCTGTCCGCAAGGAATCTGTTCGTCTGTCTGTCCGTCCGTTGAAGTATTATTCGTCCATACTTTATTTTTGTCTTAGGGTCAAATTTTTTGCGTTAAATGTTATAAGAACTCATATTTTGAAGACCCTTTGATGGTTTTCATTCATATTTGGCATGATGGTATATATAGGTCTTAGGTTTTTATCAGCACCATCCCCTCCCTGGGGGTGACCTTGGGGTCAAGGTCACAGACTTAGAATTTTCATAAAAAAGTCAAAGTTTTTTGTGTTTAAGTTTATATAGCTGTATCATCAAGACCTTGAGGAATTTCATTTATATTTTACATGTTGGTAGATATCGGCCTAGCGTCTTACTCCGCATGATCCCCAACCCGGGTGTGACCGAGGTCAAGGTCACGAACTTAGAATTTGCATATAAAAGTAAAAATTTTTGCGTTTAAGTTTATATAGCCATATCATCAAGATCTTTTATTAAATTTCATTATCCCTTAACTGAAAGGTTGAGCGGATATAGCTATCAGAAAGAAAGCTTTTTGTCTGTCAGTCCGTCCTTTGAAGCATTATTTGTTCATACTTTGTTCATATTTTGAAGACCTTTTGATGGAATTCATTCATATTTGGCATGATGGTAGATATAGGTCTAAAGTTTTTATTAGCACCAATCCCACCCCAGGGGTGACCTTGGGGTCAAGGTCATAGACTTAGAATTTTCATAAAAAAGTCAAAATTTTTTGTGTTTAAGTTTATATAGCTATACCATCAAGAACCTTTGAGGAATTTCATTTATATTTGACATGTTGGTAGATATAGGGTATGACCTTCAGGTCAAGGTCACAGACTTAGAAATTTCATATAAAAGTAAAAAAAAATTGCATCTAAGTTTATATAGCTATACCATCAAGACCTTTTGTTGAATTTTATTATCCTCCTACAGAGAGGTTTAGGGGATATAGCTATCAGCATGGAATTCATCCATCCTGCCATCTCCAGAGTCAAAGCTACATATTTTGTGCTCGTTAAAAACTGGCGGTAGCGCTCTTCTGGGGTATACGTGCCCCACTGGGCACTTTGCCTAGTTTTTCAAATATTCTTTCTATCACAATGAATACTGTAATTTCAAAAATTAAAACTTGTCAAAATGTCATCTGTTGAATTTTTTACCCAGTATGCTATGCATTAAAGCATAAACAAATTTAAAGGTTTACATACGGTTTTAGAGGCATAACTGACAGAAAGTACATGTTGCATTCTTTATAAATCTATATCGGGCCGTTATCGGCCCGTCAGGGGTTGCTGACGGGCCGATAACGGCCCGCTATAGATTTATAAAGAATGCAAGCTGGGTATGTATTTTGTGCATTTTTTTCTTCCTTGATATCTATATGTAGTATTAGTATGCTAAATGTCCGGGATGTATGAAATGAAGATACTCTCAAAATATTTGTTTTTTTTTGTTCATGCGAACAGATTTCATTCAGAACATTTTTACTGGAACTTAAAATTTGTATCTGATAAAAGATGGTATTGTACTAAGATCCTTTACAAATATTTTGAACAAGCACGGACTTGGAATCCCATTTTTGTTGCACCTGCGTGCTAATGCAGGTGCGATATAGGCGTACCGTGACCTGTCCATTCGTCAGTTCGTCCATTTGTCCGTTCGTCAACAATTGACTTGTGAGTGCAACTCCTACAGTTTTTGGCCAATCGTTTTGAAACTTCACAGATGTTTTGGCCATAGCGTGTAGATGTGCATATTGTTTGCTCATAATTCTCAGATTTTTTTTTTCAACTTTTTCCGCTTCGTTTTTTACCTAAAACCCTTATAGTCAGTGGGTGTCTTGTGAGCGCAACCCCTCCTACAGTTTTTGGCCAATCATTTTGAAACTTCACAGATGTTTTGGCCATGGTGTATAGATGTGCATATTGTTTGCTCATCATTCTCAGATTTTTTTTTTTTAAACTTTTTCCCCTTTGTTGATTCAGTCAGTTTTTACCTAAACCCCTAATAGTCAGTGGGTGTCTCGTGGGCGCAACTCCTCCTACAGTTTTTGGCCAATCATTTTGAAACTTCACAGATGTTTTGGCCATAGTGTGTAGATGTGCATATTGTTTGCTCATAATTCTCAGATTTTTTTTTCAACTTTTTTCGCTTTGTTAACTTAGACAGTTTTTACCTAAAACCCTAATAGTCAGTGGGTGTCTCGTGAGCGCAACTCCTCCTACAGTTTTTGACCAATCATTTTGAAACTTCACAGATGTTTTGGCCATGGTGTGTAGATGCGCATATTGTTTGCTCATAATTCTGAGATTTTTTTTTCAACTTTATTCGCTTTATTAACTTAGTCAGTTTTTACCTAAAACCATAATAGTCAGTGGGTGTCTCATGAGCGCAACTCCTTCAGTTTTTGGCCAATCATTTTGAAACTTCACAGATGTTTTGGCCATGGTGTGTAGATGCGCATATTGTTTGCTCATAATTCTCAGATTTTTTTTCAACTTTTTCAACTTTGTTTAAAACTTAGTCAGTTTTTACCTAAAACCCTTATAGTCAGTGGGTGTCTCGTGAGCGCAACTCCTCCTGCAGTTTTAGGCCAATAGTTTTGAAACTTCACAGATGATTAGGTCAGGGTCTGAAGATTTGCATATTATTTGCACATAAATCTCAGATTTTTTTTTTCAACTTTTTTTGCTTTGTTAACTTAGTCAGTTTTTGCCTAAAACCCTTATAGTCAGTGGGTGTTTCGTGAGCACAACTCCTCTTGCAGTTTTAGGCTAATAGCTTTGAAACTTCACATATGATTAGGACATGGTCTGAAGATGTGCATATTTTTTGCACATAAATCTCAGATTCATTTCAGCAGAGTTAGGGGTCCTTGATTTATCCCCAAAATTGGTTTGCGCTCAATATCTTGTGAAAGAATTGATGGATTAGGATCATATTTTGCATACATATTGTTGTTAACAATACCTAGCTTGGGATTTTGTCAATTTTCAGCTGAGTTACTGGCCATGATTAATGGGCAAAAATGATATCCGCTCAATATCAATATCTTGTGAAATAATGGACAGGTTTAGATAAAATTTTGCAAGCCAATATTCCAAATTTTCTACTTTGTCCATTTTTCTAACCTATCAATTTCTTGAATACTGCAAAATAGATTTTTTTCAATACAAACAGGAACTTGTATGACTTAATCCCCGCATGTGCGACATCGCTTTCCGCAGATGTCTTGTTAAAATAACACCCTCCTAGACGACGAAAGCCCCAGATTGTCGACAACCCACCTGAAATAGCCACCTTTTTTTGCTCGCGCTATTCATGTCTGGATATTTGCGTCACTTATTTCTTTGCATAACAATTGGCCATGAGTGACGAGATCACTGCCCGTGTCAAGGTCTACCAAGTTTATTCAAATGATGATCTTAGGTTGACCTTTGACCGTTTTAAGGCAAGGTCAAATTTGCATCTCCATGCATTTGTATGGGGAAAATGTTGAAAAATTGTTTTCTCAAAATGTATCAAAGAATAATGACTGAAACTTACAATGTATGATTAAATTATTAAAACTTTTTAGTTACAATAAAAATTTTGTCCCTGGGGATTATCTGCCTTTGCCCCTGGGCTGTATACATTTATAAAATTATGTAATATTTCAATGTCTTCTGCTCTAAAGCCACTGGAGCAAATTCACTAGATTTCACATGGGGCCTTCTGTCGAAAGGTTATTGACAATTTGATAATGGTTTCTCACCATTGACCAAGATGCATTTTCCTTATATGAGTATGAAAAACAAGTGACCCCTGTGGCAGGACCATTTTTTTATCCAGGGCTATAATTTGAGGAAATTTGGTAGTGGTCTACAAGATAAAACTACATCCCAAATCTCAAAAGCCAGTGCCTTCTAGTTTCAGACAAGATTTTTAAAATTTTGCCTATAGGGGACTAGGTAACAGACTGATTAGATTTTGGTGAGCTATACACAGCAACACTGTTATAACACGGTCGGTGGGGTCCAAGGCAGCTGATGGCCTTGTAAGTGATCACACATTATTGCGGTCAGACGTAAACTCGGTCCTTACACCCCACCCACTTCTGCCCAATAGAATGTCTGTGTACAAGCCGATGAAAAAAAAATAATGTTAGGCCAAAATAAAAAAAAAAAAAAGTGCATTGACTGTAATTTTTTTTTTTTTTGCACACAAAGAAAAAAAAATTTAATCCATGAATAACCCAGGTCAATCCCGTTTTTTAGCTCACCTGAGTACAAAGTGCTCAAGGTGAACTATTGTGATAGCCTCTGTCCGTCCGTGAAATAATTTCACAGAATTGTTCTTTGGCTGACCCACTACCAAAATTGCTCAAACTGTTCAGCTACAATGAACAAGTTGGCCACCAGAGCTAAAAGTAGGAAAACCTTTTAACGACTTCTCCTCCAAAACCAGTGGATGGATTTTGAAATAATTTCACTGGAATGTTCCTTTTGTGAGCCTCTATCAAAATTGCTCAACCTGTTCAGCTCTGATAAACAAGATGGCTGCCAAAGCTAAAAATAGAAAAACCTTTTAACAACTTCTAAACTGGTGGATGAATTTTGAAATAATTTCACAGGAATGCTCCTTGGGTGACCGGCTACCAAAATTGCTCAAACATTCTGCTCTGATTTTCAAGATGGCCACCAGAGCTAAAAATAGAAAAAAAACCTTTAACAGACTTCTCCTCCTAGACCAATGCATAGATTTTAAAATAATTTCACAGGAATGTTTCTTGGGTAACCTTCTACCAAAATTGCTGAAACTGTTCCACTCACATGAACAAGATGGTCGCTAGAGCGAAAAATAGAAAAACCTTTAAATGACTTTTCCTCCTAAACCAGTGGATGGATTTTGAAATAATTTCACAGGAATGTTCCTTGGGTTACCCTCTACCAAAATTGCTCAAACTGTTCTGCTCCTATAAAAAGATGGCCACCAAAGCTGAAAATAGAAAAACCATTAAACAATCTCTCCTCCTAAACCGGTGGATGGATTTTGAAATAGTGTCACAGGAATGTTCCTTGCGTGACCATCTACAAAAATTGCTCAAACTATTCCGCTACACTGAACAAGATGGCCACCAAAAGTGAAAATAGAAGAAAATCCAAACGAGTTCTCATCTTGACCCTTATCCTGCTGTTCATGACAACCCCTACCTTTGCAAACAGTGTAGATCCAGATCAGATCCATATTCAGTTTGTGAATTTGAACGAAAACATTATATGATTTAATCTGATTGGGTGATAGTCAGAAATGTGTGTGGCTAATGAAATTATTCAGCAGGATAAGGGTTAAACCGGTGGATGGATTTTGAAATGATTTCACAGGAATGGTCAGTCCTTGGATGACCATCTACCAAACTTGCTCAAACTTTTTGGCTCCAATGAACAAGATGGCAGCCAGAGCTAGAAATAACTCTGTCCATCGTCTGTGCATCTGTTGTCAACTTTTGCTTAAAATGACTTCTTCTCCAAAACTTTGGGTTACCCTCTACCAAAATTGCACATTTCGTACAGCTCCCCTGAACAAAATGGCTGCCAGAGCCAAAAACAGAAAAACCTCCTCCTAGGCCAATGGCCCTATTTTGAAAATAATTTCACAGCCATGTTCCTTGGGTGACCCTCCACCAAACTTGCTTAAATTGTTTTGCTTCACTAAACAAGATGGCTGCCAGAGCTAAAAATAGACAAGAAATATCTTTAAAAAAGATAAACGATGTAAGAGGTACTGGAATATGAATATTGAAACAACTTTGTGATTCAATATGAAAAGAAGAAGGCCTTTAAAATATAAACTTTATTACAAATTCAAACAGAATCAAGAAAGTTTAATACTGTATATATTACAAGAGTTGGCAGGAAAGAGAGTGTTCTCAGATGTGTAAACATCTGTGCTAAATAATGAAAAGCAATTTAGCATATAAATGTTAAGCATATTATTTTGTGTGTTAATTTGTATACTTTACTAGTACATGTATTAGAAATATCCTTGCCAACCGTGCACCTTTCTGATAAAGAGTTAGCAAAGTGACACTGACCATGAAGATTGGCAAAAACTGGAAAAAACATACATTATGCATTTAATTTGTAATAAGAGAGTCATGATGGCCCTGGATTGCTCACGTGGGAAGCAGATTTCTTTAGCCTGGCTGAAGGATATTTTCAAAGTTTTCTGCATATAAGTTGGGAGAAGGAGCATAACATCTAACAAAAAATCTTTTTGGTAGCACTGGATCCAGAAAGGATGCTGAAATGATAGACTTTAAACTATATGTTGAGAGTTAATCATTAACAGTGCAATGATTTGTTTACCTGAGGCCTTTCGGCTTTCACCTTCTTCAGAGGTTTTCTATTTTAAGAAAATAACATAAAAATGTAAAATTTACGAGTAAAAGATTATGCCCTTTCCGGCCCATGTTATCTGGATTGCTGCGATTTGATAACTGATTGTGTTTAGGTATATGTGAAGTGTAAACAATACGCGTAAACACAACATGCAAAAAAGTATAAAGCTTATCTTCACTATCAACACAATGTGCAAAGTGTATAAAGCTTATCTTTACTATCAACACCACTGTGGCCATATACGCAATGTATACAATGCACATAAACCTTACACCGAAAGGGATATACACACCAACTTGAGTGTTTTTACCAGTACATAAGGCAAATGGGCCCAACCTACGCAAAATCACACAAACGAAACGCTCCACATAAGCTGTCGCATGCAAAATCACACAAACAAAATGCTCCACATAAGCTGTCGCATATATATATCAGACCCTGCCCTTTGTTGGTGATTTATTTTTTATTCTTTTGGTGATACAAATTAATTCGAAAAATTTTGATGGATGGTTAATCCAGGTATGTTTGTGAGTATTATTGAAATCTAATTAGTTGCTGATTACAAAATGTTTGAAGTGTTCTCGACAGACATATGAGGAATCAACCAAAATAATTTGAACAAATTTGATAGACATTCACCTATGGAACATTTGTACAAAATTTTTGAACTTGGACCATAGGTTGTGCAGAAGAAGAACTGTCAAGTTTACATAATTCCATATATAATGAAAAGTAACCACGTCAGCTGGAAGCATATTTTGTGACAGAATTCTTTTAACAAGATTTAAAGACCTTCTACTGAAGAAACAATTCTGTGAATAAAAAATCCAACCATCCCGTACTAGGTTTTGTTGCTATTACAACAAGAGGGATAACTCTCAGAGCTCCAGCTAGGATTTTAGGGCAGAGGGGTGCTGGGTAGGGCACTTTTGCGCGTGCGGGCAAAAAAATAGGGCACTTTTTTTTTCTTTGAAATGGTCAATTATCAGTACCATTATGATCTATAGTGTACTGTGCAATTCAGCCTCATGTAACATAGATCTATTACTTTATTTTGGGTCTAAGAAACAGTAAGGGTAACAGAGAAATAAATTAAATGGCCTCTTACAATTTATATTTTTTATTTAGGACTGAACTTTGGGATTACCTCTTTTCAATGAGAGAAAATTCTGTGTATCACAATAGTAGCAGACACTTATTTTTTTTTTTTCTTTGTAAAATGTCGACATTTCACGTGAATAGTTTAGTGTAGAATAGTTAGAGTGTGTCAATATTTGGATGACTGACTGTTCAGATATTTTAAGCTACAAGCAACTGGTTCACATAGAGTGACCATTTAGTCACACAATATATTATTGTATCAATTAAATTTCAATTTTTATCGAGTTGTAGATCCTCTTCCTACCAAGTGCTCTAATCTAAACAGATTATCACATTAAATATTACATTTCTACCCTTTTTTTTTTATGTAATTTATTAAATGGTTATTATTATTTTTTCTCTCTGATGTTCAAGACTTAAACTTGGAATTTAATCTCATAATAGTTGCGCCTCTGTATTACTATTCAAGGGGAATAACTAGGAAAATTCTGCATCCGTCAGAAAACGGAGAAAGTGAATTCAGCACAAGAAAACTTCAGCAAACAACATCGCTATCTCTCTCTCTCTCTCTTTTGATCATTTAACTAACTGTTTGCAATATTATTGCATAATTAAGTTGAATGGATTATCTAATTGTAAAGATGAATTGGTTAAACAACAATAGTGATCTAGCTTAATTTCACGGTGACTGAACGCACCATACTTCAAATAGCCGAAAAATAACAGTCTCTATAAATAAACTTTGAACAATCATTCGGCCCTCCAACACATTGACTTTTCAGACGTGGGAAACATGTGACCAAATGACTGGGTGCAGAGTTTGTTACTATTTTTAGCTCCGCTTCAGGTAGGATGTTTTAGAATATCTTGATTTATACCTGATGAATTGTTTTCAAATAAAGCACAGAGTTTGCAGTAAATCAAGCTCTTTCTCGTGGTGTCAGTGCTATTCTGCAGTCTGGTCTGATTCTCGAGAACATTCAGAGAATGTTTTTTGTCAAAATTCATGTACATTGTTCCAGTGACCCAGATTGACAGCAAAAACATTCTTCCAGTGTTCTCGAGAATTAGACCAGATCGCAGAATAGTGCTTACACCACCAGAAAGACCTTGATTTTCCGCGTGCTCTGCGCTTTATTTGAACAAATTCCATTTGGTATGAGAAGAGATATTCTAAAAAATCCTACCAGAAGCGGAGGCTAAAAATAGTAATATTTCTTCTTCGTGTCGTTCACGACGCAATAGGCCATTTACACCGTGAATAAATAAAAGGGGTGTTCAACAAACCTATTACCTAGTTAAGAATGAACAGTATTATTTATGTTGCCAATATTTCTACCAAGCTTAAGGCATAGTTCTTGTTTATTTATTATATAAAATTAAACCATGCAATTTTACATCCCTTTTGCACATAATACAAGGCACATGATAATTCTGTATATTATGGACACAGTGGAGAGAAGTAAACTTGAACGTCCCTTGTTCGCTTAGCGTTTGGGCCGCTTATATCAAACAATTTAGTTACACTGTACAGAATTAAAAGCTCGTCTATAATCATTTATTTCATTGCAACTATTTTATTGGTATTATTTAAATTATGGGTATTTTTGTCCATTGTTTAACATCTGCATTGCCATACTGTACAACTTTAAATAGATAAATGTCATAATTAAGTGATTGTTCAGTCATAAATATATTCGTCAAACATCGGTAAATTCTATACTTACCCCTACTTATTTACAGAAGTTTTTAACCAATCGCAAATTACTATTTATTCATTCGAGACTAATACCAATAAGTATGTCAAAAGCCACCTTATACAGCTACGCCGAAAAAACCTTCAAACAGCATCTCCTCCTAGGCCATTTTCCAGATTTCAAAATGTTCCTTGAATGTCCCTCTACCAGAATTGCTAAAATCTTTTCACTCTTCTGAACAAGATAGCTGCCAGAGCTAAAAATAGAAAACCTTATAACAACATCTCCTCTTAGGTCAGTGGCCTGATTTGAAAATAAGTTTACGGATATGTTTCTTGGATAAGATGCCCATAAGAGCTTAAAACAAAAAAAAAAACACACAAAAAAAATGCTTAAATGACTTCTTCCTCTAAAAGGCTAGACAAATTTGGAGATAATTTCACAGGAATATTCCATGGGTGACACTCTAACAAAATAGCTCAAAATTGTTTTGCTTCACTGAACCACAGCTAAAAATAGACAAACCTTAAAACCACTTCTAAACAGCCATGCTGGTTTTGAAATAATATCACAGAAATGTCCCTTGGGTCACCATTTGTACAATATAGATCAGGTGATCGATCCAGGGCCATTATGGCCCTCATGTTATATATTACCTTCATTACATAATTTGTCCTGACCAATTTTTCGGATATTGTCGGTCTTCATCGTTATTGTTTGTTTGATTATTTCCAATATGGCTGCACCCTTACAAGCCAAACCAAGCACATAAATGCAGTTTTTTTCAAAGCATGCAGCCACATCTTAGCCTGAAATAAAATAAAAGCTGTTTAACACAGTGCCCCTTTATCATCGTTATTCAAAAATGGTCAAATGTTCAGTAAGAGGAGTCAGAATATTTTTAGATTCCATTAAAAGCAATTATGATTCACCGACCGTAATTTGACTTGAAAAAAAAAAAATAAATAAAGTTGTCGACCTACTGACCCTATGGCAAATTGATGATGAAATCGGAAACAGAACATTTATTTTTTAGGCCTTACACATAAATTGGTACATATAAGTAAGCTTAATTTATTGGAGAAAGCTTCTCATTTCTTCTTTTACACCGAAGAAGCCCAATTCTTTTCAGAGTAAATAAATAAATTTGTCCTTTCTGTCTGTTGAAAGATCTGCAGAGAAGAGCCGGAGATCAGAATGTACTGAGCTGGGAATTGTGTAGTAAACCCTTTATAATTATCGCTGACACAATTACCTGTACAGAAAGCAAGCGCTTGATTGGATATTAAATGAAGTTACGCTTTACACTCTGGGCATTTTTTTTTTTTCAGCAGACGAAAAAAACAAAAACAAAAAAAAAAACTACTCATCTATGTATCAGTTAACCCACCAATCACACCTGCAGTAGGCGACACAATTTTGACTATTTTTTTATTTGCCAGACAAAACAAGTTCTGACATTTGGCAGACGATTCACATGAAGTATCAAGACTTGTTTTTCTAAAAATAGAAAAAATAAATTAAGATTGTCGTCTACAACAAATTTTGTTTGGCACTCTACAGGTTAAGTGTTTTCAAAACAGATAACATCAAAGCGCTTTTTGGCATTCTTTGTTTTGCTGAGCTTTCACTCATAAATGACACAAAGGCATTACCGGTATATCGGCTAGAACAAAGCCGATTGACAGTTACAGTTTAAGCAGCCCTTAAAGCGCAAAGCAAAAATTGTAGCAGGCAACATTTTGAGTTTTTATACCTCGCCACATGATAGTGGTGGGGTATTATGGTTTCACTTTGGATGTCCATGTGTCTGTCCATCCATTTGTCCGTCCGTTCGCTTTTAGTTTCCGGATGATAACTTGAGTAAACTTCAATGGATTTTCACCAAACTTGGTATGTGCATCGATATTGTAAAGATCTGGTTTGGGATTGCTAATGGGCAAATTTCGTCAAATTTTTATGGAGTTACCTGCCCGCGATACGATAATGGCTGGGTATTGTAGTTTTAAAGTTTTTGTTTTTGCCTCAGATGTATGTCCGTTTGTCTATCTGTCCATCACGCAATTGTGTCCACCCTTTAACTTGAAAACAGTTCAAGATACTTTCACAAAACTTCATCAAAACATAGTCATATCATAATCGGATGTTTGATTAACAGGCAGGTACAGGGGCAACATCCATATCAGTGGGCCCCCTTCCAGATAACTAGCTTGCTGCACGCATGGCAGATCTCACACCAGATTCCCACATATTTCTGTCGTGAGGGTTGATAGCCGAGAGCTCCTACTCTCTGCAATCCCTCTCTCTCTGAGCTGCTTCCATGTCGTCTTTGGCCTCCCAGGTCCACGCTTTCCGTCAACCTGTATGTGAAAGGCTGTCTTGACTGCACCATTGGAACATTCAACATACCAGCGGAGCCTCCTCTTCAGAATGAGGTCCAGATCCTCAATGCCAAGCCACGCAAGTAGCTCATTGGACCTGGTGGTGACAACATCTTGCTTCCTGACATTGCAGATCTGTCTGATCATTGCCCTGTAATTCAGTTGCAGACGTTTGAGGTTTGGTTTTGTCATTGGCCAAGTCTCACTGGCATGGAGCATTGTGCTCCGCACACAAGCGCTGTACACACAGCCACGTGTCTTGAAAGAGAGTTGGAATGAAGAGAGAACTAGTAGCAGCTCCTTGAACTTCTTCCAGGCAGTTTTCACATGTGTTGTGGTTGAAAGTTCACAGCCATCTGCTGCTGAGAGCATGTCTCCTAGGTAGCAAAAGGAAGCTACCACCTCCAGCTTATCAAGTCCGACTTGGACTTCCCTCTGTGGTCTGCCGTCCAAGGGGCATGCAGTTCCCTGGCACTGTATACATGTGTAGTCAGGGTCCTTTTTCAAGTGCTTGAGCCCACTGCATTTCTTGTGCACCTAGTGCTTGCAGCCATTGCAGAAAATGCTGTTGCTGCCACCAGTGCGACAGATGGCACATGGAAACTCGCCTGAACTCTGCAGGAGGTCCAGGACCGTACCGCAGATCATGATCTTTGTCTTTCCTGCATTTACTGTAAGTCCTTTCTTTTCAATTGCTTTTTTCCAAGTCTAGAGCCTCCTGACACATTCCTCGAGTAATTCAGCAATGATAACAAGGTCATCGGCATAGAGGTCCTCCCAGGGGACCCCAGAGCGGCACTCTCGTGATAAGGCTTCAAGCACAATGATGAAGAGAAGCGAGCTGAGTACTGAGTAATGGTGCACACCGACCTTCACCTCAAACTCATCCCTGTACCCCTCACCAACACGGACACGGCTCCGCGCATTTGCATACATCCCCTGCACCAGTCACACAATCCACTCCATACCAAGTTTTCTCAGCGACCACCAGATTACCTTCCGAGGGACTCTTGTGAGTCTTATGTATATAGTTTTGGAGTTATTCCCTTTGAAATTCGACAGTGTCCACTCTATAAATTGAAAACTGTTCAAGATATTTTCTTGAAACTTCTAAGAAATATAAAGGATCATCAGACAACATGCAACGCAGAAGAACCCTAACTCTTGTCAGTACATTTTTGGAGTTACTCCCCTTTGAATTTCAGCAATGGTAATTTTGTGTCTCCGCTTTAACTTGCAAAACTGTTCAAGATATTTTCATGAAACTTCATAGACATATAAAGAATTTTGTCTCCCCCTGACAGGGGTGGAGACATTGTTTTTGCCTCATTTGTCTGTCTGTCTGTTCATCTGTCATTCAATTGTGTCCGCTCTATAACTTAAAAAAACACTAAAGATATTTTCATGAAACTTCGTGAAAAAATAAAGCATCATCAGACTGCTTGCTGAACACAAGAATAGTAACTCTTTTCTGTATTGTTTTGGAGTTATTCCCCTTTGAAATTTGACGGTGGTAAATTCTTGTCCGCTCCAAAACTTGAAAACCGTTCAAGATATTTTCATGAAACTTCATAGACATATAAAGCATCATCAGATAATGTGCAGAACACAAGAGCCATAAGTCTTGTCTATATAATTATGGAGTTATTCTCCTTTGAAATTGAACAATATTAATTTGGTCTCAGCTCTATAACTCGAAAACCGTTCAAGATATTGTCATGAAACTTCATAGAAATATAAAGCATCATCAGACGATGTGCAGAACTGTAACTCTTTACTATATATTTTTGGAGTTATTCCCCTCTAAAATTAGACAGTCGTAATTTTTTGTCTGCTGTTTACCTCAAAAACCATTTAAGACATTTTAATGAAACTTCATAGAAATATAAAGCAGCATCAGACAACATGCAGAGTACAAGAACCATAACTCTTGTCAGAACATTTTTGGAGTTATTCCCTTTTAAAATTCAACAATGGTAATTTTGTGTCTCCTCTATAACTTGAAAACTGTTCAAGATATTTTCATGGAACTTCATAGACATAAAAAGAATTATTAGATGACATGCAGACCGCAAGAACTGCTCCTCTTGTCTTTACATTTTTGGAGTTATTTTCCTTTGAAATTTGACAATGGCAATTTTGTGTTAGCTCGATAACTTAAAAATTGTCAAGATATTTTCATTATTCTTTGCAGAAATATAAAGCATCATCAGATGGGGTGCAGAAAACAAGAACCATATCTCTTGTCTCTATATTTTTGTAGTTATTCCCCTTTGAAATTTGACAATGGTAATTTTGAAACTGCTCTATAACTTGTAAACCATTCAAGATATTTTCATGAAACTTCATTGAAATATAAAGCATCATCAGGCAACTTGCAGAACACAAGAATCGTAACTCTTGTTTATGCATTTTTGGAGTTATCTCCCTTTGAAATTTGTCAATTATAATTTCATGTTCGCTCTATAAGTAGAAAACTATTCAAGATATTTTCATGAAACTTCATAGAAATATAAAACATTATCAGATGACATGCTGAACACAAGAATAATAACTCTTGTCTATACATTTTTGGAGATATCCCCCTTTGAAATTCGACAAAAGGTAATCTCATATCGGCTTTATAGCTAGAAAACCATTTAAGATGTCTTTATGAATTTTTATAGAAATATAAAGCAGTGATGATGAACAATTAGTATTAAAGTAAACTTTCTATATGTGTGTGGCAGCTGGCATTGGTGGGGGAGGGGGGAGGGGGGGGAGGGATGCATATTGTTTTGGTAAAAAAAAAACAGGTCTAGTTATTTATTTTTCAGAGAAAATAAGTTGACATTTCATGTTATTCATCTGCTTGGCAGATGATTCACATGAAACATCAAGACTTATTATCTGGAAAAATAAAAATAAATAAATAAAAGTAAAATTGATTTCTGCTTAGATTGATTGGTGCTTTGAGGGTTAATCCTTTATCAGTCACCAGGTAGATGAATGAAAAAAGAATGACACCTGTAAAATGAGTACTGATAATAATTTGAAATGATTATCAAATAACATAAATAATTTGAAATAATTTAAAATGACAACTTTGGTAAAACAGAATATGTAAATCGGTGAGCATATGGTCATGGCTATCAATTTTTTTGACTGCTGAGTTCCGCAGAAAGAGGACAAAACTGTCAGAATTGGGGGAAAAAAGCTGCACAAAAATATGGGACCCACAGACCAACCATGTTGTAAATGTTTCGGCATTACATGACCTTGCGTTATAATGGCATTCCAGTGTACCTAATTTTCAAGGTCACTGCTGGACAAAAAGAAGACACATTTATGAATTAGCACACTTGAACTGCAAAACTCTCTTTTTTATCTAAAAACACTGTTAATGTTTTATTCTTTTTTTTTTTTTTCAGCCCCTCCTCTTCCTATGACTGATGTCACATTGACTTACAGTAAGAAATATCAATACATTAACATAAATTGGACACCTCCAGAAGATTGTGTGAAATTTTTCTTTGTGAGAACTAGACCTATTATAAGAGACAGTGATGCAGAATGGAAAACTCATCCAACAGTTAATAGTTATGAGTTTAAAGTGTCTGATATATTTCCTGGTGAGAAGTACGAAATCAAAGTGCATTCTCTGAAAGTTACTACTGAAAGTATTCCAGTGACTCTCCTACAAATGACTGGTAAGTTTTATCAAGGGGCCTGGATATACTTGGTAGATTTTCTGCCGTTTTCTAGTATTTTCTACAAGGGAGACATTTTTTGGACTTCCTGTTTGCTTATCATGACACCAAAGCCCCCATCTGAAAAAGGGTCTACTCTAAAAGGAAAGTATTTGCTCCCGCAATTTCCCTTGGGAGCAAATTCTTCCCATTTAAAGTAGCCTCCTTTTCAGAAGCGCGGCTAAAACAGTTTTGACAATTGCGTCCCCAGAGAGTGTATCAATTCCTTTGACATGACAACTAGATAGATGACCAGAGATGACCAGAGAGGGCAAAAATGTAGAACTTGGCTTTGGTTTTGTAAAAAATGTCCAGTATATATTGTACAATCTGGCTCTCCCCTGGGAGTCTGGCAGCCTTTGATTTGAACTATTACAATTTTTTCCATGATGTTGCAATAAATCTTTATGTTAGCACTTTCTAAATTAACTGAAATACTATTGAAGAGTTGTAAAACCAGTAAAATATAAAAAAAAAAAAACACCAACAATAAAAACCAAAATTTTCCAGATTACTTTCAGAATTTTTATAGCGGGCAATACCATAAAGGTGGGGTATTATGGTTTTATTAGCTCACCTGAGCCTTTGGCTCACTGGTGAGTGTATAGTATGACTAGCCTCTGTTGTTGTTGTCTGTCAGCATTTTCAAACATCTTCTCTTCTAAAACCACTGGGCCTGTTGAAGTCAAATTTCATGTGGAGCATCTATGGGATGAAGGAATACAAGTTTGTTCGCAGGGTCCAGATCACATAACCAAGATGGCAGCCATGCCCATATAAGGTACAAACCTTTCAAAAATCTTGTTTTCCCAAACCAGTAAGTTGACTGTCATGAAACTTGGTATGTAGCATGTGGGACGCAAGCTAATGAGTTTGTTTAAATGATAACACCTGGATGACCCCAACCTATTTTAGGCCATCAAATTTGCTCGCATAGACTTTGTAAGGGAAAAAATCAAAACCTTGTTTTTTCAGAAACTATTGCAGCCTGTGGTCTGAAAATTGGTAGATGCAGTGAGCTAAATGAGTAAATGACACTACATGAGTATTCAAGATCAAGGTTATTCCTTGACCTTGGCCCAAGGTCATTCATATATGAAAATAAAACTTGTTGTTTCTAAGAAACTACTGGGCCATTTGTAACCAACTTTCATATGAAAATTTTTATAAACAAGAAAATGAAAATTAAATATAAGGTCAAAACTCTTAAAACATTTTCTGACGAATCAGTGGGCTGATTATCATGAAACTTGGTATATAGCATTGGGGACTCAAGCCTATCAGTTTATTCAAATAATGTCCCCTGGATGACCTTGATCTATTTTAAGCCATGGTCAACTTTGGTCGCACAGGCTTTTATAAGGGAAAAAGTCAAAACTGTAATTTTAGCTCACCTGAGCCTTTGGCTCACTGGTGAGTTTATAGTATGACTAGCCTCTCTTGTTGTTGTCTGTCATCCGTAATCACTTATCTGTAGTCTGTCAACATTTTCAAACACCTTCTCCTCTGAAACCACTAGGCCCATTGAAGTTAAATTTCATGTGGAGCAACCATGGGATGGGGGAACAAAAGTTTATTCGCAGGGTCCAGGTCACATGACCAAGATGGCAGCCATGCCCGTATCAGATAAAAACCCTTCAAAAATCTTCTTCTTCCGAATCAGTAGGCAGATTGTCATGAAACTTGGAATGTAGCCTTTAGGACTCAAGCTAATCATAGTTTGTTCATAGTTTTTTTTTCAGAAACTATTGCAGCCTGTGGTCTGAAAATTGGTAGAAATAATGAGCTTAATGCGTAAATGAAACTAATTGAGCATTCAAGGTCCAGGTTATTCCTTGACTTTGGCACAAGGTCATTCAGGTATGAAAATTAAAACTTGCTTTTCTCAGAAACTACTGAGCCATTTGTAACCAAATTTCATGTGAAAAGTTTTAGGAACAAAAAAAAAAAAAAAACGAATTAAAATGAGTTTGGTCACATGACCAATATGGCCACCATGCCCATATAAAATCAAAACCTTTTAAAAGTCATCTTCTCAGGAACCAGTAGGCTGATTATCATGAAACATGGTATGTAGCATTGGGGACTCAAGCCAATTATAATTTATTCAAATGATGACCCCTAAATTACAAGCAGTTTATTCAAATAATATCCCCTGGATGACCTTGATCTATTTTAGGCCAAGATCAACTTTGGTCGCATAGGCTTTTGTATGGGAAAAAGTCAAAACATTCTATTCCACCTTGTGATCTGAAAAATTGTAGATGCAGGTAGCTAAATAAGTAAGTGAAACTACATGGGTATCCTTGACCTTGGCCCAAGGTCATTTGAATACGAAAATTAAAAGTTGTTTTTCTCAGAAACCACAGGGCAGTTTGTAACCAAATTTCATAGAAAAGTTTTTAGGAACAAGCAAATGAAAATTAATAAATATGAGTTTGGTCACATGACAAATATAGCTGTCATGCCTGTATATGGTAAAATCGTTTAAAAAACCTTTTTTTCCGCAACCAATGGACAGATGCCGTGAAACTTTGTATGTAGTATTGGAGTGTTCTGGCCCATTGTAGTTTACGCAAATGTCAACTGGCTTGGGCTTGACATTAACCCGATTTACATCAAGGTCAAATTTGCTTTTGTATGCTTTTGTATGGGAAAAAGTGGAAACTGTTAATTTTTTGGAAACTATTGTTGCTTGTGAATTGTTCAAGCTGTCATGATTGGTCAGAAAACATTGCTGCTAGAGGGTAGAGCTTATCTTCCCTATATATCTATATAGAAAACTTTAAAAATCTTCTTGTCATAAAACCATTGGACTGATTATGCCCCCAACTTCAAAGAAGTTGGAGGGGCCTATTGCTTCTGGGTTGTTCGTCTGTCTGTCCATCCATTTGTCAGGCTTTTTGATGCATAGCATAACTTTAGAACAATGAATGCTACTGTTTTGAAATTTCTTATATGGATTTCTCATGAAAAAAAAGCTGACCCGTATTATTTTCTTGACAGGATTATGCCCCTTTTCTGAGTTATGGTCCTTTGAAAAAATATGGATGCAATCTTGTCAGCAAAATATTTCAAAAACTATTGAAGCTAGAGCCTTGAACCTTGTCAGCAAAATATCTCGAAAACTGTTAGTGCTAGAGCCTTGAAATTTAGCAAATGGATTTGTAGTGATGAGTAGATGACCTGATTAACTTTTGAAGAATTTCTGAAAAATGCTTCATGAGTTATGGCCCTTTGTAATTTTGGGCATTTTTACCTTGTCAGCAAAATATCACAAAACACCGTTGGAGCTAGAGCCTTGAAACTTGATGAATAGACTGGTAGTGAGGAGTAGACAAACTGATTAACTTTTGAAGAAATTTGAAAAATACTTCTTGAGTTATGGTCCCTTGTAATTTTGGGCATTTTTACTTTGTCAGCAAACTATCTCAAAAACTGTTAAGAGCTAGAGCCTTGAAACTTAGTAAATAGATTTGTAGTGATAAGTAGATGACCTGATTAACTTTTGAATAAAATTTGAAAACTACTTCATGAGTTATGGCCCTTTGAAATTTTGAGCATTTTTACCTTGTAAGCAACATACCTCAAAAACCATTGGAGCTAGAGCCTTGAAACTTGATGAATAGACTGGTAGTGATGAGTAGACAACCTGATTAACTTTTGAAAAATTTTCAAAAATACTTCTTGAGTTATGGCCCTTTGTAATGTTGGGCATTTTTACCTTGTCAGCAAACTATCTCAAAAACTGTTTGTGCTAGAGCTTTGAAACTTAGTAAATGGATTTGTAGTGATGAGTAGATGAACTGATTAACTTTTGAAAAACATTCTGAAAAATACTTCATGAGTTATGGCCCTTTGTAATCATTACGGAAACACGCCTATTCAAATTTACTGAAAATTTCAACAACAAAAACTGAAAATTTTCAGATAAAAATTCTAATATTTTTTTTTTTTCATATTTCTGCTCAAAACATAGATTGTGGGTACTCGTTCTAACGAGTACCCACAATCTATGTTTTGAGCAGAAATATGAAAATTAATGTATACCCTTGTAAACCCCAGTTTTACTATATAAAAGTGGGGTTTAAGGGGGTCAAAATTATATAGGTATGTTTTCATGATGTTTTGGGCAATTTTACCTTGTCAGCAAAATATCTCAAAACCCATTGGAGCTAGAGCCTTGAAACTTGATGAATAGACTGGTAGTGATGAGTAGACAACCTGATTAACTTTTGAAGAAATTTTTAAAAGTACTTCATGAGTTATGACCCTTTGTAATTTTGGGCATTTTACCTTGTCTGCAAAATATCTCAAAACTGTAAAAGCTAGAGCCTTGAAACTTAGTAAATGGATTTGTAGTGATGAGTAGACAACCTGATTAACTTTTGAAGAAATTTTGAAAAATACTTCTTGAGTTATGGCCCTTTGTAGTTTTGGGCACTTTTTTTACCTTGTCAGCAAAATATCTCAGAAACTGTTACAGCTAAAGCCATGAAATTTAAAAATCTTCTCACAAGAAACCACTGGACTGATTTCAATATAACTTTGCAGAAAGGTTCTTTTGGTAACCCTCTACCAAGATTGTCCAAGCCCTTGTGATTTGTCAAAAAAACATGGCAGGGCTTATTTTAACTGCACAATACATTAACCTATAGATAATGTGCTATTCTTTTCTGTATTTCACACCTTCCACAGTTACCTGTCTGACGTAACTCTTCCCGCTTAAATGATCATGTGTCAGTTTCTTTTCTGTGGACAAGAAAGAAAACACAAAGGATTTTCTCCATGAGGCCCTGAGCTTATATATTTAGTATGTAGCAATGTGTAGTGGTCCACTTCATAAATCCTGCCAATCAAGCCCATAGGTGTCCAAACTGGCCATGCCCCGGGGCTCATTAGGCCAAATAAAAAAATGTATGTGTTTCAGGTTACATGGAATTTTAAAATTGGGATGGTAGGTTGGAAATATTTTTATTTTATTAAAAGTTTTTATATGAGGTTATTAGGAAAACAATATGGCCAAACGGGGAAATCCCCCTAAAAACTTAAAAAACTTAAGGATTGGTGGCAAAAAGGCATGGTTGGGTAACCTGAAACACACACTTTTTTATTTTAGGCCTTAGCTCTCAATAGACTTATAATGGGAAAAACTTAAAAAATCTTCTTCTCTGAAACCATGAGGCCCAAAGCTTATATATTGAGTATGTAGCAATGTGTAGTGGTCTCCTACACAAATCCTACCAATCAAGCCCCTGGGCTGCAACTGGCCACACCCCTGGGGGTCATATGTATATATAGAGCTCTATAGCTAATAACCTTCAAAAATCTTTTTCTCTGAAACATTGAGGCAGAGAGCTAACAGATTAAGTATGTAGCTATGTTTACTGGTTTCCTACATAAATCCTGCCAATCAAGCCCCTGGGGTCCAAATTGGGCGCCCATAGACTTATAATAAAAAAACTTAAAAAAACTTTTCTGAAACCGTGAGGCCCAGAGCTTAGATATTTAATATGTAGCAAGTGGTCACCTACATAAATCCTGCCAACCGTGCCCCTGGGGTCGAAATTGGGCATGCCCCGGGGCTCATTAGCTCTCATAGACATAATGGGAAAAACTTAAAAGATCTTCTTCTCTGAAACCATGAGGCCCAGACTTTAGATATTTAGTATTTAGCAACATTAAGTGGTCATCTTTATAAATCCTGCCAACCATGCTCCTAGGGTCCAAATTGGCCACGCCCCGGGGCTCATTAGCTCCCATAGACTTATAATAAAAACTTCAAAAATCATCATTGAAACCATAAGGCCCAGAGCTTAGATATTTAGTATGAAGCAACAATAAGTAGTCACCTACATAAATCCTGCAAACCATGCCCCTAGGGTCCAAATTGGCCAATCCCCGGGGCTCATTAGCTCCCATAGACAACTTATAATGGGAAATACTTAAAAAATCTTCTTCTCTGAAACCATAAATGCCCAGAGCTTAGATATTTAGAATATAGCAATGTTAAGTGGTCACCTACATAAATCCTGCCAACCATGCCCCTAGGATACTAATTGGCCACACCCTGGGGCTCATTAACTCCCATAGACTTAAAGGGAAAAACTTCAAAAATCTTCTTTTCTGAAACCATAAGGCCCATTGCTTAGATATTTAGTATGTAGCAATATTAAGTGGTCACCTACATAAATCCTGCCAACCATGCCCCTGGGCCCAAATTGGCCACACCCCGGGCTCATTAGCTCCTTTAGACTTAAAATGGGAAAAACTTAAGTCTTTTTCTCTGAAACCATAAGACCCAGAGCTAAGATATTTGGTATTTTGGTATGTAGCAATTTAAAGGAAAAATGGACCAAATTATGCCCCTTTGTGTACTTGGGCATTGTGGCATAGGAAACGTTCAGGCGAGTTTCCATGTGCTGTCTGTCGCACTGGAGTGGGCACAGCAACAGCATCTTCTGCAATGGCTGCAAGCACTGGGTGCACAAGAAATGCAGTGGGCTCAAGCGCTTTAAACAGGACCCTGACTATGGATGTACACGGTGCCAGGGAACTGCACGCCCCTTGGATGGTAGACCACAGAAGCAAGTCCAGGTCGGACCTGACAAGCTTGAGGTGGTAGCTTCCTTTTGCTACCTAGGAGACATGCTCTCAGCAGCAGGTGGCTGTGAACTTTCAACCACAACACGTGTGAAAACCGCCTGGAAGAAGTTCAAGGATCTGTTACCAGTCCTCTCTTCACGCCACCTCTCTTTCAAAACAAGTGGCCATGTGTACAGCTCTTGTGTGCGGAGCGCAATGCTCCTTGCCAGCGAGACTTGGCCATTGACAAAGCCGAACCTCAGCGTCTGCAGCGAAATGACAGGGCAATGATCAGACAGATCTGCAATGTCAGGCCGCAAGACATTGTCACCACCAGGTCCAATGAGCTACTTGTGCGGCTTGGCATTGAGGATCTGGACCTCCTTCTGACGGAGAGAAGACTTCGGTGGTATGGACATGTGGAACGCTCCAATGGTGCAATCAAGACAGCCTTTGACATACAGGTTGATGGAAAGCGTGGGCCTGGGAAGCCCAAAATGACATGGAAGCAGCTGACAGAGAGAGATTGCAGAGAGTGGAAGCTCTCGGCTATCAACCCTCATGATAGACGTACCTGGAGATCTGGTGTGAATTCTGCCATGCGTGCAGCAAGCCAGCTCTCTGGAAGGGGGCCCATTGATGTGGATGTTGCCCCTGTACCTGCACGTTAATCAAAAATCTGATTATGATATTATAATATGATTATGAAAAGCTTGTAAGCAAAATATCTCAGGAACAGCTTGGGCTGGGCTCTTGAAATTTTGCAGGCTGTTTGGAACTAATGTGAAGATGACCTGATCAAATTTTGGTATAATTTTTATGAAAAATTGATCAAATTATGCTCCTTTGTGGACAGGCATTTTGGCATAGGAAAAGCTTGTAAGCAAAATATCTTTTTGATTTATGACCCTTTGAAAATTTCAGTATTTTAACCTTGTAAGTAAGATATGATCTCAAACACTGTTTAAGCCATTGCCTTGAAACTTGACAGGGAATGATGAGTAAATGACCTGATTAACGTACAGCAGTTAACTCAGGTGAGCATTGTGGCCCATGGGCCTTTTGTTTAAAAGGGTGGTTGGGTGGTGCGAAGGTGTCATGTATCTTTTGTCACCGGGGCGTCCAGCTGATATTGGCTTATAGTTGGGCAAGGCCTGCTATACTTGTAGCAGGTAAGGGTAGGGAGGTGATGTTTTTATTTCTTCTGTTTCTTCACTTTCATTCCTGTTCCTCTTTCTTCCCTGTCCTTCTCTTTCATCTCTTTTGCTATCTCTTCTGTCTCTTTTCTCCCTTTCTCTGGGAGACGACACAAAATGACCCACAAGGGTTGACGTGTCGTTAAACCCCAACTCAATCAATTTATTTGAAAAATATTTTGTGTCTGCTCTTTAACTCGAATACCCTTTGAAATATTTTGATGGTACTTGGCAGAAATGTCGAACAGGACCAGACGATGTACAAGAATGACAAATATGCCCTGCCTTTGCAAATAGTGTAGGTCCTGATCTAGATCTGCACTGTTTGTCATTAAGTATGTGAGTTTATATCAACAGCCCAGATCAAGTAATCTGATTGGCTGAAAATTAGACATGGGCATGGCATCTTATTTTTTTCAGCATGACAACGGTTAAGAAATCTGATTTTCTCTTGCTGTCATTGGTGACATTACTGAAAAAAAAAGAGGTGTGTGAAAAAAAGCTGCTATTTTAATGTCAGTCAAAATATATTACAACAAATACTTGATATGAGTAAAAAGTATTGCAAAAGAAACAGCAATAGTGGCAGTTTAATATTTACATTTTTTTATGCAGCTGAAAGCTATTCAAAACTCCAGATAAGGCACTTTTTTTCAACCAAAAAGCATTGATATATCTCCTGTTCTGTACAAAAAATAAAAGTTTTGAGCACATTAGAAATACCCGGATGAGATATTTCTATTGGGGTGGTCGGGTTTGGCAATGGTGTCGTGTATCTTATGTTACCGGGGCATCCAACTGATATTGGCTTACAGTTGGGCAAGACCTGCTACCCTTGTAGCAGGTAAAGGTAGAGGGGGAATGTTTTTATTTCTTCTGTTTCTTCACTTTCATTCCTGTTCCTCTTTCTTCCCTGTCTTTCATCTCCTATCTCTTTTTTCGTTTTTTCTGGGAGACAACACAAAATGACCCAGAAGCATTGATGTGTCTTTAAACCCCAACACAGTCAGTCTTCTCATAATTTGCATAAGGGTTGATATTGATGAGATGTTTCTGTAAGAGTTAAAAGGGGTTAATTCCATTATAGTTATATCCATTTGTAATTCTTGAAAAGCTGATTTGGTTTCTAAGAGTTAATTTCTTTATAGTTCAGTATTTCCCTTTCTTAACCTTGAAAAGGTGTTTTGGTTTCTGATTCTTATCTTGCTAAATAATGTCAGGATTGTCATTTTTTTTATTTTGCATAAATGTTGATATTGAGTTTTCTAGTAAGAGGCTTATGGGTTAATTTCTTTAGAGTTATTTCCTTTGATATTCTTGAAAAGTCATTTTGGTTTCTACTTCTTACTTGATAAATAATTTAAGGAATCTTTTTTCATTTTGCATAAATGTTGATACTGATGAGAGAAAAAGAAGGGCATAGGGGTTCATTCCTTTAAAATTAATTTCTTTTATTCTTCTTGAAAAGTTGTTTTGGCATGACAATAAAGCATTCATAGTAATATCAACTCCATCTCAAAGAATTGGTTAAGCAATCTGATACTTTGCAGACTCATTACAGGTGTGCAGAACATATTCAGAAAGAAGTATTCTGCTGAAAAAATTATTTTTTGTCAAAACAACAGCTTTTTTCACTTAGCCATTTTTGTTGCACCTGCGTTAGCACACAGGTGCGATATAGGCTTGCCGTGACCCGTCCGTTCGACTGTTTTGTCTGTTCATCCGTTTGTCCGTTCGTCAACAATTGACTTGTGAGTGCAACTCCTCCTACAGTTTTTGGCCAATCGTTTTGAAACTCCACAGATGTTTTGGCCATGGTGTGTAGATGTGCATATTGTTTGCTCATAACTCTCAGATTTTTTTTTTTCAACTTTTTCCACTTTGTTAACAGTCATTTTTTACCTAAAACCCTTACAGTCAGTGGGTGTCTTGTGAGCGCAACTCCTCCTACAGTTTTTGGCCAATCATTTTGAAACTTCACAGATGTTTTGGCCATGGTGTGTAGATGTGCATATTGTTTGCTCATAATTCTTAGATTTTTTTTTTTTTCAACTTTTTCCCCTTTGTTAACTTAGTCAGTTTCTACCTAAAACCCTTATAGTCTGAGGGTGTCTCGTGAGCGCAACTCCTCCTACAGTGTTTGGCCAATCATTTTGAAACTTCACAGATGTTTTGGCTATGGTGTGTAGATGTGCATATTATTTGCTCATAATTCTCAGATTTTTTTTTTCAACTTTTTTTGCTTTGTTAACTTAGTCAGTTTTTACCTAAAACCCTAATAGTCAGTGGGTGTTTCGTGAGCACAACTCCTCCTACAGTTGTTGGCCAATCATTTTGAAACTTCACAGATGTTTTGACCATGGTGTGTAGATGCGCATATTGTTTGCTCATAATTCTCAGATTTTATTTTCCACTTTTTTAGCTTTGTTAACTTAGTCTTTTTTTACTTAAAATCCTAATAGTCAGTGGGTCTTTCGTGAGCGCAACTCCTTCTACAGTTTTTGGCCAATCATTTTGAAACTTCACAGATCTTTTGGCCATGGTGTGTAGATGCGCATATTGTTTGCTCATAATTCTCAGATTTTTTTTTTTAACTTTTTCGACTTTGTTAACTTAGTCAGTTTTTACCTAAAACCCTTATAGTCAGTGGGTGTCTCTTGAGCGCAACCCCTCCTGCAGTTTTAAAGCCAATAGTTTTGAAACTTCACAGATGATTAGCTCAGTGTCTGAAGATTTGCATATTGTTTGCACATAAATCTCAGATTTTTTTTTTAACTTTTTTGGCTTTGTTAACTTAGTCAGTTTTTGCCTAAAACCCTTATAGTCAGTGGGTGTTTCGTGAGCGCAACTCCTCCTGCAGTTTTAGGCCAATAGCTTTAAAACTTCACAGATGATTAGGTCATGGTCTGAAGATGTGCATATTGTTTGCACATAAATCTCAGATTCATTTCAGGAGAGTTAGGGGCCCTTGATTTATGCCCAAAATTGGTTTCCGCTCAATATCTTGTGAAAGAATTGATGGATTAGGATCATATTTTGCATACATATTGTTGTTAACAATACCTAGGTTGGGATTGCAGGGTGGCCACGCACTCTGGAAAACAGGGAAAAGAGGGAAAATGTTGAAAAAATATTCCCTGCAGGGAAAAATCAGGGAATTTGAAATTTTGCTGAAAATCAGGGGAAAATCAGGGAATTTCAAAAAATCTTATCTTTGTAAGGTCAAAATATTCAAATTTTATAGCTGTTCAGATGTGGCTACTGGTGGTTTCTTTCTGCCACATGCTTAAAATACCTGCAGATCTAATCTTACTTAAAGGTGGAGTACTTGTTAGGTGGAGTACTTGTTTGCTGTATATTCTGTTTTTTTTCTTTTTCTCATTCCGAAGTGGACATTTTATTGCAAACCCAATGTCTGTCATTAAATTTTGATGCAAAAATATACATTGTGTATAAACATGTTACTTGACAGCATTTGAATCAGTATATGACTTCTAAAAGTAGGGGCCATTGCGATAATATTAAGGTTTTTAATCAGGGAAAATCAAATCAAATCAGGGAAAAATCAGGGAATTTGATTGCTAAAAATGTGTGGCCACCCTGGATTGTCACATGACATTTTTCTTCAATTTTCAGCTGAGTTACTGGCCTTGATTAATGGGCAAAAATGATATCCGCTCAATATCAATATCTTGTGAAATAATGGACAGGTTTAGATAAAATTTTGCAAGCCAATATTCCAAATTTTCTACTTTGTCCATTTTTCTAATCCATCAATTTCTTGAATACTGCAAAATAGATTTTTTTCAATACAAAAACAGGAACTTGTATGACTTAATCTCCGCAGGTGCAACATCGCTTTCCGCAGATTTCTTGTTTTGGTAATTTTTGACTGTTCATATGTCTGTCTATCTGTCTGTATTGGTTTTCCCAATTACATACAACCTGAAGCAAATATGCATTTAATACAGTCCAGCCTGTAGTTTAGACCACCTCTTTTGAGCATGCACCTGTCTTTAATGGCCATTTTGGGGTCCCCACAAATGATTTCCCAAGTGAATGACCCTGTATTAAGCAAGCACTTGTCTAACATGACCAATGGCTGGTAATATATATTCGAAACTGCATAAAACACTTGCTTAAGCGGCCATTATTTTGAGGTTGTATCTTTATTTTGGCGCCGCATTGCGTCGGTTAAAAAGTACAGAGCGCTGAGTCTTTTGCTTATTTCAGTGTTGGTGAGACCCATCTGCCCAATAGAGCTTAAACAAACAGGTATATTTTTTTTTTATGTACTGGAGCCCGGTAAAATTTATATGTTCAAATTCAGTATGGAGAGACAGGTAACCTGTAGAATGTTTACAAAATATCAAAAAGGCTACCAATTGTTTTGAACCATATACAAAAATCAGTGTTATTTCGCAGGTGGAATCAATGAATGGATAATAACTGTTTGTTTGCCACTTGGCAGAGGTGTGAAAATTATACTTCATAATACAATGAAGAATTAAAAATACCATAGGCCATGACCTTGACGAGATGCTAATCTTACCGTTTTGAAATTTTTTTCTTATTTTTCATAGAAAATAGGATCTGATCCTTATACTAGGATTTGACACTTCGTACAGATTCTTTTCTAAGGAGACAATTTGAAGGGTCAGATTCTATTTTCTAGGAAAAATAATAATAAAAAAAAGTATTAGTTTGTTGTCTGCTGAATCTGCCCATAGCATGGTAAGTGTTACTTAAGTAATTTGATTAAAGATGCAAAAAACTAATGACTGGGTAAATCAAAGGATGTTTGTTTGTTTTGATGACCAGATTTATAAACCTTTAATATCAGATTTCTTTTGTTTCTGGAATGGTCCAGTAATGTTACAGGCCATACAAGCCATCTGATGAGTACCATTGGTCGATGCGAAACAGTTTTTCTCAGGTCTCAGTCAAACCTCTATTAAGCAAGCACCTGTCTTAAGCAAGCAAATTTGCCTTATCCCATAGCCACTTGCTTAAGACAGGTTGGACTGTACATTGGTTTTCAGTACCCACAAGGCAGTCACTACCTTGCAGGGGGTATCTAATAAACACTGCTTATTGACACTTCTTGTTTTTTTTTTGTTTTTGTTTTTCTCCCTATTTTTCCCCCCACTAATTCATGAGTAAATTCACATTCTTTTTTTTAGCTCACCTGAGCTCTGCTCAGAATGAGCTATTATGATCACTTTTTGTCCGTCGTCCGTCCGTTAACATTTTCAAACGACTTCTCCTCTGTAGCTGCTGAGCCAATTTTGCTCAGGGTGGGGGAACAAAAAATTGCTAAAATGGTTACGGTCCGTTGACCAAGATGGCCGCCACGCCCATATATGGTAAAAACCTTTAAAAATCTTCTCCTCCAGAACCGAGAATGACTTGGGGCTGAACCTTTATAGGAATCATTGGAGACGGGAGGTCTACTAAAGTAGGTAAAAGAATTATCGTACATTGACGTTTGACCTTTTTAAGGCAAGGTCAAGTTTGCTTCCCTATGCATTTATATGGGAAAAACCTTTAAAAATCTTCTTCTCCAAAACCGAGCATGCCTTATGGCTGAATCTTTGCATATATCTTTGGGAACAGGAGGGCTACCAAAATTGCTAAAATAATGGTCGTACATTGACATTTGACCTTTTTTCGGTGAGGTCAATTTTGCTACCTTATGCATTTGTATGGGAAAAATGTTCAGAATTTCAAACAACTTCTCCTCTGGAGCCTCTGGGCCAATTTTGCTCAAATTTCATATGGAGCCTCCTTAGGTAGGGGGAACAAAAGATTGCTAAAATGGTCACAGTTCGTTGACCAAGATGGCCGCCATGCCCATATATGGTAAAAACCTTTAAAAATCTTCTTCTCTAGAACCAAGGATGCTTTGGGGCTGAATGTTTGCATAAGTCATCGGGGACAGGGGGTCTACCAAAGTTGCTAAAATAATGGTCATACATTGACATTTGACCTTTTTACAGCAAGGTCAAGTTTGCTTCCTTATGCATTTGTATGGGAAAAAACTTTTAAAAATCTTATTCTCCAAAACCGAGGATGGCTTGTGGCTGAATCTTTGCATATATCATCTGAAATGGGCGGTCTACCAAAGTTGCTAAAATAATTGTCATACATTGACATACCTTTTTACGGCAAGGTCAAGTTTGCTTCTGTATGCATTTGTATGGGCCCCATATATTTGGAAAAAATGTTGATAATTTCAAATGGCTTTTCCTCTGAAGCCTCCAGGCCAGTGTTGCTCAAATTTCATGCAGAGCCTCTGTGGGCAGGAGAATGAAAGATTGCTAAAATGGGTATGGTCCATTGATCAAAATGGCTGCCATACCCATATCTGGTAAAAACCTTTAAAAATCTTCTTCTCCATAACCAAATAAGCCCTGGGTCCTAATCTTTGCACAAATTATGGGGGACAGGAGATCTACCAAAATTGCTAGAATGATGGTTCTATGTTGACATTTGACCTTTTTACTTCCAAGGTCAAATTTGCTTCCCCATTTGTATGGGCCATATACATTTATATTGAAAGTATCGAAGTGACTTGTAGATCAACAGTAGTTAAAATTGTTCTGATTGAAAATCTAAGATGGCCATCATCTGGTTTATGTTTATAATATTTCCCTGCCACTGTGCTGTTTACATGTATAAAATCATGATTCTTCAGAAACCACTTAGCCAATTTCCACCAAATTTCACATTGATCCTTCTGTTGAAATGTGATTGATAGTTTATTCAAATGATCATGCTCCATTGACTGTCAGGCCCATATATTCTTCTTCAAAACTAAGAACTGCTCAAATGATGATATTTTCATTAGTTGTGATGATAGGATTGGAAAAATGTTGCATAACATCTGCATGTCTGCAGTGGCTATGTCACTCAGGTGAGCGAACCGTGGCCCGTGGGCCTCTTGTTTTTAAATAAAATTATGTTCACTTGAATTTTCTGTCTATTTTCAGCACCACGCCCTGCAAATTTAATAGGAGACATGAACAGTTTCACAAATACTTCAGTTGTAATAATGTGGACACATGATTATTCATCTATGCTGCTAGATCACATAATATTTACATACCAGTTTAGGAATGGAACTTCCGTGGACCAAATGATTCCCAATCCTGGAGAGGGAATCAACACTGTTGTCATTGAAGTAGACCAACTGGAACCAGGTTACAGATACCTATTTACAGCTTACAGTTATTATCTGGATAGTCAGTCAATACAAAAGCGCATAGCTTATACAACAGGTTAGTATCATACACTTAGCCTTTACCATTGTCTAGGTAAATTCAGCAGACAAGAAATTCATGGCTGCTTATCGCCACACATGCAACACCATGTTGTGAAAACAAAAAGTAAGGAGATTTATGTAATTACTAGAAAAGGATATGACATTGTGCAAGCGCGGGTATGACATTAAATTTTCAACGGACAGATTTTGACCTGAAAAAAGAAAATTCCAAGTTTATTATGCCTCCAACTTTGAAAAAAGTTGGGGGGCATATTGCTTCTGGCTTGTCTGTTCATTCATTTGTTCATTTGTTCGTCACACTTTTTGGTGCATAGCATAACTTTAGAACCATGTATGCTAATTTTTTTAAATTTCATACATGGATTCCTCATGAAAGAATAGGTGACCCTTGTTTTTAGCTCACTTGAGCTATACTTAGGATGAGCTTTTGTGATCACTTTTAGTCCCTCGTCCGTCCATGCGTCCCCCCGTTAACATTTTCAAACGTCTTTGCTCTGAAGCCGCTGAACCAGTTTTGCTGAAATATCATATGGAGCCTCGTCAGGTTAAGGAAACAAGAGATTGCTAAAATGGTTGGCGGTCTGTTGACCGAGATGGCCGCCATGCCCATATATTGTGAAAACCTTTAAAAATCTTCTTCTCCAGAACCGAGGATGCCTAATGGCTGTATCTTTGCACAAATCTTTGGAGATGAGAGGTCTACCAAAGTTGCTAAAATAATTGTTGTACATTGACGTATGACGTTGTTAAGGTGAGGTCAAGTTTGCTTCCCTATGCATTTGTATGGGCACCATACATTTGTATGGGAAAAATATTGAGAATTTCAAACAACTTCTCTGAAGCCTCTGGGCCAATGTTGCTCAAATTTCATGTAGAGCCTCTTTAGGTTGGGGGAAGGAAAGATTGCTAAAATGGTCGCGGCCCATTGACCAAGATGGCTGCCATGCCCATATATGGTAAAAACATTTAAAAATCTTCTTCAGAACCAAACAAGCTCTGGGGCCTTACCTTTGCACAAATCCTCGGGGACTGTAGATCTACCAAAATTGCTAAAATGATGGTCCTACGTTGACATTTGACCTTTTTATGGCAAGGTCAAATTTGCTTCCCATGCATTTGTATGGGCCCTATACATTTATATGGGAAAAATTGTGAGAATTCATATTTTGGGCATCTCCTCTATAATCTACTTGAATTGAAACTTGATTATGAGCATTAGGGTGCTTATGAGACACAAAATACTTAATGAGCGGATAGAAAATCCAAGATGGCCACCACAGCCGCCATCTTGAAAGTCAATTTTCGATATCTCTCAAACCTTAGATTGCTTTTTGAAACTTGCTTTTTAGCAACAGGATGACTTCTGGATCGAAACAAGCTAAAATTGTGTTTTTCGAAAATCCAACATGGCTGCAATGGTTCTGCTCCATTGAACAAGATGGCCGCCAGAGCTAAACAATAGAAAATCTTCAAACGACATCTTGTCCTTGGCCAATGGCCTGATTTCAAAATATTTGCACAGAAGTATTCCACTAATGGCCCTTAACCAAAATTACTAAAATGGCTCCGCTTGGCTGAACAAAATGGCGGCAAGAACTAATAATAGAAAAAAATCTTTAAAAGACATCTTCGCAGCCAGTGTCCTGATTTTGAAGTAATTTCACAGAAATGTTTCTCTTATGACCCTTTACCAAAATTGCTAAAAAAGTTCTGCTCGGCTGAACAAAATGGCTGCCAGAGCTAAAAGTAGAAAAAAAAAACAACCTTTAAACATCTCCTCCATGGCCAGTGGCCTGATTTCAAAATGATTTCATAGAAATGTTCCTCTTATCCCCCTTTACCAAAATTGCCAAAATGGTTCTGCTCTGCTGAACAAAACGGTCACCAGAGCTAAAAATAGAAAAACCTTTAAACGACATCTCCATGGCCAGTGGCAAGATTTCAAAATAATTTTACATCAATGTACCTCTAATGCCCTTTGCCAAAATTGCTAAAATGGTTCTGCTCTGCTGAACAAAATGGTTGCCAGAGCTAAAAATAGTAAAAAAAACTTCAATGGACAGGATAAGTAGATGAACCAGATGACTTCTGAAAAATATCTGAACTTTTTTTTTACTTATGGCATTTTGAAGATTTCAGCATTTTAACCATGTAAGCAAGATATCACAAAAACTGTTTAAGCCATTGCCTTGTCATAAGAGTATTGGAAAAATGTTGCATGCAATCTGCATATCTACAGTGGCTGTCTCACTCAGGTGAGCGAGTTGTGGCACGTGGCCTCTTGTTTTCTCACCCTAATTATCTCCCATTTTAGAGTTATTACCCTTTAAATGAAATAACATTGAAATCTCGTTAGCAAGATATCTCAAAAAGTATTTGAGCTAGAGTGTTGATATTTTTTATACTGATTGGGACTGAGAAGGAAATCACCTGATTTAATTTTCAACCAGTTTTATGAAATTTTGTTAGAATTATGGCCATTTGCAATGTTCGGCATTTGTTGCTTTCATGTGCATAGTATAAGTTTAGAACCATGTATGCTAATGTTTTGAAATTTCATATACGGATTCTTCATGAAAAATTAGGTGACCTGTATTTTTTTTCTTATCAAAATTATCTCCCATTTTAGAGTTATTGCCCGTTTTAGCTCACCTGAGCTTTTGTGACCGGTCCGTCCGTCTGTCAACAATTTAAAAGACATCTCTTCCTAAACTGTTGAATGGATTTTAAAATAATATTACAGGAATGTTCCCTTTATGACCCTCTACCAAAATTGCCTAAATGTTTTCCACTCCACTAAACAAAATGGCCACCAAAGCTAAAAATAGAAAAACCTTAAAAGGACATCTCCTAGGCCATTGAATGGATTTTGAAATAATTTCACAGGAATGTTTCTTAGATGACCCTCTACTAAAATTGCCTAAATGGTTCCGTTCCGCTAAACAAGATGGCCGCCAGAACTAAAAATAGAAAAAAACATTTAAATGACATCTCCCAGGTCAGTGGCCCAATTTCAAAATAATTTCACAGAAATGTTTCTCTCCTGCCACTTTACCAAAATTTCTAAATTTTATGGTTCCGCTCCGCTGAACACAATGGCCGCCAGAGCTAAAAATAGAAAAAACCCTTAAACGACATCTCCTCCCAGGCCAATAGCAGATTTCAGAAATGTTCCTCTCATGCCCCTTTACCAAAATTGCAAAAATGGTTCCGCTCTGCCAAACAAAATGGCCAGAGCTAAAATTAGAAAAACCCTTTTAAAGGACATCTTCTAGGCCAAGGGCCCGATTTAAAAAAAAATTGACTAAAAAGTTCCTTTACCAAAATTACTAAAATGGTTTGGCTCCGCTGAACAAAATGGCCACCAGAGCTAAAAATAGAGAAAGGGCGTAGTCTGTCATGTGTCTGTGAACAATTTACTTAAGAGACATCTTCTAAACCGGTTAACGAATGTTCCTTGAGTGACCCTCTACCAAAATTTCTAAAATGGTTCTGCTCCACTAAACAAAATGGCCACCAGAGCTAAAAATAGAAAAACCTTTAAATGACATCTCCCATGCCAGTGGCCCAATTTCAAAATAATTTCACAGAAATTTCCTTTAAAGCCAGAGAAACTTAATTACTAGATGCTCATCCAAATTTTAGAAAAAAGAGGGGTGCATGGGTGGGCGGATTTTATTTTTTATTTTCTGTTTTCAAATTACCCTTGAAGAATGACACGAGAGCACGATCCTTGAACATATATCAGTTTTTTGTCGCACCTGTGCTAGCACGCAGGTGCGATATAGGTGTGCCGTGACCCGTCCGTTCGTCCATTTGTCCGTTCGTCAACAATTGACTTGTGAGCGCAACTTCTCCTACAAATTTTTTTGGCCAATCATTTTGAAACTTCACAGATGTTTTGGTGTGTAGATGTGCATATTGTTTGCTCATAATTCTCAGATTTTTTTTTTCAACTTTTTCCGCTTTGTTAACTTAGTCAGTTTTTACCTAAAACCCTTATAGTCAGTGGGTGTCTCGTGAGCGCATATCCTCCTGCAGTTTTAAGCCAATAGTTTTGAAACTTCACAGATGATTAGGTTAGGGTCTGAAGATTTGCATATTGTTTGCACATAAATCTCAGATTTTTTTTTTTCAACTTTTTCTGCTTTGTTAACTTAATCAGTTTTTACCTGAAACCCTTATAGTCAGTTGGTGTCCCGTGAGCGCAACTCCTTCTGCAGTTTTAGGCCAATAGTTTTGAAACTTCAGAGATGTTTAGGTCATGGTCTGAAGATGTGCATATTGTTTGCACATAAATCTCAGATTCATTTCAGGAGAGTTAGGGGCCCTTGATTTATGCCCAAAATTGGTTTCCGCTCAGTATCTTGTGAAAGAATTGATGGATTAGGATCATATTTTGCATACATATTGTTGTTAACAATACCTAGGTTTGGATTGTCACATGACATTTTTCTTCAATTTTCAGCTGAGTTACTGGCCTTGATTAATAGGCAAAAATGATATCCGTTCAATATCAATATCTTGTGAAATAATGGACAGGTTTAGGTCAAATTTTGCAAGCCAATATTCCAAATTTTCTACTTTGTGCATTTTTCTTACAAACTAATCCATCAATTTCTTGAATATTGCAAAATAGATTTTTTTTCAAGACAAATAGGAACTTGAATAACTTAATCCCCCGCAGGTGCGACATCGCTTTCCGCGGATTTCTTGTTTGTGTATGATAGGTATATGGAAGTTTAATTAAACTGAAAAAAAAAAAATATGTTGACTTTTTATTTTGTAAGGGAAAAATGTAAACAGAAATACATGTATTAAATGTCTTGAGCATTTTTATACTGTTTCATAGACATAGAGACTAGGCTGACACTAGATGGACTAGACAGCACTGGTGGCACAAGGGAACTATATTTACTGATCACTTTTGCTTGGCTGGAAGACGTTTTCATCTTGGAAAATACTGTTTACCATCAGCATCACAGTCAGTACACAAGGGGTAAACGCCTTCTGCATCATTGCAGTTTTCAGCTCCACAATAGAAACAGACACTTTCAAAAGCACTGGTTTAATATGCAAATTCCATTGTGTTGCTGTGTTTCAAATTTTTCCACTTATGTTTCACATGATGTCGGCAAGAAGATTCACCAGCTGGCTACCTAGTTTATCAACATTGGTGGAAGAGCCGACTTTCTGTGCCTCTTGCCAAGAAATTATGTCATTGAACAATTGTGCTTTGCTGTTCACGGAGATTTTATTTTGAGGGAGATGATTTGATAAGTTTGCAGAAGAAATCATTATTTTAACTGCACAATACATTAACCTATAGATAATGTGCTATTCTCTTCTATTTTCACACCTTCCACAGAAAAAACGACCTTTCAGTCATCAATTAAAGTCTTAAACCAGAAGGTCCCTTAGGCAGTTACCTGTGTGACATAACTCCTCTCGCTCAATTGGTCAAGTGTCAGTTTCTTTTCTGTGAACAAAGCAAATAAACAAGGATCTTTTACCTGTGAAAGAAATTCGGATTATTTTTTTTCCTCAGGGTTAAATTTCTGTATCCTTGTGTTTCTTTTGTTTCCTTATCACTCCTTTCACTGTCTATATTATTATTTGAAATTTTCGATTTCATGTAATTATTGACTGGCTTTTCTTGACATGGGTTTTCGCAACTCTCGCTATTCGGCACAACCCTCATGTGCGGTCGGTTCGGAAGTCGTGTTTATATATCCAGAATATTAACTTGTTGTCCCCCACCTTTTCAAAGAAAAGCGGACCGGCACAGTGGCTCAGTGGTAGAGCGTCCGCTTTGTGACCGGGAGGTTGCGGGTTCGATCCCCGGCCGGGTCATACCAAAGACTTTAAAAATGGTACTAGCTGCTCTTTCGCTTGGCGCTCAGCATTAAGAAAGTAGAGCTAGAACTGGTCAGCTCAGTGTCAGTATAATGTGACTGGGTGGAATATCATGTCAAAGTGTCTGGGGCGTGATATTTCAGTGAGGCAGCACTCTAAAAGTGAGCATTGAGCTCCCTGCCACATCCAGACACCGTCGCGATATGACTGAAAAAGGTTGAAAGCGACGTTAAGCCCAGTGAACGAACAAAGAAAAGCGGAGGGACACTGTTTTCCGCTTTCCGTGGTGTGTGGCACGTGGCTCGTGGTTCTTGGTTCTGAATTTTTAGTAGGTATCTTGTCCCCTAAACTCCTCCCACAGTTTTTGTCCGATCCTTTTGAAACTTTACAGGTGCTTTAAGGATGGTCTGAAGATATGCATGTGGTTTTTTCAGAATCCTGTAATAATTTTTTATCACTTTTACACATTTTGAACTTAGACATTTTTTGAGTTCTAATATTACAGAAGTCTATAGGGAGTAGGTACCTTGTCCCCATAACTCCTCCCACAGGTTTTTGCCGATCTTTTTGAAAATTTACATGGGCTTTTAGGATGGCCTGAAAATATGCATGTGGATATTTCAGAATCCTGAAATAATTTTTCATCACTTTTTAGCGCATTTTTAACTTAGACATTTTTTGAGTTCTAATATTACAGAAGTGTATAGGGAGTAGGTACCTTGTCCCCTTAACTCCTCCCACAGATTTTTGCCAATCCTTTTGAAACTTTACATGGGCTTATAGAATGGCCTGAAGATAAGCATGTGGTTTATTCAGAATCCTGAAATAATTTTTTATTACATTTTCCGCATTTTTAACTTAGACATTTTTGAGTTCTAATACTACAGAAGTGTATAGGGAGTAGGTACCTTGTCCCCATAACTCCTATCACAGATTTTTACCGATCCTTTTGAAACTTTACATGGGCTTACAGAATAGCCTGAAGATAAGCATGTGGTTTTTTCAGAATCCTGAAATAATTTTTTATTACTTTTTTTGTATTTTTAACTTAGACATTTTTTGAGTTCTAATACTACAGAAGTGTATAGGGAGTAGGTACCTTGTCCCCGTAACTCCTACCACATTTTTTGGCCGATCCTTTTGAAACTTTACAAGGGCTTTTAGGATGGCCTGAAGATATGTATGTGGGTTTTTCAGAATCTTGAAATAATTTTTCATTACTTTTTACGCATTTTTAACATAGACATTTTTTTGAGTTCTAATACTACAGAAGCTATAGGGAGTAGGTACCTTGTCCCCTACCACAGTTTTAAGCCGATCCTTTTGAAACTTTACAGGTGCCTTAAGGATGGTCTGAAGATATGCATGTGTTTTTTTCAGAATCCTGAAATTATTTTTTATCACTGGTTTCCTGCTTCAATACTTAGGTAAGTGATACAGGACCAATGGTCCTCTGGTTAACTTACCCATTTTTAACAGCTCAAATAAAAATAAGGCGGGGGACATAAATTCCCTATGGAATTTGCTTGTTCTTTTTGTTCCAGGTTCTTCAGCGATATGATATACTATACCTGGACTTGTATTAAATATCTTGCAGAGATCTTCGAGTTGGCTGAAGATTTCCATGGTGGAGAAGCTGATTGTAAAGAATTTGTCAACCCTTGATGGGTTATACGACAATTCTTCACTGATGGGAGCCCCACCCCATATGGCTATACTGCAGGGGTAAGACCCATCAAGGTGGCATCTTTGGATACTTAGTATCCGATAAAGTTTAAGTCCACCAGTCACCGGTCATCCAGTCAACCAGGCACCAGTCAATCAGCTTCACCAGTCACCAATCAACCATGCACCGGTCAACCAGTCAACAGTCAGCCAGTCACCGGTCAACCAGTCACCGGACAACCAGGCACCAGTCAACCAGTCTCCAGTCAATAATTCATTATTCAATTATTTTCTGAAAACATTTAGCTTTCTGACATATTTCACCAAGCAAAATAGTCACAATTACTAGTTTCCGGTCATTATGTCAAATTATTAGTAAAATTCACCGGGCAAATAACATTGAATACTTATGCCCGGCCAATTTATCATATTATTACTGATTTTCACTGGGCAAGATTTACGAATACTAGTGTCCGGTCGTTTTGCCTAATTATTAGTATTTGCACTGGGGAAATAAGTTATGAATACTTGTGCTCGGTCACTTTTTCATATAATTAGTGATTTTCATTGGACTAGAGTTATGAATACTGCTGTCCGATCAATTTGTCAAATTATTAATATTTTTTACCGGGCAAAAGGTTATGAGTACTCATATTTGGTCATCATTATCGCATTTCTAGTAACTTCCACTGGGCAACAGTTACGAATACCAGTGTCCGGTCATTATGTCGGGTAACTAGTGTCAGAATAGTAGTCACTATTTCCCGAACAATCTATTATTGTTTATAGAGCAAGTCAATGGATATAGGTTATAAAATGACAGTGTTGGGTTCCAATACCTAGTAACCACTTATATAACAGAATTCTGTACAGTCTTTCCCGAATCAGATTTAGAATTCTAAATAATTCATTGACTTATTAATGGAGTGTAATTCTATTAATATTTTAAATTAACTTATTTTTTCTCTTTCATTCGCTGGAAAGAGGTTAACTTCCGACTCTAGCGAATTTCACAGTGCAGTAGTTACGTAGACTAGTGTCAGGTCATTATGTCGGATTACTAGTGACCGAGTAGTAGTCACTAGTCCTTGAACAACCTATTATTTCTCATAAAGCACCATAGACATGTCTAACCTTCGGTTACAGGTTATAGAATGACAGCGATGGGTTTGAATACCTAGCAGCCTCTTATATTGTAGAATTCTGTCCAGTCATTTCTGAATTAGACTTAGAATTCTAGATATATATATATATATATATATATATATATATATATATATATATATATATATATATATATATATATATATATATATTCTTGGTAAATGAATTAAGAATTATCGGTTATGATCAAATTCACAATTCATTGGCTAAGTATAGAAGATACTTCTATCTATATTTAAAATATCTTATCTCTCTCTTTATTCACTAGAAAGAGATTAACTTCTTAGGTATTCACCTTATTCGGCTCCAAGGCAAAGGTGAATTCCATAAAATTATCGTTATTTCCAAAGAAGAAAAATATACACGGAATCTAATTTTTTCTTCTTTCATTCCATGTTTTTCTACATGCTCGCGATATGTATCAGCATGCAGTCAAGGGAATAAGTTAGATAAGAAAGTAGCAGTCGATCCTCTCTACATTCTATTGATATTACATTCATAAGGTATTAGAATTCTAGATGAATTAGATAACTGAATTAAGAGTTTATTTATTTATCTACTATCTACTACCTCTCTAGATTACAACGATTAGTATAGAACTCTAGTTGAGGTACATATTTCCTTTTGTTTTTGTACATGGAAAATAGCCGGTCAGTTATGCTATTATTCCATATTATACTATCTATTAATTATATAAAGAGTCTAGGTCAGTCATGCCCTGTCTGAACTCTGGAATAAAATATTTAATAAGAAGAAAATCATTTATTAAGGCATATATAATTCTATATATACGCTCTTTACCATGCCTTTTATTTTCCTTCTGGATCATCTAAGACTATGATAGTAATATGCCATATAATTTCGTCTCAGCAGTCTTCGCGAAATCTTTCCAACAGATGTACGACAGCTGTCAGAAAAACTGAAATTTTTGGCAGAACAAAATAAAATTCTGCAGAACAGGAGGCTTGTCTCTTATCAAATTACTATCTCGTTTTGCCAGAAATCACAGGACATTTGTCAGACAAACTGAACTTTTCTGCAGGACAGAATGAAAATTTGCCGGTTTTGTCAGACAGTCCTGCAGTTTTCGCAAAGACTGCTCAGTTATAGAATTTATTACGCTGAAGATTCTTCATCTGGGAATAATAATTTTACTATGATTACAATTGGAAATTATCTTAGGAAGGTGTGAAACTTATAAACAACTAGACCTAATCTACGTATAGTATAGGTCTGCATTATCTATTATTGAGGGATAGTTTGCTTTGACTAGCTCTATTGCCTCTACTATTTACACTTATAACAAGAGTCCATGTCAATCAAATTTTACTTGGACCCTTGGAATAGACAATGGATTTATTACGCTGAAGATTCTTCATCTGGGAATAATAATTTTACTATGATTACAATTGGAAATTATTTTAGGAAGGTGTGAAACTTATAAACAACTAGACCTAATCTACGTATAGTATAGGTCTGCATTATCTATTATTGAGGGATAGTTTGCTTTGACTAGCTCTAATGCCACTACTATTTACACTTATAACAAGAGTCCATGTCAATCAAATTTTACTTGGACCCTTGGAATAGACAATGGATAGATATTCAGTAAAGGCATTAATTTATCCAGTATGTGACTGATTATTATTGCCTAAATTACATATTATATACAGTTTTTCTATTTAATTATTTAATTGGCTATGTAGCCATTCAGAAACCGTCACAGTCAATTATTTCTTAGGTCTAAACACTTTGAAGATTTTATATATATACGAGGGGAGTTCAATAAGTTCGTAGACCTCGGGGTTTAACTCACAGATTGGAAGATGGTTTCAACATTATTTTTCAATATAACCCCCCCCCCCCCCCCCTTTACTTCAATGCATTTGGCCCACTTTTCTTTTAAGCAGTCTATGCCTTTGAAATAAAAGTCGTCTATTTGGTCCTCAAACCAAGCCTCTGTAGCAGCCTTGAGCTTATCATCGTCCCGAAATCGCGTTCCATGCAAGTGGCACATCAAATTTTGAAACAGATAATAATCACTTTGGGCCAGGTCTGAACTGTATGGCAGGTGATTTAACTGCTCGAACTTGCACTCACGAATAGCGGCTTGTGCAACTCTGGACTTGTGCACAGGGGCATTATCATGCAAAAGAAGGACACCAGCAGTTAGCTTTCCCCTTCCTTTTTCTTTAATAGCAACCCGTAATTGTTTAATGACATTGGCATAGTATTCTCCTGTAATTGAAGTACCAGCAGGCTTGTAATCTATCAATATAATCCCTTTGGAGTCCCAAAACACCGTGGCCATTACCTTGCTGGCTGATGGTTGAGCCAGGGTGCTTCCATTGCATGGACTCTCTTTTAGTATCTGGGTCCCAGTGGTGAAGCCAAGTTTCATCTCCTGTTACAAGACGAGTGTGAAAGTCTTCTGGATTGGCATTGTACACTTCCAGAAGTTCTTGACTTGACTCCACCCTTTGCATGTTCAAGTTTCTAGGTACCCACCTGGCAGATACTTTTGACATGCCTAAATGTTCATGGATTATAGCATAAACACTTCCATTAGAATACCACATTCTGAAGCAAGTTTGGCAACTTTGATTTGGCGATTGTTTAGCACAAGTCTCTCAACACGGTTGATCATCTCCTGGCTGATGACATCATCAGGGCCACCTGGCCTTGGGTCGTCTTCTAAGGAGTCTTGCCCAAGTTTAAATTCTGCTGACCTCTTTGCCACTGTGGAATACTTTGGGCTACTATAACCATACACATCAGCCATGCGCCAATGGATTTCTTTGGCCTTTGCACCCTCCTTAGTGAGGAACTTATGACGCTCTGAACTCAATATTCTGACTTTCCTTTTTTGCCTATGGGTATAGATTTTCTAACAAAAAGTAAGAACAAAAAATGTACGTGTTGACTGAACGGCTGTTATCATTCAACTGACAATGGTTAACACTGCACAAAAATGAAAAAAGAAATCTTGAATTGTATAGAAAAATACCGAGTTCTGCAAACTTGTATATATAAAAAATGCTTAGAGGATAATTAACGATAGTTTACCTCAAAATAGCAGATATAATTATATTCAAATTAATCATCCCTTTGTCCTACTCTGTACGTTGTAGACAATGGGGAAAACATATTTAATTACATTCGGTGAAGAAATAAGGAACATTTCATTATCTCTATACCCTTTAATGGTTACATTCGTTAAAGGGATCAACAGTTCTTCTCGCTATAAGAATTCAAGTTCTGTTTGCGAGTAATGAAAAGATTAATATCTTGATATCCCGTTTGCTTTAAGATAAAGGTCCATATGTAGATAAATATCTTTTCCGAAGCTGGATAATTATACTTTAGACACGATAAGTCATTTCAAGACGTTTTGATGGGTTATGAAATGCACTGTCTCAATTCATAATATAGAGTTCGTTTAAATAAACTTCACAACTTAGTAAGTGTCGCACCTATGTTTCCGGTCAGATCTTACTATTTTGTGATACGATTTCAAACAATTGAAAGTTGTCCGATTATACATTCGGTAAATGAACTTTCACTTAGCATTTACGCTTTAAACCATTGAGATTATTTGACAATATTTGGAGATAATATACCTTTCTCGCTACGTTCCAGGTCTAAATCTAACAAACATTATGGACCCGTCACGTTATGTTACAGATAAAATTTTTCCTAAACAATTTTAACAGCATTTCTCAGTATTCAGTGCATAATGACTATATGAATACTGGGAAGTATTTCAACTCTGCGCTTGTTAAGCTAAGCTAAAAACAAGCTCTAGTTTTTTAAATGGATACTATCCTTTGACTCAGTTCAAGGAGACAAATCCATTCAGATCCCATTATCTTTATTTTTACCATACAAATTTTGATGACTAAGAACTCATTTTCTACCTGCGAATATACAGAAATAATGAGTCACTGTTCTTGCGTATTTGATTAAAGATAGAACAAATTATATCTTAAACCTATATGACTTTAAATTAATAATTACCTATATTATTTCAAATTTATACATGTTTAACCCTTGCGTTATGGATCGTGGTAACACTACTATAATTATATATAACTCTCTATGGTTTACGCATATATCTCGAGAGTACATATATATTTCTTCCTGAATTCATATACCAGCACGTAATTGGATATTTCAGGAATTATCGATTATTCAGAAATAGGTTTTTACACTATACATATTCAATTCTAAAATTTTATTGAATATTTATCTATAAAATTCCGGGCAGTAATTTTATAACAAGTTATATGTTTAGTTATTCCTTGCTTAATAAATAGTTACTCTTAACGTTTATTCACAGCATCAATTTGCCCTGTAGTATAATTTTAATTTGGTATTTATATATCTATTCTCACTATTCTTAAATATTCGTACAGAATAGTAACTCTATCTCTGAACTTATAAGTTAAGTGTTACAGAGATGATTAATCAGTACTACTGTATAATATTTCTACAGAATGACTATCGCCCTGTTACCTTCTTTCTGAGTCCTTCTCTTTGTCTGAACATTTTGATTTGTCATTACAAAGTGGACTTTAAAATTTTTCTGGCTTTCCATGATTATGTACTCCGGAGTAATTTTCATGGCAATCTTTTATGACAATAAAAAGATTCTATCCAATTATTTCCTATTGCTTAATCTCAGCAGTATGGTAAATTTAGCCAAAATAAGTCTGTCTTACAGTTAGCTGTGATCAGCCTTATTCTTCTCTCTCTTATTGTCTGCCAAACTCTATGTTGTTATGATGTTGGCAGTCTCTTCCTTTATTAATTTGTCCAGGACATGAAACGCCTTAATATGTCCAATGACAAAAATATTTATCAATGACTTAGGTTGCCCTTTCCTTCCAGCAGTCTTGGGCAACCTCTGTATTCTCTTATTGCTTAGTCTAAAAATACCTTACTACAATTAGTCTAGCAATAGTTTAAACCATAAATTTTTGTATATACCTTTCTTTCTGATGGATAACAGAAATTCAGTTAAGTTTACTCCATCTACACAATTATTATTACCCCTCTTTTAATTTGGTCAAAGGGGAATAATTATACAACATTATGGTTATTTCAAGTTTATGGTCTGTTTATCGGAAATGGTCCTATCGCTCCAATGAAACAGACTCTGATTAGATTATAATTCTAATAGCTTAGACTATTGCCGGCCTCGGTGGCTCAGTTGGATGCGCCGTCCGACTGGAGACCAGGAGGTCATGGGTTCAACCCCCGCCGAAGTAGGCAACATTCTTTTGTGGAGATTGATCATGAAATATTTTCTACGGTCATTCTCTCCCTTCCGCTGATTCAAGAAGGGCAGTTGTCAGTTTCTGGTGAAAGAATGTGCACAATACTGGTTAACTGCTTAGAGGACTAAGCCTGCCCAGTAAACGTGTGGTTAGGTAAACTGACCGCGCTCGACATGACCCCATTGGGTTGATTGGGCCGTATAATCTCAACACAAACAAAAGCTTAGACTATTACAATTAGATAATCTTCTCATATCTAGAATTTATCCCAAATCTCTAGATATGTCGGTTATCTATAAGAAACTCGACCGAGAAGACATTTCCTTATTTAAATTGAGCCTCTAAGATAGACAACTTATAGTCTAGGCTTCTGTTTGACAAATTTTTTGTTTCGAAAATATTATCAACAATATTCCTGAGCTTATATTGCAAATGGAATATTAAGGTTATGTATCAATGATTCATTTTTCTTTTTGGAGCCAATAGTTGTTTTCCCAGAATAAATAAAAGTGTGTGTGTATGGGGGGGGGGGGGGGGGGGTGCAAATATGAGGTCTCTGAGGCTTAAGAACTGGCATCCTCTAGAGTCTACTATTAACATATAAGGTAGTTAGACCATAACACCTTAAAGATTTGTTATATTTGTGAATCTAGATCATTCTTTCTATTAAATATAGAGTTAGAATGTATCTGATTCCTTTGAGTTTCCTGAATCTTAAATCAGAAGTGGTGGGATATAATTTATTTGGTGTTAGAATTAGGAGAACACCTCCCTCCTATTCTGCAAATTCTAGCACTTTATCTATAGGTTAATGTATTGTGCAGTTAAAATGAAGTTTTTTAAAACTACAACATATTTTAACTATCAATACTTAACCTATAGATAAGTATTTATCGTCCCTCCTCCCACCCTCGCTCTTTTCTCCTAATTTTGTCTTTGTTTTTACACATAAAAGAAACTGACACGTGACCAATTGAGCGAGAGGAGTTGCATCACACATGTAACTGCCTAAGGGACCTTCTGGTTTAAGACTTTAATTGATGACTGAAAAGTCATTTTTTCTGTGGAAGGTATGAAAATAGAAGAGAATAGCACATTATCTGTAGGTTAAGTATTGATAGTTAAAATACGTTTTACTTTTAAAAAACTTCATTTTAAAGGCACAGGCTTAGGCATTTGCTAGTGTGTTAGTGTCAGTGATTTCAGTCTCATTTTCTTTCTCAAGCAATGAAAAGTCAACAAAATTTCCCAGGCATGGAACAGCTTCCCCAATCAACACATTAGGTGATAACTGAGTCAGCTCTGTTTTCTTCTGGCCAATATTAACATTCAAAGTGTATTTTTCCACGTCTTTTAGTGGATCCGTCCTATCTACTGCACTGCTACTGAAGTGGTCAAACAAGTCGGCAAAAGTCCATGTTTCGACCCCTATTTTTGCTGCATACCAGTTTTTCATGACCTCAGGTCCTTTGCTGACTCGTATTACAAGGAACATGACTCGTTGCTTGATGAACACTGGTCGAAAAAAAAAACACAAAAAGTTAGAAAAAAATACCACGTGACTGATTCCTTTCAAAGTTCAAGTTCAAGATTTTATTCAAGACCCCCTAACCGAGGGTATGAGAATTATGCATACATATAAATTGAACATTCATCAGTTAAAGCAAGTGATGAAAAACAAACAAGCATTAATGTAACATTTAAGAGCATTAAAGTCCAAAGAATTTGGACACAAAGTAAATGTTAATGGATATATACCAACAAATGGAATGGCAAGCAATACAGTCCCAGATCAATACCGTACAAAACTGTACCTATCCATCAACTCCAGGTTTGCCCCACTTGCCCAGTTCAATATGCCCGAAAACTTAGAACTGACATTTAAATGAATAAAAATAGGGAAGGTAAAAAGAGTACAATATCTACTTAAATAGTGTTAAAATGATTTTACAAAATTTAGCATTACATAGAACTATATTATATTCACAAAAATAAAAACGAAAGTAGGACTTCAAAACTGAAGAGCTTTAAGCAGGTCTTACTAAATACCGCAAGGTAACTACTTTCCTGTATCACATCGCGTTTCCAGCAGGCGTCAAAAACTTACAAGCAGACAATTTTTTGACAACACAATTTTTTTCAGCCAAATAAAAAATGGTGGGGCAGGGGCTTTCTTATGATCCTTTACCAAAATTGCTAAAATGGTTCCATTTGGCTGAACAAAATGGCCAAAAAAAGAAAATGAGCTAAAAAAAAGAAAAAGGGCGTAGACTCATGTTCCTTTCAACAGTCTTCTTAAAGGACATCTCTTCCTAAATGGGTTAATGAATTTTTAAAATAATTATACAGGAATGTTCCTTGAGTGACCCTCTACCAAAATTGCTAAAACGGTTCCGCTCGAACGAACAAAATGGCCTCCAGAGCTGAAAAAAGAAAAAGGGTGTAGACTGTCATTGGTCTTTCAACAATCTACTTTAGAGACATCTCCTAAAACGGGTTAATGGATTTTTAAAATAATTTTGCAGGAATGTTCCTTGTGTGACCTTCTACCAAAAATGCTAAAACAGTTCCACTTGGCTGAACAAAATGGCCGCTGGAGCTAAAAAGAAAAAAAAAAACTTTTTTAAGGACATCTCCTCCCTGGCTAATGGCCCAATTTCAAAATAATTTCACAGAAATGTTCCTCTAATGCCCCTTTACCAAAATTGCTAAAATCAAAATGGCCGCCAGAGCTAAAAAATAGCAAAACCTTTAAACAACATGGCTTCTTAGGTCTATGACCAGTTTTCAAAATAATTTCACAGAAATGTTGTTCTTATGTCCCTCAACCAAAATTGCTTAAATGGTTTCCTTTGGCTTAACAAAATGGCCACCAGAGTAAAAATAGAAAAAAGGGCATAGACTATCATGTATCTGACAACAATTTACTTAAAAGACATCTCCTCCGAAACCGGTTAATGGATTTTGAAATAATTTTACAGGAATGTTCTTGAGTGACCCTCTACCAAAATTGCTAAAATGGTGCTGTTCTGCTAAACAAAATGGCATCCAGAGCAAAAAAAAAAAAAGAAGAAAATCTTTAAACAACATCTCCTCCTAGGCTGAGGGCCTGTTTCAAAATAATTTCACAGAAACGTTCCTCTAATACTCCTTTACCAAAATTGCTAAAATGGTTCTGCTCTGCTGAACAAAATGGCCACCAGAGCTAAAAACATAAAAAAAACCCTTTAAACCTTAAACAACATCTCTTTAGGCCTATGGCCTTATTTCAAAATAATTCCGCAGAAATGTTCCTCTGATTAAGTCATATTCTCCTTGAGTGCGTTGATACTCAGGTGAGCGATATAGGGCCATCATGGCCCTCTTGTTATAAAGTAACATTGAAATCTTGTTAGCAAGGTATCTCAAAAAGTATTTGAGTTAGAGCCTTGATATTTAATATACTGATTGGGACTGAGGAGGAGATCACCTGATTAAATTTTCAGCCAGTTTAATGAAATTTTGTTGGAGTTATGGCCCTTTCCAATTCTGGCAATTTAATCATATTGCTTTCATGTGCATAGCAGAAGTTTAGAATCATACATGCTAATGTTTTGAATATTCATAATATAGATTCCTCATGAAAAAAAAATAGGTATTTTTTTCTTATCCAAATTATCTCCCATTTTTGAGTTATTTCACTTGTAATAAAATAACATTGAAATCTTGTTAGCAAGAGATCTCCAAAAATATTGGATACACTGATTGGGACTGAGGAGGAGATCACCTGATTAAATTTTCAATCAATTTAATGAAATTTTGTTGAAGTTATGGCCCTTTGCAGTTTCTGGCCATTTGTTGCTTACATGTGCATAGCATAAGTTTAGAACCATGTATGCTAATGTTTTAAAATTTTATGTATGGATTCCTCATGAAAAAATATGTGACCCGTGTTTTTTTGTTCTTATCCGAATTATCTCCCATTTTAGAGTTATTTCCCCTGTAATAAAATAACATTGAAATCTTGTTAGCAAGATATCTCAAAAAGTATTTGAGCTAGAGCTTTGATATTTAGTGTGCTGATTGGGACTGAGGAGGAAATCAATTGATTAAATTTTCAGCTAGTTTAATGAATTTTTGTTGGAGTTATGGCCCTTTGCAATTTCTGGCTATTTAATCTTGTTGCTTTCATGTGCATAGCGTAAGTTTAGAACCATGTATGATAATATTTGGAATTTTATATATAGATTCCTCATGAAAATATAGGTGACCCTTATTTTTTTTCTTATCCAAATTATTTTAGAGTTATTTCCCTATTAATAAAATAACACTGAAATCTCCTATATTTGTACTGTTATTACCGTCATTGGCAAGCAGTGTTGGAGTCAACCAGTGTTAGGGGCATAGTGTTTTACAAGCACCAGCTGTAGTTGTTTTTTATTTTATTCAGACTTAATATCGCTTTCAACAATCGTTCAGTTCATATTGTAACGGTGTCTGGATGTGACAGGGAGCTCAGTGCTCACTTTAAAAGTGCTGCCTCACTGACATACGACACCTCAGACACATGACGTGAAATTCCACCCAGTCACATACTGACACCGGACTGACCAGTTCCGCTCTCTCAATGCGGAGCGCAAACGAAAGAGCAGCTAATACCATTTTGAAAGTCTTTGGTATGACTCGGCCGGGGATTGAACCCACAACCTCCCGGACGCAAACCAGACACTCTAGTAACTGAGCCACTGCACCAGTAGGTTCGAAGGTAATCTGCCTGCTGATTTGAATGGTTTTTACCATAACTGCCAGTGCATGACAAAACCAACAAAATGACTGCGCTACCAGGGAGGAATCAGATCAACAAGGGTATCTGCACAGTCTGATCAGTCTTCACTGTGGGTTGCTAAGTAGCTAAGGTTTCTAAGGTTTCTATGGCTTTGGAAAATAAAGAATTGAATTGTAGACAGTGAAAACTGATCAGACTTGTCAGATGCCCAGGCTGATCTGAGTCTCCGCTGGGTGCACAAGTCAGTTTGTTGATTTGTTGGCGGCTCATATATACAGTGTTGCCGCTAGGACCAATGTGATGGGGCCATTTATTGCTATTGTTAAAGGGTGGTCACCTGTTTTAAGAGATTCTATTACCTTAAATATACTAGCCCAAACTGCTAAGGCCACAAACAAGACTTTTTGTTGTATCTTTTTTATTAGAAAAGCTATGACCATAAAACTCCTTAATTTTTGTTTATACACAATGACGTTTAAGTCAGCATGTGCAAATATTATGCTTGGTTGCTATTCGTTGAGCACGGAGTCCAGGGTACAAAACCTTATTTTCGTGCTGCACGTGCAGCACGAGTTGAATATACGATTGCCCAATGAGATAAGACAAACAACATTGTTTCAATGGCGAGACTAAGCACAGAAGAGCGCGGACAAGCCATCGGAATGCTCAGAGCTGGTCGCAGCCAAACTACGGTATCCCATATACTGCGCTGCTCGAAGTCATCAATATCCCGACTGGCTGAAATTTCAACAGACCGGTAAGTCATTTTCAGCAATATCATTTAGAAGCCGTGTGACGACTCGAGCCCAAGATAATCGACTGAGAACCCAAACCCTCGCGACAGATATCAACCAGCGACAGGGCCTCTGCGACAATGATTGGGAACCATGGTCAACCTATTAGTGCTCAGACTGTTATCAATCGGCTGAGAGCTCATGGAATACCCCCACATCGCCCTTATGTTGGCCTACAGCTGCTGCAAAGACACAGACGTGCCAGGCTACAGAGGTGCAGAGCACATGTTCAGTGGCAGGCAGGTCAATGGAACCAGGTTCTGTTCTCTGATGAGTCCAGGTTCACCCTAGAGAGATCAGATGGACGTGCTCGCGTCTGCCGTCGTTCCGGTGAACACTACACTGACGCTTGTGTCAAACAGACTGTCAGATTCCATGGAGGATCAGTTATGGTGTCTGGGCTGGCATAAACAACAACAGGAAAACAAACTTGGTCATTATTAATGGAAATCTAAACGCCCAACGTTATAGGGATGAAATACTGGCACCCGTGGTCATTCCGTATGTGAACGCCAATCCAAAAGCGATTTTCCAACAGGACAATGCACGTCCACACACAGCGCGACTGACGACGCAGTATCTGCAGGCGAACAACGTCGATGTCATGGAATAGCCGTCAAAATTCCCCGACCTTTCTCCTATAGAGCAGGTATGGGACCTGCTTGACCGACGTGTACGTCAACGTCCTGTTCAGCCGCAGACGCTATGCCAGCTCCAGCATGCACTGGTGCAAGAATGGAACAACATCCCAATGAATGTGATTAGGCGGTGGTATATACGGTCAATGAGACGCCGCTGTCGCGCAGTGATTCAGTCTGCTGGAGGACACACGAGATACTGAAATGTTGTAACTTTTGAAAACCAACCCCAGTGATGTGTTTGTGATCATTGTGGCGTCATCTGATAAGTTAGCCCAAAACCTCTTATGCTGTTCACTGTCAGATTATATGTCTTTATATGTGTCAAATTTCATGAAATTATCATAAAAAATGAATGAGCTATTTGAATTTGAAGTCTTTGTTGCGTTAGCAGTTTGGGCTAGTATATTAGTAACTTGACTTAATATTGAGGGTCATCAAGGCCCCTTATCCCATTCATGCTTTTAGGTGGAGAAACAGAACCTTGTCCCCCTCTAGAGACAACAATGTATATTGGCTGATGACATGATTGGATCATTTTAACAAATGTTTGTTCCCCAAATGCCTCAGAGGCTTTATAGGAAATTGGATTTGGGTTGATCCAGCAGTTTTTGAGTTCGAAGAGTGCTGACAATGAAGCCGCCGGCCTCGGTGGCTCAGTTGGATGCGCCGTCCGACTGGAGACCAGGAGGTCGCGGGTTCAACCCCCGTCGAGGTCGGCAACATTCTTTTGTGGAGATTGATCATGAAATATTTTCTACGGTCATTCTCTTCCTTCCGCTGATTCAAGAAGGGCAGTTGTCAGTTTCTGGCGAAAGAATGTGCACAATACTGGTTAACCGCTTAGAGGACTAATCCTGCCCAGTAAATGTGTGGTTAGGTAAACTGACCGCGCTTGACATGACCCCATTGGGTTGACTGGGCCGTAAAACCTCAACACAAACAAACAAACAATGAAGCCTTCCTATACTGTTATTTCACCTATAGGCTAAAGACTTTACGATACAAATCAAAAGGGGATTGGTTCATGAATGACAAAATTCTGCCCTATTTAATATATTGATGAAAATTTTTCTAAATATAAGTCATTATGGGGCATCTTCTAAAACAAGAAAAATAAATTTTGAAAAAAAAAAAACAACAAACAAACAAAAAAAAAACAGTTGTAATGGTTGCTATGGCAACAACAATACACTACGTGTTGTATTGTAAAATTGTTTGTCTTTAATAGGTTTCATGGCAGGAATCTGAGAACAATGTGATTAAAAGCATGATAGTTTTATAGTTGTTAAATATTGAAACACAAATTCATGAACAAAATCAACATGACACAAAAATTTATGTTGCCATGGCAACAAAATGTTGAATTTAACCCATAAAAGCACATAGTTTTATTTAATATTTACTGTATACACTGCATTTCTATTTTTGTTCACCACTTTGATTGTCAAGCACTGGATGACAATTTAGAAAGAAAAAAAATGTTATCACTTAAGAAAAACTTGCGTTGCCATGGAAACAAAACTGTTTCCTTTATTGAAATAATATGTGGTTTTGACTGATTTTAACTATGAAAGGTAAAGGTTTATTATTTGACTGGTTTTAATGTGTTACTTATCAAGTATCTGACTGCCGGAAAAGCAATATTCACATCACTTAGCTTTGTATTGCCCTGTCAATAAAACACATACATTTATCCCATAACAAAGATGTATAAAAATACGTATTTTAGGTAGTGCGGTAGCTCAGTAGTGAGCGCATTGGCCTCTTGAGCTAGAGGTACTGGAATAGACCCCAGGCGAGGGAATTTTTGGTGTCCGAACACACTTTTCTGCTTTCCTTCATGTTATTTGCAGGCATGAAATGAAAATAGTGTGCTGTCCTTCGGATCGGGACATTAACTGGAGGTCTCCTGTGCAGGGAAAGTCACACCATGTGCAGGTTAAAGAACCATACAGTAATTCAAATTGGTTACTTGTAGGCCTTCATCCTGCAACCCGTGGTGTACAATGTACACCATCTGTGTCCTCCTAGGAAGTTTAGACGTAATGGAAGAAAGAAAAAAAGGCAGTATTTTATGCCATTGCCCATAAGAATATGTTGTTTTGGATTTTCCATAATATGCTTTTGATCGTACTGAAGTATTGCTTTTACTAACAGGTTAAACAATATCAAAATAAAGTAAAAGATGAAACAAAGAAATAAATAAAAACAATGGCTAAAAATGTTCATTAAACACACACACACACACACACACACACACACACACACACACACACACACACACACACACCTCCGTTTGTAGGAGAGGCCACTACACCGCAGAGGACAGTATTAAGAACTGACCAAAATGAAAATACTTATTGGCTAGATTTTTCAATGTGGTTTGAAATAAGTGAATCACCTTCCCAGTCCACCCCCACTCACCCCCACCTCACACACACACACACACACACACACACACACACACACACACACACACACACACACACACACACACACACACACACACACACACACAGAGAGAGAGAGAGAGAGAGAGAGAGAGAGAGAGAGAGAGAAAAAGAATATTCTTTATTTCATGCAAAAGGAATATTCTTAATTTCGTGTGCCATTACGTTTTAATTTCATGTACATTGTTCTGTCTTTCGGTTCACAGCTTCGTTGTTTGTTTATTTGTGTTGAGATTTTACGGCCCAGTCAACCCAATGGGGTCATGTCGAGCACCGTCAGTTTGCCTAACCACACATTTACTGGGCAGGCTTAGTCCTCTAAGCTGATAACCAGTATTGTGCACATTCTTTCGCCAGGAACTTACAACTGCCCTTCTTGAATCAGTGGAAGGGAGAGAATGACCATAGAAAATAAGCTTCGTTGTTTACAGAGATCAGAAAGCATAAGCTGCTCACCGTCTGCATCGCAGTAATGTACTTGGATGAACTGATATATTTCCCACGAACTTGAAGGTCAGTAAGGTATATCTGCTGCAACACTTGTATCCGAGATGTCATGGCAGTGCACAGCTTAGCCGGGAGCCAGTGCACATGATCTATTTATATGTAATCTATTTATACAGTGCCCTAGATAAGGTTTTAAGCAACTTGGTATTTTGAGCTATTTTTACATACCCATTTCTCATTAAATTTGGTATCAGGATTTTTCCTTTGGGTACCCTGTTATGTTAATGGGTGCAAGAATTACTGATAATTGGGTATTTTTCCCATAGATGTAATACTAATTGCTTTTTTATCCCCCGACCAGAACGATAGGTTCGGGGGATATAGCGATCAGCATGGTGTCTGTCTGTCCGTAGATACATCCTTGTGCGCTCCATATCTTTGATACCCTTAGACATATTTCTGTAATATTTGGTAGGAATGGAGAGGAGGACCAGTAGGCATGTCATATGCAAGAGGGACGACTCTCACTGTCTTCTGTATGTAGTTATCTCCCCTGAAGCTGAAATCTTGTGCAGGCCAAAACTCCCATACGGTTTGAGATAATTTGATATTTGGTAGGGATGAAGAAGAGGACCAGTAGGCATGTTACGTGCAAGGGAGACAACTCACTTTATTCTTTGTATAGTTATCTCCCCTGAAGCAGAAATTGTAGACTCATCTTTTGTGCTGCATAACTTTGATACCCTTAGACATATTTTGGTTATATTTGGTAGGAATGAACAGGAGACCCATAGGCGTGCTGAGTGCAAGAGAGACAACTCTCACTGTCTTCATTATGCAGTTATCTCCCCTGTAGCGGAAATCTTGTGCAGGCCATAACTCCCATACTGTTTGAGATAATTTGATAATATTTGGTAGGGATAAAGAGGAGGACCAAGAGAGACAACTCTTGTCGTGCAAGAGAGAGAACTCACATCATTCTCTACGTAGTTATCTCCCCTGAAGCAGAAATTGTAGACATCCTTGTGCGCTCCATAACTTTGATACCCTTAGACATATTATAGTAATATTTGGTAGGAATGAAGAGGAGGACCAGTAGGCATGATATGTGCAAGAGAGACAACTGTCACTGTCTTCATTATGTAGTTATCTCCCCTGAAGCTGAAATCTTGTCCCATACTGTTTGAGAATATTTGGTAGGGATAAAGAGGAGGACCAATAGGCATGCCACTTGCAAGAGAGGCAACTCCCACATTTTATGTAGTTATCTCTCCTTAAGCAGAAATTGTAGACTCATCCTTATGCGCTCCACAACTTTGATACCCTTAGACATAGTTTGGTAATATTTAGTGGGAATGAAGAGGATTACCAGCAGGAATGTTACTATAAGAGAGACAACCCTCACTGTCTTTGTTATGTAGTTATCTCCCCTGAAGTGGAAATCTTGTGCAGGCCATAACTCCCAAAATGTTTGGGATAATTTGATAATATTTGGTAGGGATAAAGAGTAGGACCAGTAAGCATGACACTTGTAAGAGAGGCAAGTCTCACAACATTTTATGTAGTTATCTCCCCTTAAGCAGAAATTGTAGACTCATCCTTGTGTGCTCCACAACTTTGATACCCTTAGACATAGTTTGGTAATATTTAGTGGGAATGAAGAGGAGGACCAGTAGGAATGTCACGTGTAAGAGAGACAACTCTCACTGTCTTTGTTATTAGTTATCTCCCCTGAAGCAGAAATCTTGTGCAGGCCATAACTCCCATAACGTTCGGGATAATTTGATAATATTTGGTAGGGTTGAAGAGGAGGACCAGTAGGCAGGCTGCATGCAAAAGGGACAACTCTTACTTAATTTGTTATGTAGTTATCTCCCCTGAAGCTGAAATCTTACTCCTTGTGCATTCCATAACTTTGATACCCTTAGACATAGTTTGGTAATATTTGCTAGGAATGAAGAGGAGGACCAATAGGCATGTCGCATGCATAAGTGACAACTCTCACTTTCTTTTTTAAGTAGTAACCTCCCCTGAAGCTGAAATCTTGTGCAGGCAATTACTCCCATACTGTTTGAGGTAATATGATAATATTTGACAGAAATGAAGAGGAGGACTGGTAGGCATGTAATGTGCAGAAGAGAGAACTCTCACTTTCTTCATTATGTAGTTACCTACCCTGAAGCCAAAATCTTGTGTACTTCATAACTTTGATACCCTTAGACGTATTTTGATAATGTTTGGTAGAAATGAAGAGGACCAGTAGGCGAGTCCCATGCCAGAGAGACAATGCTCACTTTCTTCATTATGTAGTCATCTCCCCTGAAACCAAAATCTTGTGCAGGCCATTACTGTTTGAGATAATATAATATTTGGTAGGAATGAAGAGGAGGACCAGTAGGCGTGTCACCTGCAAGAGAGACAACTCTCACATTCTTCTTCGTCAAAATCTTGCCAAAATCTTGTGCTCTCCATAACTTTGATACCCATAGGCATATTTTGATATTTGGTAGAGGCATTGGTAATGACCAGTATGTGTGTCACATGCAAGAGACAACCTCTGCTGTGGTTGTTTTCTAGTTACCTCCCCTGAATGAATTTCTGTGCCAAATTCTTGAGTATGTGGTTTGAAATACTTTGTTAATGTTTGATAGAGGCATAGATAAGGACCAGTAGGTATGTCTTGTTCAAATGTACTCTCATGTTCTCCATTATGTAATTATCTCCCCTGATACCTAAATCATGTGCAGGCCATAACTCCCAGACTGTTTCAGATAATTTGATAATTTTGGGTAAGGACATATATCAGGTCAAGAAGGTGTGTAGCATGCAAGAATTACAACTTTTACTGTGTTGATTTTTTACTCCAATAAACATACAGCAAGTTCCTTTATCTTTACAAGGCATTTATTTTTGCTATTATTTCTGAATATGTACACTCACAAAGTATTTGCAAATATTGTGTTTCCTGTACAAATAATCACATCAGAAGTCACTATTAGATGATTTTGACAAAATTAAAAAGAAAAATAAAAGAAGATGCAAATATAAAGTCATTAACAGTACACCTATTATTGTCTTCACTTATTATTTTGGTCACGTTTCATACTATTTTTGCATCTTTTTACTTTGCCCTGTTTCAATATTTCCATGATATCAATTAAAATACACTAAATTTAGAAATGACGGGTTGGTCGAGGGATTTGCCATCTCCCCTGGTGGCTATTTTTCAAGATTTTAATTGGGTAAATACCCCAAAAAGCAGCTTATTTAAGGTACTGATTTGAAAGTTCGATAAAGATATTCAGCTACTTTGGGAGAATTTAAAAAAAAGTATTGTTTTTATAATAAAAAATCAGAAAAACAAAAAAACATCCATAAATCTCAAATCGAAATTATCAATCAGGGCAATATGCTGACGGATCAGTATGTAAACCCTGCTGTTAATCTATACCGTTATCGTGGTTAATCTTACAATCTATTTGTTTAGTAATATAGATTTCTTTATAAAATCTGTTGTACAATGGTCTGAAAATTCTGTGAAATTTGAATTTTTTATGGGAATTGCCTTTCAGATGGGCCTAATTCTGTGAGATTTTGTCTCACAGTGTAAAATATGGCATGTATGCAGTTTAGGTAGCATTGAAAGTGGGTGTCAGTTGAAATCAGGCAGACATTTTGGCACGATCACCAATATCCAGAGTCAGGCAATGTAATTTTACCTCTCATTTAGTTTGCCATATAATCGTATGGAATTATAGTCCTTTAAGGGAATAAAGCAAAAAAATCATATTTCTCCCGATGCAAGGTGGTCAGGGTTTGCTGTTTTGGTGACAGAGAGACATATAAAACTCCAGTTCTTGGAGAGATTACAAATCTCAGGTTAAATACATCACCGTTTCAAAGATGCTTTACTGTGTAGTTCAAAACAAAAAAAATATCGCATCCTTTTGCCATTGCACAGAAACTACGCATTTTACTGACACCAGGTAAAGCTGATTTTTCAACAAGAAAGAAAGAAAAAGGTAATATGACACTAGGATTAAAAGAATAGACATATTTGCCATAGCTGGATCAGAAATCTTACAAAATATGTGGTAGTATGAAATAGGATATTGAAAAACCATGGTCTTCTCAATCACCACATATCCCTTTGCTCGCCACTGCTCTCGTTACCTACCAGCCGTCGATAAAATGCCTAGTGTCTGCGCAGTGGTAAAAGAATGTGATATATTTTCTTTTGTAACATATGTTAAACCTTCACTGAAACCATATACTGCACAAAAACCATGCAGGTTTTTTTTGGGCACGTTTTTTTCTCCGTAACAGAAACAGATGTAACAATTAAAATATATAAGGAATACTCTAAAATGGACTGAAAAAGAATGAAACAAATGAAACAGACCAATAGCAGTTCTCACTGATGGTCTGTTTCATTCGTTTCATTTGTTACGAAACAGGAAGAAACAGTTCAAACACCTTGGTCAGTGCTTGTTACGAAACAGGGTGTAACATAATGTAACAATGAAACAGATACTTTTTTTTTATAAACCCATTTCTGTTTCGTAACAAATGAAACGAATAAGATATAGAGGAAAATCTCTGAAACAGGATGTAACAGACCAAACAATCTGAAATATGCTCGTTACGAAACAGAGTGAAACGAAATGAAACGATGAAACATACATCTTTTTTTTTTTATAAACCCATTTCTGTTTCGTAACAAATGAAACGAATAAGATATAGAGGAAAAACTCTGAAACAGGATGTAACAGACCAAAGGACAGGTTCAAAACTCGTTACGAAACAGGGTGAAACGGAATGAAACGATGAAACATACATTTTTTTTTTTTTTTTATAAACCCATTTCTGTTTCGTAACAAATGAAACGATTAAGATATATAGGAAAAACTCTGAAACAGGATGTAACAGTGCAAAAGACTTGTTCAAAGCTCCTTACGAAACAGGGTGAAACGAAATGAAACGATGAAACATCATCTTTTTTTTTCTTTATAAACCCATTTCTGTTTCGTAACAAATGAAACGAATAAGATATAGAGGAAAATCTCTGAAACAGGATGTAACAGACCAAAAGAGATGTTCAAAGCTCGTTACGAAACAGGGTGAAACTGAATGAAACGATGAAACATACATCTTTTTTTTTAATAAACCCATTTCTGTTTCGTAACAAATGAAACGATTAAGATATATAGGAAAATCTCTGAAATAGGATGTAACAGACCAAAAGACATGTTCAAAGCTCGTTACAAAACAGGGTGAAACGAAATGAAACGATGAAACATCATCTTTTTTTTTATAAACCCATTTCTGTTTCGTAACAAATGAAACGATTAAGATATATAGGAAAAACTCTGAAACAGGATGTAACAGACCAAAAGACTTGTTCAAAGCTCGTTACGAAACAGGGTGAAACGAAATGTAACAATGAAACATCATCTTTTTTTTTTTTTATAAACCCATTTCTGTTTCGTAACAAATGAAACGATTAAGATATATAGGAAAAACTCTGAAACAGGATGTAACAGACCAAAAGACTTGTTCAAAGCTCGTTACGAAACAGGGTGTAACGAAATGTAACAATGAAACATCATCTTTTTATTTTTTATAAACCAATTTCTGTTTCGTAACAAATGAAAAGATTAAGATACATAGGAAAAACTCTGAAACAGGATGTAACAGAACCAACAATCTGAAATATGCTCGTCACGAAACAGAGTGAAACGAAATGAAACGATGAAACATACATCTTTTTTTTTTTATAAACCCATTTCTGTTTCGTAACAAATGAAATGATTAAGATACATAGGAAAAACTCTGAAACAAGATGTAACAGACCAAACAATCTGAAATATGCTCGTTACGAAACAGAGTGAAACGGAATGAAATGATGAAACATACGTCTTTTTTTTTTATAAACCCATTTCTGTTTCGTAACAAATGAAACGATTAAGATATATAGGAAACTCTCTGAAACAGGATGTAACAGACCAAAAGACATGTTCAAAGCTTGTTACAAAACAGGGTGAAACGAAATGAAACGCTGAAACATCATCTTTTTTTTTTTATAAACCCATTTCTGTTTCGTAACAAATGAAACGATTAAGATATATAGGAAAAACTCTGAAACAGGATGTAACAGACCAAAAGACTTGTTCAAAGCTCGCTACGAAACAGGGTGAAACGAAATGTAATAATGAAACATCATCTTTTTTTTTTTTTATAAACCCATTTCTGTTTCGTAACAAATGAAACGATTAAGATATATAGGAAAAACTTTGAAACAGGATGTAACAGACCAAAAAACTTGTTCAAAGCTCGTTACGAAACAGGGTGTAACGAAATGTAACAATGAAACACCATCTTTTTTTTTTTTTTATAAACCCATTTCTGTTTCGTAACAAATGAAACTATTAAGATATATAGGAAAAACTCTGAAACAGGATGTAACAGTCCAAAAGAATTGTTCAAAGCTCGTTACGAAACAGGGTGTAACGAAATGTAACAATGAAACATCATCTTTTTTTTTTTTATAAACCCATTTCTGTTTCGTAACAAATGAAACGATTAAGATACACAGGAAAAACTCTGAAACAGGATGTAACAGAACCAACAATCTGAAATATGCTCGTTACGAAACAGAGTGAGTGGGTTTATAAAAAAAAAAAGATGATGTTTCATCGTTTCATTTAGTTTCACCCTGTTTCGTAACGAGCTTTGAACAAGTCTTTTGGTCTGTTACATCCTGTTTCAGAGTTTTTCCTATTTATCTTAATCGTTTCATTTGTTAGGAAACAGAAATGGGTTTATAAAAAAAAAAAGATGATGTTTCATTGTTACATTTCGTTACACTCTGTTTCGTAACGAGCTTTGAACAAGTCTTTTGGTCTGTTACATCCTGTTTCAGAGTTTTTCCTATATATCTTAATCGTTTCATTTGTTACGAAACAGAAATGGGTTTATAAAAAAAAAAAAAAGATGATGTTTCATTGTTAAATTTCGTTTCACCCTGTTTCTTAACGAGCTTTGAACAAGTCTTTTGGTCTGTTACATCCTATTTCTGAGTTTTTCCTATATATCTTAATCGTTTCATTTGTTACGAAACAGAAATGGGTTTATAAAAAAAAAAAAAGATGATGTTTCATTTCGTTACACCCTGTTTCGTAACGAGATTATTTTAAATTTTTTGGTCTGTTACATCCTGTTTCAGAGTTTTTCCTATATATCTTAATCGTTTCATTTGTTACGAAACAGAAATGGGTTTATAAAAAAAAAAGATGTACGTTTCATCGTTTCATTCCGTTTCACCATGTTTCGTAACAAGCTTTGAACAAGACTTTTGCACTGTTACATCCTGTTTGAGAGTTTTTCCTATATATCTTAATCGTTTCATTTGTTACGAAACAGAAATGGGTTTATAAAAAAAAAAAAGATGATGTTTCATTGTTACATTTCGTTACACCCTGTTTCGTAACGAGATTATTTTAAATTTTTTGGTCTGTTACATCCTGTTTCAGAGTTTTTCCTATATATCTTAATCGTTACATTTGTTACGAAACAGAAATGGGTTTATAAAAAAAAAAGATGTACGTTTCATCGTTTCATTCCGTTTCACCATGTTTCGTAATGAGCTTTGAACAAGTCTTTTGCACTGTTACATCCTGTTTCAGAGTTTTTCCTATATATCTTAATCGTTTCATTTGTTACGAAACAGAAATGGGTTTATAAAAAAAAAAGATGTACGTTTCATCGTTTCATTCCGTTTCACCATGTTTCGTAACGAGCTTTGAACAAGTCTTTTGCTCTGTTACATCCTGTTTCAGAGTTTTTCCTATATATCTTAGTCGTTTCATTTGTTACGAAACAGAAATGGGTTTATAAAAAAAAAAAAGATGATGTTTCATTGTTACATTTCGTTACACCCTGTTTCGTAACGAGATTATTTTAAATTTTTTGGTCTGTTACATCCTGTTTCAGAGTTTTTCCTATATATCTTAATCGTTTCATTTGTTACGAAACAGAAATGGGTTTATAAAAAAAAAAGATGTACGTTTCATCGTTTCATTCCGTTTCACCATGTTTCGTAACGAGCTTTGAACAAGTCTTTTGCACTGTTACATCCTGTTTCAGAGTTTTTCCTATATATCTTAATCGTTTCATTTGTTACGAAACAGAAATGGGTTTATAAAAAAAAAAAAGATGATGTTTCATTGTTACATTTCGTTACACCCTGTTTCGTAACGAGATTATTTTAAATTTTTTGGTCTGTTACATCCTGTTTCAGAGTTTTTCCTATATATCTTAATCGTTTCATTTGTTACGAAACAGAAATGGGTTTATAAAAAAAAAGATGTACGTTTCATCGTTTCATTCCGTTTCACCATGTTTCGTAACGAGCTTTGAACAAGTCTTTTGCACTGTTACATCCTGTTTCAGAGGTTTTCCTATATATCTTAATCGTTTCATTTGTTACGAAACAGAAATGGGTTTATAAAAAAAAAAAGATGATGTTTCATTGTTACATTTCGTTACACCCTGTTTCGTAACGAGATTATTTTAAATTTTTTGGTCTGTTACATCCTGTTTCAGAGTTTTTCCTATATATCTTAATCGTTTCATTTGTTACAAAACAGAAATGGGTTTATAAAAAAAAAAGATGTACGTTTCATCATTTCATTCTGTTTCACCATGTTTCGTAACGAGCTTTGAACAAGTCTTTTGCACTATACATCCTGTTTCAGAGTTTTTCCTATATATCTTAATCGTTTCATTTGTTACGAAACAGAAATGGGTTTATAAAAAAAAAAAAAGATGATGTTTCATCGTTTCATTTCGTTTCACCCTGTTTCGTAACGAGCTTTGAACAAGTCTTTTGGTCTGTTACATCCTGTTTCAGAGTTTTTCCTATATATCTTAATCGTTTCATTTGTTACGAAACAGAAATGAGTTTATAAAAAAAAAAGATGAATGTTTCATTGTTTCATTCCGTTTCACTTTGTTTCGTAACGAGCTTTGAACAATTCTTTTGGACTGTTACATCCTGTTTCAGAGTTTTTCCTATATATCTTAATCTTTTCATTTGTTACAAAACAGAAATGGGTTTATAAAAAAAAAAGATGTATGTTTCATCGTTTCATTCAGTTTCACCCTGTTTCGTAACGAGCTTTGAACAAGTCTTTTGCACTGTTACATCCTGTTTCAGGGTTTTTCTTATATATTTTATTCCTTTCATTTGTTACGAAACAGAAATGGGTTTATAAAAAAAAAAGATGAATGTTTCATTGTTTTATTTCGTTTCTCTCTGTTTCGTAACGAGCATATTTTAAATTTTTCATCCTGTTTCAGAGATTTTCCTCTATATCTTATTGGTTTCATTTGTTACGAAACAGAAATGGGCTTATAAAAAAAAAATGCTTGGCTAAGAAAAGTATCTGTTTCATTGTTACATTACATTACACCCTGTTTCGTAACAAGCACTGACCAAGGTGTTTGAACTGTTTCATCCTGTTTCGTAACAAATGAAACGAATGAAACAGACCATCAGTGAGAACTGCTATTGGTCTGTTTCATTTGTTTCATTCTTTTTCAGTCCATTTTAGAGTATTCCTTATATATTTTAAATTGTTACATCTGTTTCTGTTACGGAGAAAAAAACGTGCCCAAAAAAAACCTGCGTGGTTTTTGTGCAGTATCTAACTGAAACAGTGATGTATTCAACCAGGGATTTGTGATCTCTCCAAGAACTGGAGTTTTACATGCCTGTCTGTCACCAAAAGGGCAAAATCTGACCACCCTTGCATTGGGAGAAAAATTATTTTTATTCCCTATTAGCTTAAAGGACTACAATTCCAGTCTGATTATGAGGAAGACTAAATAAGAGATTGAATTTCATCGTCCGATTTTGGATATCAGTGATTGTGCCAACATGTTAGCCTTATTTCAACTGACACCCACCTTCAATGCTGCCTAAACTGAATTTCTGCAACCACCTCCAGAAGATCTCCTTAAGATTTTCTTTTCACAACAAGGTGTTGTGCCTGTGCAGATAAGCAGCCGTGAAATTGGTGATATTTTTCCCTTCTTTTTTCCAGAAACATAGTTTGAAATTTTATGCGAATTATCTCCATTGGAGGCAATTTGGATGAAATGTCGAATTGTGTTTTCTGGGAAATATAGGAAAAATATTTCAAAATGTTGTCTGCTGAAAATTTTTCCCAGAGTGTTAAGTGTTAAAGTGATAATTACAACACCAGCAGACCACATTTTGATTAATTTTTATGCTCTCAGAAGAGAGAGCATATAGTTGCCGCTTTGTCCATCCGTCCATCCATCCGGAGAATATCTCTAAAAGTATTGAAGTTAATTTAAAGAAACTTGATACATGATAGAGGGCTATGAGGGGAATTGCAGAATGCAAGAATCATAACCCTGTCACCAGTATTTACTGAGTTACTTCCCTTCTTAATGGCCATCAGAGAAAGTGCAGAGTGCAAGATCCATAACTCTATCACAAGTAGTTACAAGGTTATTTGCCTTCCTAATTTTTGCAGTGGTAAGCTTGTCCGGAGCATATCTCTAAAAGTATTGAAAATAAATAAATGAACTTGATACAGTGATAAAGGGCTATAAGGGGAATTGCAGAATGCAAGAACCATAGCCCTGTCACAGTATTTACAGTTACTTCCCTTTTTAATTTAAAGAAATATTTTGCTAGCCTATTGAAAAAAGAAAACACTTGTAACACAACAGAAAAATTGACAGAGACAAACACAAAAAGGCTGAGACAAGAGAGGGGACAAGATACCACAGTTACGATATCTTGTCCCTGAGTAGCTGTGGTATCTTCTCCCCGAGGACAAAAGAACCCAGGGTGGGATAAGATACAGGGGGAGACAAGATAAACTGGGATACCGGAGCTTAATCAAATAGGAAGTCACCCTAGGTACGTCTTGGCCTGGGCATAAATAATATTTTTCTTATTTCTTGATGAAAACATATATTATAGGTACCTAGGACATATGTTTTCATGGAAAAATGAGTTAACCCATAGAAGACTGAATGAACTCCCCCACACTATATACTGGAAGATTCTAATTTGGATTTTAGGTATGTCAGAATATGTGATTTAGACGTTCCTAGAGAAAAATGGTTGAACTATCTGCAAACAGGGGAGACCCTGATCAGACACTGCATTCTGCAGTGTCTAATCTGGGTCTGCACTGTTTGCCAATTACACTTTAAGGGGTCTCCAGACTACAGTGGGTTAAATATCAGGTCTCAGTTGTTCAAAGCATTGTTAGCTTTACAAGCTTTTGAAAAAGCTTATTAACTGTTATAGCTAAGGTATTTATCAAATTCATTGATATTTTTGCTACAAAAGATGTGAGTAGCTTTTGCAATGAATGCAAAAGCTACTCATATATTTTCAGCAAAAATATCAATGTATTTTCCATATTTCAAGATAGAATTTTTTGCATCACGTTACTTGCAACTGCATTAAGTTTTATTGCATAAAACGCGGTGCGGCACGTTATCAACAGCCGTGCATTAACTGGTGAAAAGCCGTGTATTAACAAGGCAATTCATGCTCTGTTTTAATGCACGGCTATGCAACTTTCAATATAATCGTACCAGGGCCATAGATTTGCTGCTGCTAAGAGATGTGTACTGACTGCCCCACCCTAGAATGAGCATAGTTCATGAAAATTGGGTTCGCGAGACATTGGTGAAAAGGTGAAACAAAATACTGCAAGAAATAACGCGAGATATAGCAGATTTTTTCAGTTTTTATGCAATAATAGTGATCGAACATGGTTTTTCAATGCATTAACATTTGCCGGGTCCCTTGCGAGGTGTTGAAAACCATGGCCTTTGGCCTCAGTTTTCAACACCTCCCACAGGACCTGGCGAATATTAATGCATGAAAAACCATGTTTGATCCCTATATTGAACAACTGTCCTAGTACTTTTCAGTTGAAATAAGTGCTTTATCTGGTGCTATGCTGTATCATTGCAGTACCAAACAGAGGAAAAGTGACCTTCTCTCGAACTGCCTATAGCTTCATAATGGCAATTGAGTATCCTGTAGGATATATGAAAGATTACGAAATCAGTTGTTCATCTGCTGACACAGGTTCTAATGTTGCAAAGATGAGAAAGTCTGCAAAACAAGGAAACACAACCTTTTCAGTGAGTGGTCTCAAACCATACACAGTATACAGATGCCATGTTAAGTACTACGTTGTAGGCAACAGTGATGAAGTTTGGGTGGAAACAAGGACATTGCAAGCAGGTAAATGGTATATGGGCACCTCAATCAAGAATAATGCCAACAAACATGTGTATAATAAGCAGATGCAGATCATCCTGAGCATGTACAAAATATCATTTGGGCCTTTGTTGTGGTGTTGCTACTGTTGATCATTTGTAATTGATCATAGTCACTTTTGCCTTTGTGACTGATAATTGGAAAGATTTTTTATAGTCGAATAATCATAAAATTCTATTTTTAGAAACATATTTTTCTCACTTATTATTTTTATAGGTAAGCTATAAAGTAATGAAATTCAAAGCTGTCTGTTTGGATCATTCTAGATTTGTGGTCAATAAAAGTGAAGATAGCTTAAATAAGTCTACCCCAAAGTAATGATATTTTTCTTCTTATTATTGTTTTTTTCATGAAAACGTAGTTTTGGGGTACTCACAATGCACTTCTAATGAGTACTCACTACATACGTTTTCATGGAGAAATACATTTAGGACACAAAAAGAACGCAGTTTTCCAGGATGGCACATTGCGTTTTGCAGAAATAATGTAACAAACGAAAAAATAAGAATATATAGGCCAGATGTAAAATGAAATATAACAAGCTCTAATAAATATTTCTTCATTTCAGTTTCTGATGAGTTGCAAAACCTGAACTCCTCCTACAGTTTACATCCAATCAAGCTGAATATATAGTTAGATCATAATGTGGAGCAGGGCATATTGTCTTGAGGTTACAGTCCACCAAATATTAAGAGAGTTATGCCACTTTGAAAATTTTTGTAAACATTTCCTTTCCGGCTAACTCCTACAGTTTACATTCATTATAGCCCCACTATACCATGGATTTGCCATGTGATTCCGTGATTCTGTGACGATGTGATTACGTGACTGCAAAATTAAAATACATTTTGCTTAATAACTTTTATGTTTGTGGTCCTACTTCAATGAAACTTATACTACAATTGGTCCCTAAGGTAAGTAAGGTGTAGTCGCAGAATAGTGGCCAAGAGCCCATAATTCTTGGGAGTTATATCCCTTGGTATGTTTTTAAAAAATTAAAATATATTTTGCTCAGTAATGAAACATACACCACACTGGGTCTGTATGAAGGTGTAGTGGCATAATGGTAGCCAAGGGCCCATAACTCTTGGAGTTATGTCCTTTGATAGATTTTCAAATTTTGCCATTCTTGAAAATTGTCGCAACAGATTTCTCAGGAACTATGAAAGCTAGAAAGCTGAAAGTTCATACAAACATGAACCATGACTGGATGTATCTTGTGTACCGGAATAAGGGCCAAGTACTCATAACTCTTGGAATTATGTCCTTTGGTAGGTTTTCAAAAAATTAAAATGCATTTTGCTCAATAACTTTTGTTTGTGGTTCTACTTCAATGAAACATACCACACTTGGGGGCTTTGAAAAAGTGTACATGCATGGACAGTGGGTTGATGTATCATGTATTCTGGAATCAGGGCCGAGGAAAATCCCTTGATAGGTTTTATGATGCCATGTTACCATGTCCTACAGTGGTATTATCTGGTAAGGATGAATTCAAAATATTTCAATACTATATGTACATCTCCTCTGATAGAGCTACAGTGGGGCTATAGTCAGATCCTTTGACACCTCTAGTTAAGGCTGAAACTTGATATATAGTTAGATCATGATGTGGAGCAGCGCATACTATCTCAAGATTAGTCCATCAACAATTAATAGAGTAATGCCCCTTTGAAATTTTTTCTAAAATTTCGCCTTACTCCTATAGATGACATTTGATCAGACTGAAACTTAATTTATAGTCAGACCATGATGTGGAGGAGCGCATTTTGTTTCAAGGTAGCAGTAAACATTTCGGCTAACTCCTTCTATAGATTACATTTGCTCAAGCTTAAACTTGATTTATAGTTAGACCATGATTTGGAGCAGCGCATATTCACTTTATTCCAGTAGACCATAATGCCTTGCGCCCAACGTGACATCCGGTAAAAATGAAAGTAGAAAAAACCAATACTGATAGTGTTCTGATGACCGCTTTTTTTTGTCGCACCTGATTTAGCATGGGCGACTTAGGTGTGCAAGTTTCCATCCATCCATCCATCCATCTGTCCGTTTGTCCATTCGTCTTTCCGTCAACATTTACCCTGGTGTCTTGTGAGCACAACTCCCCATACAGTTTTGTACCGATCATTTTGAAACTTTGCATACGTTTTCTTCATGATATGAAAATGTGCATGTAGTTTGGATATAATTATGCTCCCCCCCCCCCCCACCCCCACCCCCCCACCCCACCAAACAAATGGGTGGAGCGTGGGGGGGGCATATTGTTTTTGAGACGGATCTGTGTAAAACTGCTCTGTAACTTCAATACCCTTTGGAATATTTTCATGATACTTGGTAGAAATGTAGACCAGGATGAGATAACATGTCTCATACAAGATTGATAACTCTGGCTTTCTTACTTTTGGAGTTATCACCCTTTGTTTTATTTGAAAAAGATTTCTTGTCCGCTCTGTAACTCCAATACCCTTCAGAATATTTCAATGGTACTTGGCAGATTTCTTGTCCGCTCTGTAACTCCAATACCCTTCAGAATATTTCAATGGTACTTGGCAGAAATGTAGAACAGGACCAGACAATGTACAAGAATGACAACTCTGCCTTTCTTACTTTCTTACTTATCTCCCTTTGTTATATCTGACAATGATAATCCACTGATTTCGTGTCTGCTCTGTAAGTCAAAGACCCTTCGGAATATTTTTATGATACTTGGTAGAAATGTAGAATAGGACAAGATGACATGTCCTGTACAAGAATGACAACTCTGCCTTTCTTACTTTTGGCGTTAGCTCCGTTTGTTATATCTGACAGTGATTATCCAATGATTTTGTGTCCACCCTGTAAGTCAAAGACCCTTTGAAATATTTTTATGATACTTGGTAGAAATGTAGAACAGGACCAGACAATGTGTCGCACACAAGAATGACAACTCTGCCTTTCTTACTTTGGCATTATCTCCCTTTATTAGCTCACCTGAGCATGAAGTGCTCATGGTGAGCTATTGTGGTCAGTCAATGTCCGTCGTGCGGCATCAGCAATTGCTTTAAAAGCCTACTCCTCCTACACCCCTGGGCCAATTGACTCGATACTTGGTAGGAAGCATCAGGGTGACCTGTAAATCAAAAATAGCTAAGATCGTGCCGATTGGAAATCCAAGATGGCCGCCATCTGGAAAATCTGTTTTTCGCTTCTTCTGAACTGAAAGGCCATTTGACTCCAAACTTGCTAGGAAGCATCAGGGTGACTTGTAGATCAAAAATAGCTAAAATCGTGCCTATCGGAAATTCAAGATGGCAGCCATCTTGAAAATCTATTTTTCGCTTCTCCTGAACCGAAAGGCCAATTGACTCCAAAGTTGCTAGGAAGCATCGGGTTGACTTGTAGATCAAAAATAACTAAATTTGTGCCAATCGGAACTCCAAGATGGCCATCATGGCAGCCATCTTGAAAATCTATTTTTTGCTTCTTCTCCTGAACTGAAAGGCCAGTTAACTCCAAACTTGTGAGGAAGCATCGGGGTGATTTGTTTAAACAATCATCATGAATCTTGCTCAAAATGTTTGTCTTCATGATTTCTAGGTCAAGTTCCAAACTGGGTCACCTGGGGTCAAAAACTAGGTCACCTGGCCAAATCAGCAGAAAACCTTGTTATCACTCTAGCAGTCACATTTTTCAAGCAATCATCGTGAATCTTGCTCAAAATGTTTGTCTTGATGAGTTTTAGGTAAAGTTCAAACTTGGGTCACTTGGGGTCAAAATCTAGGTCCCCTGGCCAAATCAGCTAAAATCTTGTTAACACTCTATCGGTCACATTTTTGGAGCAGTCATCATGAATCTTGCTTAAAATGTTTTGTCTGTTCTAGGTCAAGTTTGAAACTGGGTCACTTGGGATAAAAAACTAGGTCACCTGGCCAAATCAGCGGAAAAAATTGTTTACACTCAAGCGGTCACATTTTTTTAAACAATCATCATGAATCTTGCTCAAAATGTTTGTCTTGATGATTTCTATGTCAAGTTTGAAACTGGGTCACCGGGGTCAAAAACTAGGTTCCCTAGCCAAATCAGTGGAAAACGTTAACACTCTAGTGGTCACATTTTTCAAGCAATCATCATGAATCTTGCTCAACAGGTTTGTCTTGATGATTTCTAGGTCAAGTTTGAAACTGGAAAACTTGGGGTCAAAAACTAGGTCACCAGGCCAAATCAGCAGAAAACCTTTTTAACACTCAAGTGGTCACATTTTTGAAGCAGTCATCATGAATCTTGCCCAAAATGTTTGTCATGATGAGTTCTAGGTTAAGTTCAAAACTGGGTCACTCGGGATCAAAAACTAGGTCACCAGGCCAAATCAGCAGAAAATTTTGTTGACACTCTAGTGGTCACATTTTTGAAGCAATCATCATGAATCTTGTATGATTTTCTAGGTCAATTTTAAACTGGGTCACAGGGGCTCAAATCAGCAGAAAACTATTAACACTCCAGAGGTCACGTTTTAAATAATCATCATAAATATTGCTCAAAATGTTCGTCTTGATGATTTCTAGGTCTAGTTTAAAACTGGGTCTCTTGATATCAGAAACTAGGTCACCTGGCCAAATCAAAGGAAAACCTTGTTGATGCTCTTGAGGTCACATTTTTGAAGTGATCATCATGAATCTTGCTCAAAATGTTTGTCTTGATAATTTCAAGGTGATGTATATTTTTCTATCCAGTGACTTTCTTAAGTTTTTCCATTTAGGTCAGTTTCTTAGTAATTATTGGTCCTACAGAGTGATATTTGGTACTTGTGAAGTGTTTGTGTTTAGGTCAGTTTCTCAGTAACTATTGCTCCTACAGCCAGTGATACTTAGTACATGCATATATCTTAGCATGGCCTCTTGAGTACAGTCATCCATATTTGACCTTGACCTTTATTTCACAATCCATTAGACATGCTACATTGTCTTACTTGTTAATACAATCATTTTAGAATTTTGATCAGAATGTTTGCCTTGGTCAGTTCTAGATCAGGTTCTCAAAGTGCTGTGATGCTCAGGTGAGCATTACAGGGCAATCATGGCCCTCAGGTTATATTTGACAGTGATTATTCATTGATTTTGTGTCTGCTCTGTAAGTCAGAGACCCTTTTGAATATTTTTATGATACTTGGTAGAAATGTAGAACAAGACAACGGGCCCTGTACAAGAATGAAAACTCTGGCTTTCTTAATTTTGGAATTATCTCCCTTTGTTTTGTTGTTGCACCTGCTTTAGCATGGGCAACTTAGGCATGCAAGTTTCCATCTGTCCATCCGTCCGTTGGTCTTTCCGTCAACATTTACCCTGGGTGTCTTGTGAGCACAACTCCTCTTACAGTTTTGTACCGATCATTTTGAAACTCTGCATGTGTTTTTGTCATGGTATGAAGATGTGCATGTGGTTTGGACATAATTGTCAGATTATTTTTTGTCACTTTTTCCACATTGTGGATGGCGGCCATCTTAAAATTCTTCAAACAACATCTCCTTCCAAACCATGAGACAGATTGAGCGAAACTTAATAGGAGTCATTTTTCACCTCAGTATATAGTCAGTGGGTACTCTTGCGAGCGCAACTCCTCTTACAGTTTATACTGATTGTTTTGAAACTTTGCATCTGTTTACTTCATGGTATGAGGATGTGCATGTGGTTAGGGTAAAATTGTTAGAACTTTTTTTGTCACTTTTTCCACATTGTGAACTTAGTCTTTTTTCACCCTCAATATATTGACAATAGGTACCTCTTGTGAGCGCAACTCCTCTTACAGTTTTGTACCAATTTTTAGCTCACCTGAGCCGTCCGTCCATCCATCCATCCACAATCTTTAAATATCTCCTCCTAAACCACTGACTGGATTTTGACCAAACTTCACAGGAATGATCCTTGGTTGGTCCTCTTTCAAATTTGTTCGAATGGTTCCGGTCTATTGCATATCTACGTCACAGGAGCTAACAGTAGATTTTTTAACTAAAAATTTAAAAAATCTTCTTGTCAGAAACCACTGGACCAATTTCAATATAATTTTGCAGAAATGTTCCTTTGGTGATCCTCTACCAAGATTGTTCAAGCCAATTTGGATTCGTCAAAAAACATGACCGCCAGTGGGCGGGGCTTATTTTCCCTATACAGAAACATGTATATCTATATAGAAAACTTTAAAAATCTTCTTGTCAGAAACCACTGGACCAATTTCAATATAATTTTGCAGAAATGTTCTTTTGGTGATCCTCTACCAAGATTGTTCAAGCCATTTGGATTCATCAAAAAACATGGCCACCAGTGGGCGGGGCTTATTTTCCCTATATATCTATACAGAAAACTTTAAAAATCTATACAGAAAACTTTAAAAATCTTCTTGTCAGAAACCACTGGACCGATTTCAATATAATTTTGCAGAAATGTTCCTTTGATGATCTTCTACGATGCTTGTTCAAGCCATTTGGATTCATCAAAAAACATGGCCGCCAGGGGTGGGGCTTATTTTCCCTTTATATCTGTATAGAAAATTTTAAAAATCTTCTTGTCAGAAACCACTAGACCGATTTCAATATAATTTTGCAGAAATGTTTCTTTGGTGATCCTCTACCAAGATTGTTCAAACCATTTGGATTCGTGAAAAAACATGGCTGCCAGGGGGCGGGGCTTATTTTCCCCATATATCTATATAGAAAACTTTAAAAATCTTCTCGTCAGAAACCACTAAACCGATTTCATATAATTTTGCAGAAATGTTCCTTTGGTGATCCTCTACCAAGATTGTTCAAGCCATTTGGATTCGTCATAAAACATGGCTGCCAGGGGGTGGGGCTTATTTTCCCTATATATCTATATAGAAAACTTTAAAAATCTTCTTGTCAGAAACCACTGGACTGATTTCTATATAACTTGGCAAAAGTGTTCCCTTGCTGATCCTCTACCTGGATTGTTCAAGCCGTCATGATTTGTCAAAAAACATGGCGACTAGGGGGTGGGGCTTATTTTTCCTATATATCTGTTTAGAAAACTTTAATAATACTTTTGTCAGAAACCACTAGACCAATTTCAATACAACATTGCAGGAATGTTTCTTTGGTAACTGTCTACCAAGATTGTTCAAGTCGTCATGATTCATCAAAAAAAGTGGCTGTCAGATGGCGGGACTTATTTTCTTTATGTATCTAAATAGAAACCTTTAAAAATCTTCTTGTCAGAAACCACTGGACTGATTTCATTATAACTTGACAGAAATGTTTCCTTGTTGACCCTCTACCAAGATTGTTCAAGTTATCATGATTCATCAAAAAACATGGCCGTCAGGGGGTGGGGCTTATTTTTCCCTATACACTGGAGATCCAATACATCGCGGTCCGTTATTTCGCGATATCCAGTATATCGCGAATCGTCCGTGGACCCCAAATTTACCATGACCATAAAAAAAAAAAGTAAGTAAATGTTTTTTTTACTTAATTTGAAAAAAAAAAAAAAAATGACTAATTCGTTGCGGTATTGATTTTTCGCGCATATCCAAACGCGAAATCGCGTCACGCATTATGACCAAACAATCCAATTAGTGTCAATCAGTACACAGATTGATAATAATTGGCAATCAATTAATATTAATCGCCGCACTTGTCATAATCAGTGTCATAATTGAGTACATGTTCTCAGTGCTCAATCAATTAACGATGTCCACGCGCCGTCTATTTAACTTGCAATCATGCAGAGCATCCTCATTGTGATCTATCACGCCTTTCAAGTGAAAAGATCAAAAGATAAATAGAATAGTTTTTGGGCCCGCAGCAGACGAAAGAAGCGAAGGGAAGCAACCCGAATTGCCTCAGCAAAAGTCCGTGATATTCTATTCTATTCTATCCTTAGGATATGCGAGTTGCCCCCCTTCATCCAAAATGGCGTCCTCGCTTGACATTTCAGCGAACAAATGATTTTAAACGTCGTTTATCAGCTAGTCTCGATTAAAGTTAATTGGTAGACATAATCTCCCAGTGTAAATACTGCCATTGAGTAATTCTAAACCTACTATACTGATGTAATGTGGCCGATAGCTTTACTGACAGCCGTTTGGTGTTGATTGATTAGCGGCGTCTCAGCAAACTACCACCCCAGCTTATATCGCGATCCGGATATATCGCGGTAGCGGAACTTGGACCCCAAGCACCGCGATATATTGGATCTACAGTGTATATCTGTATAGAAAAGTTTAAAAATTTTCTTGTCAGAAACCAATGGACTGATTTCATTATAACTTGGCAGGAATGTTTCTTTGGTGACCCTCTACCAAGATTGTTCAAGCCGGCATAATTCGTCAAAAAACATGGCCGCTAGGGGGCGGGGCATGTTTTCCCTTTATATCTGTTTAGAAAACTTTAATAATCCTTTTGTCAGAAACCACTGTACCGATTTCAATACAACATTGCAGGAATGTTTGTTTGGTAACAACCAAGATTGTTCAAGCCCTCATAATACGTCAAAAAACATGGCCGCTAGGGTGCGGGGTTTATTTTCCATATATATCTGTATAGAAAATTTTAAAATTCTTCTTGTCAGAAACCACCTGACCAATTTCAATATTACTTGGTAGGAATGTTGCTTTGGTGACCCTGTACCAAGATTGTTCAAGCAGTCATGATTCGTCAAAAAACATGGCTGCTAGGGGTGGGGCTTATTTTCCCTATACATCTAAATAGAAAACTTTAAAAATCTTCTTGTCAGAAACCACTGAACCGATTTCAATATAACTTGGCAGGAATGTTCCTTTGGTGGCCCCTTACCAAGGTTGTTCAAGCTGTCATGATTCATCAAAAAACATGGCCGTTAGGGGGTGGGGCTTATTTTCTTTATATAGCTATATAAAACACTTCAAAAATCTTTTTGTCAGAAACCACTGGACCCATTTCAATATAACTTGGCAGAATTGTTCCTTTGGTGACCTTCTTTCAAGATTCAGTTCAAGCCATCATGATGCATGAAAAAAACATGGCCACTGGGGAGTAGGGCTATCAAATTTCATCTCGAAAACACGCCTATATAGTTTTGACCCCCTTAAACTCCTCTTTTATACAGTAAAACTGGGGTTTACAGGGGTATACATTAATTTTCTGATTTCTGCTCAAAAAAAGGTAGACTGTGGGTACTTGTTAGAACTGCCTCACCGAGGCGGTTCTAACAAGTACCCACATATATGTTTTGTGTAGAAATATTACAATTACCAGAATTTTCATCTGAAAGTTTTCATTTTTTGGTGGTAAAACTCTCAATATATTTGAATAGGCATATTTTCGTAATGATACAAAAATCTTAGAGCAGTGAACTTGGCTGAAACTTCAACAGTGTTTGCAAAGCTGTTTGCTCAGGTGAGCGATATAGGACCATCATGGTCCTCTTGTTTTGAAACTTTACATGTTTTCCTCATGGTATGAGGATGTGCAGATGGTTTGGATATAATTGTTACAACATTTTTGTCACTTTTTCCACATTGTGAACTCATCATTTTTCACCTTCATTATATAGGCAATGGGTACCTCTTGTGAATGCAACTCGTCTTACAGTTTTGTACTGATTATTATGAAACTTTGCATATGTTTTCTTCATGGTATGAGGATATGCATGTGATTTAAATGTAATTGTTAGATTATTTTTTTCACTTTTTCCACATGTGAACTAAGTCATTTTGCACCCTCAATATATAGACAGTGGCTACCTCATGAGCACAGCTCCTCATACAATTTTATCTTTATCTTTTTGGAACTTTGCACATTGTTTCACCATAGTCTGAAGATGTGCAAGTGCTTTTCATATAATCCTTGCCATATTTTTTGTCATTCTTTTGTTCTTTTTGAACTTTGTCATTTACTGACCTCAGATGTATAGACAGTGGGTATCATGTCATTGCAACTTCTCATACAATTTTAAACCAGTCTTTTTGAAACTTTGCACATGTTTTCTCCCGGGTATGCAGAAGTGCACTTGGGTTGGATATGATTTTATTTTTCTTTTTATCACTTATTTTCACTTTAACTTTGTCATTTTCTTAACCTCAGATTTTTCTTTACATTGTGAACTTGGTCATTTTTTACCCTCAATATATAGACTGTGGGTACCTCGTGAGCACAACTCCTCATACAATTTTATACCAATCTTTTCAAAACTTTGGACAGGCTTTCTCCATAGCCTGAAGATGTGCATCTGCTTTTAATATAATCCTTGTTTTAATTTTTGTCACTTTTCCAACCTAGCACTGCTAAGAATGAAATAAACTTATTTAATAACCACATTCTGATTGTGGCTCCTGTAACTTTGCCCCAGCAGGTGCGACGCCGCCTTCCGCAGGATTCTGGTTTGAAATAGATTTCTAGTACCCTTTGGAATATTTCAATGGTACTTGGCAGAAATGTAGAACAGGACCAGTCAACCTGCCGCATACAAGAATGATAACTCTGCCTTTCTTACTTTTGGAGTTATCTCCCTTTGTTATATTTGACAGTGATAATCCATTGATTTTGTGTCCGCTCTGTAAGTCTAAGACCCCTTTGGAATATTTTTATGATACTTGGTAGAAATGTAGAACAGGACCAGACAATGTGTAGTTTACAAGAATAACAACTCTGCCTTTCTTACTTTGGCGTTATCTCTCTTTGTTATGTCTGACAGCGATTATCCATTGAGTTCGTGTCCGCTCCGTAAGTCAAAAATCCTTTGGAATACTTTTATGATACTTGGAAGAAATGTAGAACAGGACCTGACAATGTGTTGCATACAAGAACGTCAACTCTCCCTTTCTTACTTTTGGCGTTTCCTCCCTTTGTTTTATCTGAGTGATTATCCATTGATTTGGTGTCCGCTCTGTAAGTCAAAGACCCTTTAGAATACTTTTATAATACTTAGTAGAAATGTAGAACAGGACCAGACGACGTGTCACATACAAGAATGACAACTCTGGCTTTCTTTTTTTTTGAGTTATCTCCCGTTGTTTTGTTTGAAATAGATTTCTTGTCTGCTCTGTAAATAGAATACCCTTCAGAATATTGGAAGCACCTGGTAGAACTGTAGAATATGACAAGACGACGTGTTCCTTACAAGAATGACAACTCCATCTTCCTTTTGCTGTTATCTCCCTTTGCTATATTTGACACTGATTATGCATTGATTTAGTGTCCGCTATGTAAGTTGAACACTCTTTGGAATATTTTGATGATACTTGGTAGTAATGAAGAACAGGACCAGGTGACATGTCACATACAAGAAATGACAATTTTGTAATTGTAGTTTATGCAAAACTTTTATTCTATAATACTGCTCCATTATAGACAGGTTGAACTATTTTTTTCCTTTAACTGAGTTCAAATATTATAAGATAATATATATGGTTTTGTCTGGGTATTGGTGGGCAGCTGTGTACTTTGTGTATTCCACAAATCTTGCTGGACAACAACAGGTGGCTGGACTGGCACTGATTGGTCAAAGCACACTGTCAATCATGTGATCAATACACAAAGAAAGATGCAGGTGCAGTCCAGCTGATTTCTTTGGATAAGGAGAAGCAAACAATGCTGGAGAGCTCATTATTATTATTATTATTATTTATTTATGAAATTTGACATATTTATTAATCATATCCTTATATATTTCTTGCATCTGGTTTGGTTGGGTGGTATGGAATTCAGAACTAAGAATTATTTTATCTGAGCTCTCTAGGATTGCACTTTTTCTGGTTTGCATCTGCTGCTCTATATATTATCTTTTCTAGGAAATTTCAATGTTAAAAGAAACTACTTCTTGATATGACTTGTCAAAACAGAAATTTATAGATGTTTACAGTTCATTATAATTATATTTATGGCTTTCTGTTGTGGATGAGGAATTTGACTATGAAATGACAGTGCTCTAAAGAAGTTTCAGATACTAATAAGCTAGTCATAGAAGGTCAAGGTTCACTGACTATGTGTTTTCCTGGGAGGAAACTATAGGAATAGGCTACAGATTGTACACCACAATTCAGTACATATTTCTGTACACAGAAGTTCTAAATGTTAAGAAAACCTAATCTCAAAATGACTTGACCAAATGGCATTTAATTTTATGGATGTTTAGGTTCATTCAAATTATACCCATCATAGACTTTCTATTGTGAATGAAGAATGAGACTAAACATGACAGTGTTTTAAAAAGATTCTCGGCTGCAGATAAACTGTTTGAAGGTCAAGGTTCACTGATTGTGTGTTTTCCTAGGAGGAAACCATGGGCATATGCTACAGATTTACATCACAATTTAGTGAATAATTCTAAGATTTCTGCACAATGTAAGTGCTCAGCCTCTATTCAGTAAAGAGTTCAGCTGTGTTCACAATTCAGGATTAAGGATGGATATAAGACTGAACACTTGAAGAATTCAAGTATGGTATGCACAAAACAAAACTTTCCCGATCACTTGTAATCATTGAACTGAATTATATAAGGTGGTCACTAAAGAGAATTTATACAACAGTACAACAGAATAAAATGCGCTGTCAGTACAGCAGTATCCAATTGGCTAAATAGGATACTTCTCAGTGGCCCAAAAATGTACCTGATACTTGTCCTGATATTTCTTGGATGAACCATATTAATTCATAGTAGCAGTACATCGTAGTATACTGTATTACAGTGCTTCAGATCAGTTTTGTTTGTTTTTAAGATAGAATGAATATTCTCTTACATTTAAATGCTACTGTCTGGACACAGTCAGAGATATATTGCAAAGAGGAGTTCCATCAAGTCATGAGTAAACATAACACTTAATGGTGTCATACTTTGGTATGTTTACCACACCTTAACTGTCTTCTAGAAATGTTAAAGCCCAGATGTAGTTAGACGAGTTGGTACAGATAATAGTGACATTCTACATTTCTATAAGCAGCACACCATACTAATGGTGCCAAACATAAATCTTTTCTTAAATAACTGAACGTGTCAATTTGTTGGATATTGATGTGCATAAATACTGCTAATGACTGACAAGCAGAGCTGACCCTGATCACATGCTGCTTTGCTTTAATCTGGATCTACAATGTTTGCTTGGGCCTGTCTGCCCCAAATCCTCGGGGTAGATAGGGTAGTTGTTGTATTTGTTTTTTTTTTACAGGTTAAAGCTGCTCAAATTTAAAAACCATTAGTCATATGAATATGTGCTTAGTATGGATTATAGTTTGCCAGTTGCCAGTATGCATTAAGATGGCTGGATGAGTGACAAGCAGAGTAGCTCCTGACCAGATGCTGTTTTCTTAAGTGTCTGATCTGGGTCTGCTAAGTTTGCTCTGGCATAAAACTTGGGATAAATATGGTATTTCACTTATTCTTCAACAGGATAAATGTCGTTCTGATCTGAACCATTTATCATGGGTCACGTATTTGATGCTTGACGAGTGGAGTGGACCATGATGGAGTCTGCTTTGCAGCCTCTTTTCTTGGTCTACAATGCTTGCTCAGGCCTGCCTGCCCAGATACTTTGGATAGATAGGGTAGTTGTCTTACTCATAACAGGTTTAAGTCAATCAGATGGGGGTGGTCGGGTGGTGCGAAGGTGCTGTGTATCTTACATCACCGGGGCGTCCAACTGATATTGGCTTACAGTTGGGCAAGGCCTGCTATCCTTGTAGTGGGTAAGGGTAGAGGGGGAATGTTTTTATTTCTTCTGTTTCTTCACTTTCATTCCTGTTCCTCTTTCTTCCCTGTCCCTCTCTTTCATCTCCTCTACTCTCTCTTCTATCTCTTTTCTCCCTTTCTTTGGGAGACGACACAAAATGACCCTCAAGGGTTGACGTGTCGTTAAACCCCAACACAATCAATCACTCAGATTTGAAAACCATAAATTTGTCATAATTTATGTATGTCTGTAATATAGATTCCAGTTCGCTAGTTGTTAATGTAAATAAGTAGATGGATGTCTAACAAGAGGAGCGAACCTTGATATAACATCATGTTCTGCAGGGTCCGATCTAGGTCTATCCTGTTGGCTCAGGTTTGTCTGTCCCTATACTTAAGGAAAACGATGGTACTTATTTGTCCTTTTACATGGAAATGTTGCACAAACTTGAAGCAATTATTACTTGCATATACTTAGTATGGAGTCATAGACAGAGGTACCCTGTTAGACAGTCAGTGCTATTTCCAAAACTATTTAACTATCACTTAAGCTTACAGCCAGGTGCAACCAAAGTTAATAATAATAGCTAATATATTCTTTGACATAACATGGTACATGTTAATTCAGCCATTATGATTACATGGTAAGTAAACTGGATCTCAGAATAAAAAATCACATTGTTTACATAAAGATGTGATCAGTCACCTCCTTGGAGTTTCATCCGAATCATATCAGAGTCACTCGGCTTTTTAGGCCACCAAATAGGGGTACATATAGTTTATATATGTATATTGTGTATGCAGGTATGTATGTGTGTGGATGTGTATGTATAAATATATGTGTGGAAAATATTTAATTCTTCAGGGCTCAGTTCCCTAGTCCCTACTATATTTATCCGTACTGTGATACTGCTATACAGGAGAGATACTCTAAACATATCTGGAGTGCAGGTTAGCTACTCTATATATCTACTGACATCCATAATTCTCTTGGGGCCTAGATCACCACCTTGCTGGTTAAATATCCAATTCTAAGAGGGTACGATCATTTACTCCATGCATCATTCATGCCATGTCTATATTTACAAACATTCATCATCTCTCTTGGGGCCAATTCATCTATCCAAGCATTTCATTAATAATCTTTATCTGACCACAGGCCGTGATAATTCTCCTTGGAAGTTGTGAATTCTATGGGGCAGAAATCATCCACTTGACAAATCTGCTGATTAATCATTTGTTCCACTTTTATATCTGATGTTTCTCATCTTTCTTAGGCCTAAAGTCATCCACCTCAAACGTTCCATTGACCATCCCTATCAGACCACTAGCTGTGATCATACACCTTGCTGTTCGTATCTCGTTCAGTGGCCCGAGATCATCCACTCAATGCGTCAGTTGACTAGTCATTCAAGCCATGAGGCTTCAGTCATCCACCTGGTGGCTGTAGGGTCATGATAATCAGCTCCACATTTCCATTGACTAATCATACATAACACAAGGCTGCGATCATCCACCTTGTGTCAGCTGTGTATCCACAATATGGGGCCGTGATCATCCACCCCATTTATGTAGTTACACACTTATCATCAGATCATGGACGGACACTCATCCTCTCTCTTGGGGCCGAGATCATCCACCCCAAACATTTTGTTTATTGTTATCAGACCACAAGGCCGTGATCATCCACCTTGCTGGTTGTGTATCTTATTCTATGGGGCTGAAATCATCTGCTCCATGCTTCCGCTGACTAATAATTTATTTTACATGGCTATATCTAGTGACGTTCATCATCTCTCTTGGGGCCGAGATCATCCACCCCAAACGATTCATTTATCATCTATCAGACCACAAGGCTGTGATCATCCACCTTGCTGGTTGTGTATCTTATTCTATGGAGCGGAAATCATCTGCTCCATGCATCCGCTGACTAATCATTCATTTTGCATGGCTATATCTAGTGACGTTCATCATCTCTCTTGGGGCCGAGATCATCCACCCCAAACAATTCATTTATAATCTATCAGACCACAAGGCCATGATCATCCACCTTGCTGGTTGTGTATCTTATCCTATGGGGCCGAAATCATCTGCTCCATGCATCCGCTGACTAATCATTTATTTTACATGGCTATATCTAGTGACGTTCATCATCCGTCTCGGGGCCGAGATCATCCACCCCAAACGATTCATTTATAATCTATCAGACCACAAGGCCGTGATCATCCACCTTGCTGGTTGTGTATCTTATTCTATGGAGCGGAAATCATCTGCTCCATGCATCTGCTGACTAATCATTCATTTTGCATGGCTATATCTAGTGACGTTCATCATCTCTCTTGGGGCCGAGATCATCCACCCCCAACAATTCATTTATAATCTATCAGACCACAAGGCCGTGATCATCCACCTTGCTGGTTGTGTATCATATTCTATGGAGCCTAAATCATCTGCTCCATGCGTCCGCTGACTAATCATTTATTTTACATGGCTATATCTAGTAACGTTCATCATCTCTCTTGGGGCCGAGATCATCCACCCCAAACGATTCATTTATCATCTATCAGACCACAAGGCCGTAATCATCCACCTTGCTGGTTGTGTATCTCTCTATGGGGCCAAGATCATCCACCCTATGCATCAGCTGACTAATCATTCATACCACGAGGCCTCAATCATCTACCTCGTGTCTGTGGGGCCGTGATTATCCACCCCACCTCTACACTGACTAATCATTCATAACACGAGGCCGCGATCATCCACCTCGTGTCAGCAGTGTCTCCACGATAATGGGGATGAGATCATCTACCCCATGTATGTTGTTACACTTATCAGCAGACTGTGAGGCTGACACTCACCATCTCTTTCATTGATAAACTTTATCAGACCACAAGGCCGTGATCATCCACCTTGCTGGTTGTGTATCTCTGTCTATGGGGCCGAAATCATCTGCTCCATACATTCGATGACTAATCATTCAATGCCACATCTTTATCTACTGTTATTCATTAGCTCTCTTGGGGCTGGGACCATTCACCCTTATATTTCATTCTCTCTCAAACTACAAGGCCATGGTCATCCACCTTGCAGTTGTGTATCTCGAGATCATCTACCCCAAGCATCAGCTGACTAATTGTTTATACCACAAAGCCGTAATCATCCACATTAATTGTGTCTATAGGGTAGTGATCATCTACCCCACCTCACCATTCACTAAACAATTATAACATGAGGCCGTGATCATACACCTGATGTCAGGTGTGCTTTCAAGATATAAGGCCTGCATCATCACATCCATTCCCGTAGTTGCATACTTACCATCAGACAACATGGCTAAATCTACTGCTGGTCATTTTCTGGGAAATGTATATCACAGTATGCGTAGCCCATAGAGAGAGCCCATGTTATTTCTTTTTAACACATTGGGCCAAAAGCATTTATTCCATTTTGCGATTTTGACACCATCAACTGTATTAGGAGGAGGTTGTGATCATCTATGTCACGAATGTCATTTAATCATATAGGGTCCAGATCATCCCTCCTATTCTGCTATTTAGACATCATCAACAGGGCATGAGGCTGTGATCATTCATCTGATTGTAATAATCTTTTCATATGTCTTATCATGTGGTGTCTAGATCATCCTGTCTAAGTTTCTAGCACTAATTCTAGTCTTCATTGTCAGACTATTCTATGGGGCCAAGATTAGTTAATTTCTGATCAATAAGACAGATCATTCACCCTATTTTCTTGTGGGTGTCAATCATGAAACACAGCCATCAAATTCAGGGAAGTATCTACTTAGGTGAACCAGAATCAGACCATAAAGCTGAGATCATTCACCTCTGGTAAGTCAAGTATCTTATTGCACTGACATCAGTCATCCTATTCTGTGATTTCTACATTCATGACAGAGCACAAGGCTGTGATCATCGATTTCATGTCACTCTTTTGATCATATGTCAGACAATAGAGACTGATCATCTGCATCAAATACAGTAAACCATATTATTCAGGAAGTTAGATCACTCACACTCATTATACATATATAAAAGTAGCCAGACGGGGAAAATCACAACTAGGCATCCAAGCCATAGGACTAAGATAAAAGGTAATCATTATCAGAAAACGAGGCTGAGATCATTCTCAGTTTTAGGAGTTTTCAAGTCAGTATCAGACGATATATGCAGGCTGAGATCATCTGCTTCCAGGTCAAGGATCGTACTCAGGAGGATGAGATTATACACCTCTTTCCATATTAAATGAGTGTTGTTAGGCTAGGCCACAACCACCAGTATAGCTCTATATAACAGGTAAAATTGTCAGACCATGAACATCCATCTTGGGGCACTATTCTCATGGAGACAATGAACCACCATTCTGCTAATTTTTGCCCAATCAACAGGTCAGGGAGCATCATCCATGAAGTGTCAACCAAGTTTATAGGAAGGCATCTTGGGTTATCCTTACTTATAGCAATTACAATGCAGATGTTCTCTGGTCTAGATTTAGAGTTTCCCTGTTCTTCTGTAAATGATTGTAGTTTCGTACTGTTCACAGTGTACTGAGAAACTTTTGTCTTCATGGAGTAAACATCTTGCAGTGTAGACACCAGCCTGAGTATCACAGGACTGTCTTTTTCACACCAAGTTGGTTGGCAATACAGGATTACTTCTTGTGAAGCATCATCAACATACACTTCAACATTTCACATTATGTTTAAGTAAGAAATGTTATTATTGTCTGTGCATGTATCACATGTTATATATAAAAAAAAAAGAAAAAAAAAAAAAAAATGTAATTATTTCGATGTACAAACATAAACGTAACAATATAAAGGAAATCATGATAGTTTGGATGAGGTCGAAATCCACCCTCTAGGTATACTGTGCATGGCTTCGACGCACGTTCCAGCATTTTTTTTTTCCCAAAAGGGTTTTATCTCTGGTTTTCGTGACCGGCTGGTATACTAAAAATGGGGGATATATATTTCTGTTGCATTAATAATAGACAAATATGATATATAAATATTTCTAACATGTTATAAATATGAATATTGTGATAGAAACTTTGATGTATGTATGTTCTTATTTTGATTATTTGATAGTCCTGCGATAATTATTCTCTGCGCTGTCCTTGTACTTTCAGTGCCAAAATTATATAGACTTTTTGTGTAGTATGCAGTAGAAGTGCAGTAAGATTCTCAGTTCTCACACATCAGCAAATTGTATTTTTCATGCTTGATATATAGGTCAATGACCAAACTTTTAGTTAATGTTATGTAATCAGCAATTACCCCAGGCTCTGTTTTTTTGGGGGTCTCATTTGATAATATCAAATTTGTTTGGCCTTCTTGACTCCCCCCAAAAAACTGGATTCACACTGTCTGAAATATGGAACACAATTTTAGCATCTATCTCTCAGTTAACTTCATGTGTGGGATCAGACCACCTTGCAGGAGTGCTGTCTGTTATCAATCCATGTGCCATATTGTTGGGGAGTTAGGAAGTCGAGCAGCCTGACATTACTTAATCATTCACGAAGGTCAAGTGAGTAGCCCCCAGGAAAAGAGCCAAATATTTTTATAATTTTTTTTTTTTATGTTGTATAATAAACATGGAACAGCCATATTCTTGTGTTTTGTATAAAATGACAATTTTGTAATTGTAGTTTATGCAAAACTTTTATTCTATAATACTGCTCCATTATAGACAGGTTGAACTATTTTTTTCCTTTAACTGAGATAAATATTATAAGATAATATATATGGTATTGTCTGGGTATTATTGGGCAGCTGTGTACTTTGTGTATTCCACAAATCTTGCTGGACAACAACAGGTGGCTGGACTGGCACTGATTGGTCAAAGCACACTGTCAATCATGTGATCAATACACAAAGAAAGATGCAGGTGCAGTCCAGCTGATTTCTTTGGATAAGGAGAAGCAAACATTAGTGCAATGCTGGAGAGCTCATCCCGCCCACCATCCCCTGCAGCACCACATTATTTATTTAATGCTGTTGTAGCCAATTTTAATATGTATTTTTTCTGTCAAAATATATGTAAATAGTCTTATTACATTGGGGTTGTTCACTGAGACCAGTCTGCGGCCTTCTTGACTCCCCCCAAAAAACTGGATTCACACTGTCTGAAATATGGAACACAATTTTAGCATCTATCTCTCAGTTAACTTCATGTGTGGGATCAGACCACCTTGCAGGAGTGCTGTCTGTTATCAATCCGTGTGCCATATTGTTGGGGAGTTAGGAAGTCGAGCAGCCTGACATTACTTAATCATTCACGAAGGTCAAGTGAGTAGCCCCCAGGAAAAGAGCCAAATATTTTTATAATTTTTTTTTTATGTTGTATAATAAACATGGAACAGCCATATTCTTGCGTTTTGTATAAATGACAAGTTTGGCTTTTTTATACCCTGCCACACAATAGTGGCGGGGTATTATGGTTTCATGTTGGTCGTACGTCCGTCCATTTTTCGTTTCCGGATGATAACTTGAGTAAACATCAATGGATTTTCACCAAACTTGGTGTGTGCATTGATATTGTGGAGATCTGGTTTGGGATTGGTAATGGGCAAATTTCGTCAATTTTTGACGGAGTTATCTGCCCGAGACACACCCATATTTTCATTTCTGGACTATAACTTGAGTAAATAACAAGGGATTTTCACCAAACTTGGTATATGCATTGACATTAAGGAGATCTGATTTGGGATTGCTAATGGGCAAATTTCGCCAAATTTTACGGAGTTATCTGCCCGAGACAGGCCCATATTTTCGTTTCCGGATAATAACTTGAGCAAATAACAAGGGATTTTCATCAAACTTGCTATATACATTGACATTAAGGAGATCTATTTTGGGATTGCTAATGGGCAAATTTCGTCAAATTTTTATGGAGTTATCTGCCTGAGACACACCCATGTTTTCGTTTCAGGATGATAACTTTAGTAAATAAAAAGGGATTTTAACCAAACTTGCTATATGTATTGACATTAAGGAGATCTGGTTTGGAATTGCTAATGGGCAAATTTGGTCAAATTTTTACAGAGTTATCTGCCCGAGACAGGCACATATTTTCATTTCTAGATGATAACTTGAGTAAATAACAAGGCCTTTTAACCAAAATTGCTATATGCATTGATATTATCAATTTCTCGTTTAGGATTGTTATCTATCCATTGATATTATCAAGATCTGGTTTAGGATTGTTATCTGTCCCCCCGTCATTTTCTTTCCAGACATTTTTGCAACGATAACTTTAATACATAAACAAATAATTGCTATGGCTGGGTATTATGCTTGCGGAGCTTTTATTTTACTTTTGAAGTTATCTCCCCTTCTTGATTTTGAATTTGATTTCTTGTCTCTGCTCTGTAACATGAATACCCTGGGGAATATTTTGATGATGCTTGATACAAATGTAGAACAGGATTAGATGACATGTTGCATACAAGAATGACAACTCTGGCAGGATTGGATTGTGGGGGGTGGGGGGGGGACATTTGTTTTTTTTTTTTTTCTAAACAACCTTTTGTAGTTATCCAATGATTTCCTGTCCGCTCTGTAAGTCAAGACCCTTTGGAATATTTTTATGATACTTGGTATAAATGTAGAACAGGAGCAGACAACTTGTCATGTACAAGAATAACAACTCTGCCTTTCTTACTTTTGGTGTTATCTCCCTTTGTTATGTCTGACAGTGATTAGCCATTGATTTTGTGTCCGCTCTGTAAGGCAAAGACCCTATGGAATATTTTTATTTCTAGTTGTTAGATTATTTTTGTCATTTTTTCCACATTGTGAACTTAGTCATTTTTCACCTCACTATATAGACAGTGGGTACCTTTTGTGAGCCCAACTCCTCTTACAGTTTTATACTGATTGTTTAGAAACTTTGCATGTGTTTTCTTCATGGTATTAGGATGTGCATGTGGTTTGGGTATAATTGTTAGAACATTTTTTGTTACTTTTTCCACATTGTGAACTTAGTCATTTTTCACCCTCAATATAAAGACAATGGGTATCTTTTGTGAGTGCCACTCCTTTTACAGTTTTGTACCGATCATTTTTAAACTTTGCATATGTTGTTTTCATTGTATGAGTATGTGCATGTGGTTTGGATATAATTGTTAGATCATTTTTTGTCAGTCATTTTTCAACGTTTCTATATATATATATATATATATATATATACTGATATATATATATATATATACTGAAAGGAAAAAGAAACGCAGGGTAGAGTTTTTTACTTCTTATTTTAACCATTTTTTACAGTGTTTACTATAGCCATACACTTTTACAGATTGTCCTGTGAATGTGAATATGAGTCTTTGGTGGATGTGCTATCTACCCAGTGTGTGAAATCATTCAACCATGCATTACACAGTGCATTGCACGGACAATACGGAAAGCCAAAATTTTGTGCAAAACAAGCATGTTTAAACCTTCAGCACAAGATTTCCTCACACCATTTGGTACACTTCAACGATACACAATGCTCTTCGATTCTTTTACCGATTTTTCTTTTCATTTTTACGCTGCTTTATACTTTTTTTTAATCATGGTACGATTGACTGATGTTCAGAGGGGTAGGGCAATTGTGTTGCTGATGCAGGGTCAGAGGCAACAGCAAGTTGCCAATCATTTTGGGGTTAACATCTCAACAATTGAACATCTTGTTAGACATTTAAGGGAGACAAGGCATTTAGCAGACCGACCGCGGTCTGGGCGTCCACGCGTGACGTCGCGACATCAAGACAGGACAATCCGTCTGGCATATTTGCGGAATCGTCATCTCACTGCTACCGAAACTGCCCTTAATACAGTAGGTACGCATAATCGACAAATTTCTCTGAAGACTGTTGGAAGTCGATTGCGTGAGATTGGTCTTCGAGCTCGTCGTCCATACGTTGGTCTGCCTCTGACCCAGGCACGTAGGTTGCATCGTATGGCGTGGTTGACGGCGCATGCGCCCAGGCTATTTCCAATGAGGCAGTGGAGACGAGTTCTTTTTACGGACGAGTCTAGGTTCATTCTTTATCGCGCAGATGGTCGACGTCTTGTGTACCGACGTCGCGGAGAACACTTTGCCGACGCCTGTGTTGTCGAACGGGATCGGTTTGGGGGTGGCTCCATTATGGTCTGGGGAGGCATTGCTCACGGGATAAAATCACAGTTGATTATTGTTGCGGGCAATATGACCGCAGTAAGGTATAGGGATGAGATCTTGCGTCTTGTTGCAGTCCCGCTTGTGCAACAACGTAATCTGATTCTGCAGCAGGACAATGCCCAACCACATGTTGCCCGAGTTTGTCAGGATTTCCTGGCAAACAATAACATCGCACCACTAGCATGGCCACCATACAGTCCAGATTTGACCCCAATAGAGCACATGTGGGATGAGCTGGACAGAGGGGTTAGGAAGCGCCGAAATCCCCCCGCAACTCTCGCACAACTAAGGAATGCGTTGATCGATGAATGGAATAACATCCCAATGCAAACTGTCAATGCTTTGGCACACCCGATATTGATTTTCAGTTTGCTTTTGATTTCAAGATTAGGGGGGTAGCTACCAATGAACTTCAATAACTTGAGACTTGTTGATCACAAACCAATGAAATTTGGAACTTTTGTTCCATACATGTACCGTTTTGTAATCATAGTAAAATATTTAACAAACTTTTTCAAACTTGAATGAAATTTAGGAGTAAAATTTACCCTGTGTTTCTTTTTCCTTTCAGTATATATACAGTTGGTACCTCTTGTGAGTGCAACTCCTCTTACAGTTTTGTACGGATTATTATGAATGAAACTTTGCATGCCTTTTCTTCATGGTATTTAGATGTGCATGTGATTTGGATGTAATTGTTAGATTTTTTTTTTTTTTTATTTATTTATTTTTTTTTCCACATTGTGAACTTAGTCATTTTTCACCCTCAATATATGGACAGTGTGTACCTCGTGAGCACGACTCCTCATACAATTTTATACTAATCTTTTTGGAACTTTGCACATGTTTTTTTATAGTCTGAAGATGTGCATGTGCTTTTCATATAATCCTTGCCTTATTTTTTGTCACTTTTTTTTATAATTTTTGAACTTTGCATTTACTGACCTCAGATGTATAGACAGTGAGTACCTTCTGATTGCAATTTCTCGTACAATTTTATACTGGTCTTTTTGAAACTTAGCACGTTTTCTCCCAGGTCTGTAGAAGTGCACATGGTTTGGATATGATTTTTAAATTTATTTTTGTCACTTTTTGTTAACTTTGTCATTAGCTCACCCGGAGCTTTGCTCCAGGTCAGCTTATGCTGTGGCCAGTTGTCTGTCCGTCCTTCCGTCCGTTGGTCATCTGTCATTAGCTTTTCACATTTTTGACATCTCCTCCATACTCGAAATCAGATTGAGCTGAAGCTTGGTGGGAGGCCATGACATGGTGGCCATCTTAAAATTTGTCAAGCAACATCTCCTCCCAAACCATAATCGGATTGAGCCGAAACTTGATGGGAGGCATCACACTGACATAGAGATTCAGAATAGCTAAAATCATTCCATTCCGGTATCCAGGATGGCCACTATGGCCACCATATTAAAATTCTTCAAAGGACATCTCCTCCGAAACCATGAGACAGATTGAGCGAAACTTAACAGGAGACATCGTAGCGACATAGAGATTCAGAATTGCTAAAACAGTTCCGTTCCGGTATCCTGTGGTGGCCTTCTTGAGATTTTTCAAATGACATCTCCTCCCAAAGTGTAAGTCGGATTGAGCCAAAACTTGTTGGGTGGCATCACACTGACATAGAGATTCAGATTTGTTCAAATCGTTCCATTCAGATATTCAAGATCTCCTCCCAAAGCTTAGTTCGGATTGAGCCAAAACTTGATATGGGAGGCATCACAGTGACATAGAGATTCAGAATTGCTAAAATCGTTCCATTCCATTATCCAAGATAGCCACCGTCTTGAAATTCTTCAAATGACATCTCCACCTAAACCATGAGACAGATTGAGCCACAACTTTATAGGAGGCATTGTAGCGACATAGAGGTTCAGAATTGCTAGAACGGTTTTGTTCCGGTATCCAAGATGGCCCCCATGGTGGCTATCTTGAAATTTTTCAAACAACATCTCCTCCCAAAGCGCAAGTCGGATTGAGCCAGAACTTGATGGGACGCATCACACTGACATAGAGATTCAGATTCGCTCATATCATTCCATTCCGATATCCAAGATGGCCCCCAAGGTGGCCATCTTGAAATTCCTCAAATAACATCTAAAGCGTAATTTGGATTGAGCCAAAACTTGATGGGAGGCATCACAGTGACATAGAGATTCAGAATTGCTAAAATCGTTTCTTTCCGCTATACAAGATGGCCGCCATCTTGAAATTCTTCAAACAACATCTCCTCCAAAACCGTAAGTCAGATTTAGCCAAAACTTGATGGGAGGCATCGTAGTGACATAGAGATTCAGAATTGCTAAAATCATTCCATTCCGGTATGCAAGATGACCGCCATGGTTTCCAGCTTGAAATTCTTCAGATGACATCTCCTCCCAAACTGTAAGTCTGATTGAGCCAAAACTTGATGGGAAGCATCACAGTGACATAGAGATTCAGAATTGCTAAAATTGTTTCATTCCGATATCGCCATCGGAACCATCTTGAAATTCTTCAAAAAACCTCCTCCCAAACTGTACGTTAGATTGTGCTGAAACTTGATAGAATGCATTGGAGCAACATAGAAATTCAGAATTGCTAAAATCTTCCCATTCTGATATCCAGGATGGCCAGTATGGCCGCCATATTGAAATTCTTCAAACAACATCTCCTCCCAAACTGTAAGTCAGATTGAGCCAAAACTTGATGGGAGGCATCACAGTGAACTAGAGATTCAGAATTGCTAAAACCATTCCGTTCCAATATCCAAGGTGGTCGCCATGGTGGCCATCTTGAAATTCTTCAAACGACGTCTCCCAAACCATAAGTCAGATTGAGCCAAAACTTGATGGGAGGCATCACAGTGACATAGAGTTTCAGAATTGCTAAAATGGTGTCATTCTGACATCCAAGGTGGCCGCCATGGCGGCTGTGTTGAAATTCTTCAAACGACAACTCCTTCCAAACCATAAGTCAGATTGAGCCGTAACTTGATGGGAGGCATTAGAGCAACATATTCAGATTTGCTAAAATGGTTCAGTTCCAATATCCAAGATGGCCGCCATCTTCAAACAACATCTCCCAAACATAAGTCAGATTGAGCTGAAACTTGATGGGAGGCATCTCAGTGACATAGAGATTCAGAATTGCTAAAATTGTTCCATTCAGATATCCAAGATGATGGCGGCCCTCTTGAAATTCTTCAAACGACATCTCCTACCAAACCATAAGTAGTTGCAGTCATGGTACCTAAGCTATAATCCAAACTCATAAATCCATAAAGGAATGATGAATCAGAATGTTCAGACCAACAGACATGGACCCCAGAATAAAGGGTGTAATCAGGTGTCTGCGGATAGTAAGCATTACTTGGAAAGCAAGCTTTGCCCACCATGCCCATAGGCCTGAATGAAGGAACTTTTGGTAGAACTATTGGGATTTGGGAAGTCTACTTATGGCGCGTCATTGGCAAAAACATCAGAAACAATTCTGGAAACTGCCACATTTTAGGGATTGACCAAATCATGATGTCTCCCATAGAACTTCTAAAGTGTTGCTACCAGTTTGGTTTTTTGATACCCCTGGCTCAACAACTTTGTAGTGAGCACTGTCCCAAGCTCCATGAAGTCCTGATAATTTGAACAGACTGGCATAACGGATTAACTGTGAAACGTAAATGCCGTATGCTGGTGCAGAAGGGATATTACTGCTTAGGAATGGAAAGTTAACAATGGGAAAATTGAAGTCATCCCGTTTGTCGTAAAGCCTAGTAGTAAGCTTTCCATTGTCAGTGCAGAGATAACAATCCAAGTATAAGGAGGAGGCTGCAGTCTCAGTTATTTCCTTTATTTCAAGTTCACGTGAATAGATGAATTCCAAATACTCTGCAAATTTTTTGGTTTTCAGAGACAATACATCATCAATATATCTGTAGGTGAAATTGAATTGTTGTGCTTCTTATCTGCTTGGAGGTGACTTTGTACAAACTCCACCTCATACGAGTATAAAAACAAGTCGGCAAGTAACGGTGCACAGTTAGTACCCATCGGTATGCGGATTGTTTGCTGAAATATCCGTCCTCCGAACTCCACAAAAATATTGTCGATCAGATATTCCAGCATCTCTAAGACATCTGCATCTGAGTATTTTTGTGGCGCATCAGAGTGATCCCGAACGAAGTATGTGTCTTTGTAGCCAATGACAACATAATGAAATCGACAGTTACCATTCATAAATCAGATTGAGCCGAAACTTGATGGGAGGCATCGGAGCGACATAGAGATTCAGAATTGATAAAACCGTTCTGTTCCTATATCCAAGATGGCTGCCGCCGTGGTGGCCATTTTTAAATTCTTTAAACGACATCTCGCAAACCATAAGTTGGATTGAACTGAAACGTCATGGGAAGCATCAGAGTGACATAGAGATTCAGAATTGCTAAAATTGTTACGTTTGGCTATATAAGATGCCCGCTTGGGTGCCATCTTGAAACCACATCTGCTCTGGAACCTTTAAAGTCAGATTGAGCCAAAACTTGGTGGATGGCATTGGGGCCAATTGGTGGTTTAGAATTGTTAAAATCATTCCATAACGATATCCAAGATGGTCGCCATGTTGTCCATTTTGAAAATCTTCAAATGACATCTCCTCCCAAACCTTGAGTCGGATTGAGCTGAAAGTTGATGGGAGTCATTGGAGCAACATAGAGATTCAGAATGGCTAAAATCATTCCGTTCTGATATCCAAGATGGCTGCTACAGTGGCCATCTTAAAAATCTTGAAACGACATCTGCGCACAAATGGTATGTCAGATTGAGCTGAAACTTGGTGGGAGGCATTGGGGAGACATGGAATCATGGAGATTCGGAACTGCTAAATTCGTTCCGTTCTGACATCTAAGATTGAAATTCTTCAAATGACATCTCCTCCCAAACTGTAATGCGGATTGAGCCAAAGCTTGATTGGGTGCATCAGAGTGACATTGAGATTCAGGATTGCTGAAATTGTTCTGGTCCGATATCTGGCCATCTTGAAAATCTTCAAACCTCTTCTGATCCCTAATGGTAAATCAGATTGAGCAAAAACTTGGTAGGAGGCATTGGGGTGACATGGAGAGTCAGATTTGCTAAAAACATTTTGTTACGATATCCACGATGGCTTCCGCAACAGCATTTTTGAAGATCTTCTATTGTTAGCTCACCTGGAGCTTATGCTGTGGTCTGTTGACCATGGTCCATCCCTCATCCGTATGTCTGTTGGTAACTTTTCACATTTTAGACATCTCCATAAGAATCGTATTCATGTTGGCAGCCCTGGCAGCCATCTTGAAAGTCTTCAGTAATTTATCTGCTCCCGGACAGTAAGTCGGATGGAGGGGAAACTTGGTGGAAGGCATCTAAGCAGCATGGAGGTGTTAAGCCCTAGGGCCGTCAGGACGGAACCAATGGTGATTTCCTGTTTAATGAGACTCCGGTTTGGGCTTTGCCTGTATGTACCACTACACAGAAAGTCTAACAACGTTAGATTTTATAATTTTTTTCTTACATATATATATATATACACAACATATAATAACATGAAATGACACTAATTAACTATTACACACACACACACACACACACACACACACACAAAACTAACAATCTTGACATACCCCAGCTATATTCTTCGCGTCGGATACGGTAGCTCAACACGGGTGGTGACTGATATGTTTTACAATTTGACTAACTTGGTAGGTTAGCCAAATTGTTTAACAATATCAATACGACTCCACCCAAGTGTGCGGAACCCTGGGCCGATGCAAAGAGAATATGCTGGGTTATCTTCCGAATTCTTTATATGTTAATACGGGCCCTTTATATATATTTTTAACACTTTATAACATACTTGTTATTTCCTTTAAGGATCCTGTTTAATTAATTATATTTCATATTCATATCCTTAGTTGATAGAAATTTCTAGGTGATCTGGTGCCTTGGTGACCATAATTTCACCATATTTCAACCTCACCTCTATGGGCATCTGCTAACAACACATCTTTATCTATTGTTCAGGCTCTAAGGGCCTGTAAGGTGAATGAAAGGCTGCAATAAAAAAAAAAAGAACATAACAATTACTAGATAGACTTAACAATCACTAGATAGAATTACACCACCATATGATGAAGCTTGCCGTATGACTACATATATATTCAATCAACAATGACGCTATACGTCGCCGGATGGTGTGACGTCATTGGCATGGCAGCTGAATCCTCGACATCTATTATCGACGTCGCGGCGATTCATTAATCTTTAATTTCAACCTCACCTCTATGGGCATCTGCTAACAACACATTTTTATCTATTGTTCAGGCTCTAAGGGCCTGTAAGGTGAATGAAGGGCTGCAATAAAAAAAAAAAAAGAACATAACAATTACTAGATAGATTTAACAATCACTAGATAGAATTACATCACCATATGATGAAGCTTGCCGTATGACTACATATATATTCAATCAACAATGACGCTATACGTCACTGGATGGTGTGACATCATTGGCGTCACAGCTGAATCCTCGACGTCTATTATCGACGTCGCCGTGATTCATCCGCGGCTTCAGTCCAATTGTCGACGTCGGCGCAGTCGACAGCTAGTTATTACCAGCTTCTCGATGTCATATGCAAAACTCCATATTATTACAATAATTGACATAACAGTAATTAATAAAATTTGGGACATGACATTTGAAATGCACACAGATAGCAACCAGAGCAAAGACATTTTATCCGCTCTACCTGCGATCAGGACATTTCACATCAGGGTCATGACACATCAAATGCCCATGGCTTAACTGACATTTCGATTGTCAACCCATTATTATGACATTTCAAACTTTTAGTATTTGGGACCTGACATTTGTACTGTCAACCCAAATGTCATTCACTAATAAATGTCAACCCCTAACATATCATATAATACATACAGCTTTACGGTATATTTCGTCTGCTGCATCAGGGCAAAAAATTTGAGCAGACGAAAAAATATTTACAAATTAATGATTTTAACTTTACTAAATTATGTTGCCCGGTCCTATGTAACCGCGAATGCTTGCAATTTTTCTGTTTTTAAAATTTAACAATAAAGGTTATTTTAGACTGCACGTACACTGGGCAGGCTTGGTCCTCTAAGCGTCTATTTGCCCATATTCAGTGCCGTCTTTCGTGAAGAGGGCATAAATTACCTATATGCGTGTCTGTCATGAGTGTAAGCCTTCATGTCGCGAATTTGATGATAATCGCGATGCTCCTATGTGCTCAACGGTAAGTCCGGCTCTGCTCTGTTCACAATATACTGCAGTCTGATCAGCGTCCTTTATAGCCACATCATTCCCGCAAAATGAAGACACCGACTAGACCGAATTTGCGCTTGATAGGAAAGACCCCGATAAGACTGATTATACTGCTCAGTGCCTTTCCCATACACCTCCTGCGCTGGGAAAAACTGCACCAGCCTGTAACATTTTTGCGCAACTGGTCAAGTATACGTGAACAAATCTAAACAATAAAATGCAGAACCGTACTACCATGCGTCTGTTATATAGAGCGTGTAATCAACAATTAGCAGGTTTTAAATCAGACAGTAATTCATTTCTGGCCGTTCAGACCTTGCAAATAAAACCTACAAACCGATGACTAACACTAAAATTATCAAAGGTAATAAATATTCACTCACCGAAATGAATCCCATACAGCTGGAAATATGTCCTCTGACACTTCTGTTGTACAATTTCGCCCTTATGGGAATCATTTACAGTGGAGTTTATATAGGGCCGGTATTACACCACCACATGGATTAAACGCGTGTTACACGGGCAACCTGTGTACTTAAGTTATTTATGGTAACATCCCATGATGTTTTACTAGCTACGTAGGGTTAAGGCGAAAATGGCCTTATGTAGGTGAAAAGGTACCCTACGTAAGAAAAAAAGAAACTGTCCCCTTCGGTGTTCCCTTTCTGTGTCATCACAGGAGGTTTAGAATTACTTAAATGGTTCCATTCTGGTATCCAAAATGGCCACCATGGCAGCGATCTTGAAAATCTTCAAATCACATCTGCTACCGAATGGTAAGTCTGATTGAGCTTAATCTTGGTGGGAGGCAGATGGGTGTTATGGAAATTTAGAATTGCTAGAATTATTCTGTTCTAATGTCCAAGATAGCAGCCATCTTGAAATTCTTCAAACCACATCTCCTCCAATACATTAAGTCAGATTGTGCTAAAACTTGAAGGTAGGTATCAGGGTGCCATGGAGATTCAAAATTGCTAAATCATTCAGTTCCAATAATCAAGACCCATGGTGGCAATCTTGTAACTCTTCAAACAATATCAGATTCTCAATTGCTAAAGGCTATCTGATATCCAAGACGGCCGCCATGGCATAATGTAACATATCATATATGATGATTAGCCTAATCCAGGTGAGCGATTCTGGCCCACTTGGGCCTCTAGTTTGTTTACCTCAGATTCTATGAAAGCGTTGAAACTGGGGGTACTTTTTGAGCCCAACTTCTCTTGCATCATATGAGAAAATGCATTTGCTTTCAATGAAATTCCTATATTAATTTCTTCTACCTGAAATAAACATTCCTATTTATGCCCCAAACTTCAAAGAAGTTGGGGGGGCATATTGCTTCTGGGTTGTTCGTCTGTCTGTCCGTCCATCCGTCTGTCAGTCCATTCGTCACGCTTTTTGATGCATAGCATAACTTTAGAACCGTGAATGCTACTGTTTTGAAATTTCATATATGGATTCCTCATGAAAAATAGCTGACACGGGTTTTTTTCTTCACAGGATTATTCCCCTTATCTGAGTTATGGCCCTTTGAAAAAATATGGATGCAATCTTGTCAGCAAAATATCTGAAAAACTATTAAAGCTAGAGCCTTGGAACTTGATGAATAGACTGGTAGTGATGAGTAGACAACCTGATTAACTTTGGAAGAAATTTTGAAAAATACTTCTTGAGTTATGGTCCTTTGTAATTTTGGGCATTTTTACCTTGTCAGCAAAATATCTAAAAAATTGTTAGAGCTAGAGCCTTGAAACTTAGTAAATCAATTTGTAGTGATGAGTAGATGACCTGATTAACTTTTGAAGAAATTCTGAAAAATACTTCATGAGTTATGGCCCTTTGTAATTTTGGGCATTTTTACCTTGTCAGCAAAATATCTCAAAAACTGTTGGAGCTAGAGCCTTGAAACTTGATAAATAGACTGATAGTGATGAGTAGATGATCTGATTGACTTTTGAAGAAATTTTGAAAAATACTTCTTGAGTTATGGCCCTTTGTAATTTTGGGCATTTTTTTACCTTGCCAGCAAAATATCTCAAAAACTGTTGGAGCTTGAGCCTTGAAACTTAGTAAATCAGTTTGTAGTGATGAGTAAATGACCTGATTAACTTTTGACGAAAATTCTGAAAAATACTTCATTAGTTATGGCCCTTTGTAATTTGGGGCATTTTTACCTTGTCAGCAAAATATCTCAAAATCTGTTGGAGCTAGAGTCTTGAAACTTGATGTATGGACTGGTAGTGATGAGTAGACAACCTGATTAACTTTTGAAGAAATTTTGAAAAATACTTCTTCAGTTACGGCCCTTTGTGATTTTGGGCATTTTTACCTTGTCAGCAAAATATTGCAAACACTATTAGAGCTACAGCCTTGAAACTTAGGAAATGTATTTGTAGTGATGAGTAGATGATCTGATTAACTTTTGAAGAAATTCTGAAAAATACTTCATGAGTTATGGCCCTTTGTAATTTTGGGCATTTTTACCTTGTCAGTAAAATATCTCAAAAACTGTTGGAGCTAGAGCCTTGAAACTTGATGAATGGACTGGTAGTGATGAGTAGACAACCTGATTAGCTTTTGAAGAAATTTTGAAAAATACTTCTTGAGTTATGGCCTTTTGTGATTTTGGGCATTTTTACCTTGTCAGCAAAATATCTCAAAAACTGTTAGAATTAGAGCCATGAAAAATATTGAATGGATTTGTAATGATGAGTAGACAACCTGATTAACTTTTGAATAAATTTTGAAAAATACTTTTTGAGTTATGGCCCTTTGTTACTTTTGGCATTTTTATCTTGTCAGCAAAATATCTCAAAAACTGTTAGAGCTAGAGACTTGAAACTTGGTGAATTGATTGGTAATGATAAGTAGATGACCTGATTAGCTTTTTTTGTAAATTCTGAAAAATATTTCGTAAGTAATGGCCCTTTGTAAATTTGGGCATGTTTCCCTTGTCAGCAAAATATCTAAAAAACTATTGAAGCTGGAGCCTTGAAACTTGATGAATAGATTGGTAGCGATGAGTAGATGACCTGATCATGCCCCCAGTTTCAAATGAAATTGATGGGGCATATTATTTTGCCTTCATTTGTCCATCCGTCTGTTTGTCCATTCATCAAGCTTTTTTAGTGCATGCCATATCTTAAGAACCCTGCATGCTAGGGTTTTGAAATTTTATATTTGGGTTTCCAATGAAAAAATAGCTGACCCGTATTTTTTTTCTTGTCTAGCATGTTTATTTAGAGTTATGCCCCTTTGAAAAAAATCAGAACTAAATCTTGTGAACAAGATATCTTGAAAAGTATTTAAGCTGGGTTCTTGAAATTCGATATAGTAAGTGGGAATGATGTGTAAATTACCTGATTGTATTTTGAGAGAATTCCGTGAAAATATTGATAAAGTTACAGCCTCCTGCAGTTCTGCACATTTTGACCTTATCAGCAAGATGTCTCAAAAAGTACTTAAACTAGGGTCTTGGGGATGATGTGAAAATTACCTGATTTGTTTTTTAGGGAATTCCATGAAAAATTGATGTAGTTATGGCCCTTTGTAGTTCTAGGCCTATTGACCTTGTCAACAAGATATCTCAAAAAGTATTTAAGCCAGAGCCATGATATTTAGTATACTGATTGGGATTGAAGAGGAGATCACCTGATTAAATTTTGAACCAATTAAATGAAATGTTGGAGTTATGGCCCTTCGCAATTTCTGACCATTTAATGTCGTAGCTTTATTGTGTATAGCATAAGTTTAGAACCATGTATGCTAATGTTTTGAAATTTCATATTTTGATTCCTCATGAAAAAAATAGGTGACCCGTATTTTTTTCTTATTCCAATTGTCTCCTATTTTAGAATTATTACCCTTTGATAAAATAACATTGAAATCTCATATATTTGTACTGTTGTTACCGTCATGGGCAAGCAGTGTTGGAGTCAAGCAGTGTTAGAGTCAGGCAGTTGGGGGCATAGTGTTTTACAAACACCAGCTCTAGTTTTTTTTTAAGGGATTTGGATGCTGGGGGGGGGGGGGGGGGGGTGCGGGGGGGAGGGGGTGGGGATGACGGGGAGGGGCCAGGTGCGACATCAACTTCACCAAAGTTGGATCATTTTTTTTGACTAAAGATGAATTATTTTAAAGATTTTACATTAAAATCAACAACAGGAATACTTTTAAGCAAATAGTTTAGATGGGAACACCAGGAGCTCTGGGAGAAGCAAGTGCAAGACTTTTGATACTGATGACTAAATCCTGACATCACTCAATTTATACCTGCTGTTTAGAATTGTTTGGAAAGTCTATATTTTCACTCTGAGATGATAAAATAAATATTTAAATCCCCGATATAAGTTTCAGTAAACTTTACCCTTTATAAAAGCTGTTCATATATTAAGCAGAGAATTACACTATAAGCCAGTGACTGGCATTTTTGTTGACAAAACAGCAATTGAAAATTTAAAAATAAACAATGTAAGATGGTATTTGAGAACTTTATATCACTGATTGATTGAATGATTTGCAAACATGGTGTGCAGCATAAAAATTATATTATGTTCTAACCAATGTGACAGGGTCCAGATTGATGGTTTGTTGATAGTTGACAAAATATACCTGAATAAGCAACAAAGTATGGAAAGACCTGTCAGCTACACTGTCACCAGGTGCATCAGTCTGTAACCGGTGGTATAGTGGTCTGTCACATGGACGGTATACCGGAATATTGGTCAGCGACAGAGTAAACCCGGACCTGTAAGCTGCACTGTACAACAGTGTATCGGTCAGTAACCCAGGGTATAGTGGCCTGTCACTTTTAAGTGTATACCCGAATATCAGTCTGAGACAAAGAATACAAAGACCTGTCAGCTACACTGTACCCCAAAGTAAATAACACTATTATATGCATGCGAAACTTGGACAGTTAACCAACAGCATGCCAAAAGACTGAACCACTTCAAGCTGTCTTAGAAAACTTTTAAAGATCAAGTGGCAAGACAGGATTCCAGACACAGAAGTCCTGAAAAGGGCAGAGATGCAGAGTGTACATATTCTTCTGAAATTGGCACAGTTAAGATGGACAGGCCATGTTCAGAATGCCTGATGAAGGTTTGCCAAAGAAAATCCTCTATGGAGAACTTCAAGTAGGAAAACGCTCCCATGGTGGTCAGAAGAAGCGATACAAGGACACCCTCAAAGCCTCCCTTAAAGACTTCAGCATACCAACAGAGTCATGGGAACAGATTGCACAGGATTGTACAAAGTGGCAAGGCCTCATAAAAGGGGAGCTGGTGAATACAAAGCAAAAAGAATCAGCGAAGCTGAGCAGAAATGTGCACAGTGGAAAGCCAGAGTTAAGGCATCACCAACAGAGCTTTCTTCCTCAGATCTCTCTTGTTCTATCTGCAACAGGCAGTTTAGAGCTAAGATTGGTCTCATCAGTCATCTTAGAACACACAAATAATAACACATCACACAGTTGATTAGGATTGGTCATTGTCAGTAATGACAGACTAACGAACTAAGAACCCCAAAGTATCAGTCTGTAACTTAGGGTATAGCAGCTTCTCACCTGGACCAGAATATCGATCAGCAACAAAGTATAATAAGATCTGTAAGCTACACTTGTACCAGAGTATAGCCGTCTGTCACCTGGAGTACATGCCGGCCTCGGTGGCTCAGTTGGATGCGCTGTCTGACTGGAGACCAGGAGGTCGCAGGTTCAACCCCCGCCGAGGTCGGCAACATTATTTCGTGAAGATTGATCATGAAATATTTTCTACGTCATTCTCTCCCTTCCGCTGATTCAAGAAGGGCAGTTGTCCGTTTCTGGCAAAAGAATGTGCACAATACTGGTTAACCGCTTAGAGGACTAAGCCTGCCCAGTAAACGTGTGGTTAGGTAAACTGACCCCATCGGGTTGACTGGGCCGTAAAACCTCAACACAAACCTAGAGTACATACCCAGATACCAGTCAGCGACAAAGTATATGAATACCTGTCAGCTAAACTGTTACCCAGTACATGTATATTAGTCTGTAACCTGGGGTATAGTGGCCTGTCACCTGGAGGGTATACAGGAATATCGGTCATTGAGAAAGTATATGAAGGCCTGTAAGCTACACTGCTCCCCAGTATATCAGTAACCCGGTGTATAGCAGCCTGTCACCTAAAGTGTAAACCAGTGAATATCAGTCAGCGACAAAGTATACTAAGACTTATTAGAGAAACTGTACCCCAAAGTATAAGTCTGTAACCCAGGGTATAGCGGCCTGTCACTTGGAGTGTATACCAGAATATCAGTCAGCGACAGAGTAAAATAAGACCTGTAAGCTACACTGTTACCCTGTGTACCAGTCAGTAACCTGGGGTAAAGCCCCCTGACACTTGGAGTGTATACCAGAATGTGAGTCAGCGAAAAAGTAAAGACTTGTCAGCTACACTGTACCCCTGTGTGAGTCAGTAATGCAGAGTATAGCGGCCTGTCACCTGGATTCACTGATTGTATACCAGAATATCTGTCGGCAACAAAGTATACGAAGACCAGTGTCAGCTACACTGTTACCCGGTATATCAGTCAGTAACCCAGGGTATGGCGGCCTGTCACTTGAAAAGTTACTCCTGAATATCAGTCAGCGACAAAGTGTATGAAGACCAGCCAGCTACATTGTACACCAATGTATCAATCAGTAACCTGGGGTATACACTAGGAGTGTAGAGATCTACCAGAATATCGGTCAGCGACAAAGTACACGAAGACCTGTCAGCTACACTGTTCCCTGGTGTATCAGTCAGTAACTCAGGATATAACGACCTGTCACCCGGAATATCGGTCAGCGCCAAAGTATATGAAAAATTGTCAGATATTGTGTACCCTGGTTACAGTCCATCAAATATTAATAGAGTTATGCCCCTTTGAAAATTTCTGTAAACATTCATTTCTGGCTAACTCCCCCTCTTGATTACATCATATTAAGCTGAAACTTTGTAAATAGTTGCGCCATGATGTGGAGCAGTGCATATCATTTCAAGGTAATAGTCCACCAGATAGTAGCAGAATTATGTCCCTTTAAAAATTTCTGTATATGCAATGTTTTTTGCTAACTCCTGCAGTTTACATTCCATCAAGCTGAAACTTGATATATAGTTAGACCATGATGTCGGGCAGCACATATTTATACACAACAAAAACGAAAAGATGGAATTATTCACTTCATTTATTAAATACATAACAAACATAACACAATATATATTTGGCTCTTTCTTTGGAGGCTTCTCACTCGATGATCATAAACTCTGAATGTTTACCTGATTTATCTTCTTACTTTCCCCGTAAACAATACATACAGACCTTTGAAGGTCTTTCAGTCTAGGATGTCTTGACTCCACCCTTGCATTTCAGAAATGAAGACTGAGCCCGAAGAGCTCAGCTTTGGAATTGGTTGAGGATAAGCCAGAAGTGGATTGTTACTTCCTCTGTTTGCAGCAATAGAATAGATCAACTGACCCTCAGAAAGGCAAATGATTTAGGTTGATTAACAACCAAGCAGACTGGAGATTCTCATAATAACAGACGTAAGCTTGGTAAACAATGCAGACCAAGTGAATACAGTTTTTTGGGGGATTTAAGAAGGCCAATTTGACAACTGATCAAGTGATTAGCCCCTTGAATGTATACATGTATACCCATAGCAAACAATTTTTAAAAAAAAATGCCAAAAGGACATAATTCCACCTGTAGCACAATAAAGAAAAACAGGTTGTTGAACTGTTACTATTTGCAGTAATTTCGATTAAGTTGTGATTGTGGCTTTAAATAATGCACATTTCAAACATAATTTATATAATTTAAGATGGTGGTGATGGGGATGGCTGGTGGGTTAGGCTCCTGATTATTGCCCAAGCACTTCCTTCTACAACAACAAAAACTGAACTGACCCACTTGAGGCAGCTGTATATTACTCATCTATTGTGTTATCTAACTGTCTAGTATCTGACCTTTCTTCAAGACAAACATGAAGCAGTGGAGCTTATGTAATGAATTATAATAAATGATACCTTCTGAGTGCCACTCATACAGTTCTACTACAGAAATAAAATTAATAACTGCATAAGGGCAGGTTAAGGTCTAATGTCTTAGATATTTAAACATATATTGTGTATAAACTACAATTATATAAATTGTAATTGGTTTTGAGGTTACAGTCCACAAAATATTAGCAGTATTGCCCCTTTGAAAATTTCATCAACTAACTTCTCTTATAGACTCATCAGCTAACTCCTCTTATAGACAAGTAGAAAATTGCTCCATGTTGGAGCCAAGGAAAAAGCACTGTGGAAAACACTTTTGTTACCATGAAAGTCATTAAAAGCTTACATAATTTTGTTTTATTTATACTAAATCTACCAACAAACTAACATAATTGTCCCCCGCCTTTTAGAAGAAAAGTGGAGGGACACTGTTTTCGGCTTTCCGTGGTCCAATATGGTGCGTGGTTCCGAATTTTTAGTAGGTATCTTGTCCCCTTAACTCCTCCCACAGTTTTTGGCCGATCCTTTTGAAACTTTACAGGTGCTTTAAGGATGGTCTGAAGATATGCATGTGTTTTTTTCAGAATCCTGAAGTAATTTTTCATTACTTTTTACACATTTTGAACTTAGACATTTTTTGAGTTCTAATGTTACAGAAATCTATAGGGAGTAGGTACCTTGTCCCCTTAACTCCTCCCACAGTTTTTGGCCGATCCTTTTGTAACTTTACATTGGCTTTTAGGATGGCCTGAAGAGGCATGTGTTTTTTTCAGAATCCTGAAATAATTTTTTATTACTTTTTCTGCATTTTTAACTTAGACATTTTTTGAGTTCTAATATTACAGAAGCGTATAGGGAGTAGGTACCTTGTCCTGTAACTCCTACCACAGTTTTAAGCCAATCCTTTTGAAACTTTACAGGTGCTTTAAGGATGGTCTGAAAATATGCATGTGTTTTTTTCAGAATCCTGAAATTATTTTTTATCACTTTTTCCACATTTTGAACTTAGACATTTTTTGAGTTCTAATATTACAGGTGTATATGGAGTAGGTACCTTGTCCCCTGAACTCCTCCCACAGGTTTGGGCCGATCCTTTTGAAACTTTACATGGGCTTTTAGGATGGCCTGAAAATATGCATGTGGATTTTTCAGAATCCTGAAATAATTTTTCATTACTTTTTAGCGCATTTTTAACTTAGACATTTTTTGAGTTCTAATATTACAGAAGTGTATAGGGAGTAGGTACCTTGTCCCCTTAACTCTTCCCACAGTTTTTTGCCGATCCTTTTGAAACTTTACATGGACTTTAAGAATGGCCTGAAAATATGCATGTGGTTTTTTCAGAATCCTGAAATAATTTTTTATCACTTTTTCCACATTTTTAACTTAGACATTTTTTGAGTTCTAATACTACAGAAGCGTATAGGGAGTAGGTACATTGTCCCCATAACTCCTACCACAGTTTTAAGCCAATCCTTTTGAAACTTTACAGGTGCTTTAAGGATGGTCTGAAGATATGCATGTGTCAGAATCCTGAAATTATTTTTTATCACTGGTTTCCTGCTTCAATACTTAGGTAAGTGATACAGGACCAATGGTCCTGTGGTTAACTTACCCATTTTTAACAGCTCAAATAAAAATAAGGCGGGGGACATAAATTCCCTATGGAATTTGCTTGTTTTTGTTTGGTTTTGGTCAAATGTATTTTTTACTACGGACACTGTACACATGGTATATAATGACCATTCTGATTGAATCACAAACAGAATTATTAATGGACATGGAATGAAAATAAACACCATGTTATTATACTTTGTTACAATTTAACGTATATACGGTGCTTAGATTTACCACAAAACAACCACGAAATGTGATGAAGAAAATATTATCTGGTGGTGGGGGATGTTGCTTCTGGGGTGTACCTCCATCCGTTCATCACACTTTTTGTGTGCATGCTACTGTTTTGAAATTTTTTATATGGATTCCTCATGAAAAAATAGCTGACACATATTTTTTTCTCGATAGGATTATGCCCCTTTCCTGAGTTATGGCCCTTTGAAAAATATGGATGCTGTCTTGTCAGCAAAATATCTCAAAAACTATTGAAGCTAGAGCTTTGAAACTTGATGAATAGACTGGTAATGATGAGTGGACGACCTGATTAACTTATGAATAAATTTTTAGCTCACCTGAGCATGAAGTGCTCATGTTTAGCTATTGTGGTCAGTCAATGTCCGTCGTCTGTTGTGTGTCATCAACAATTGCTTTAAAAGCCTACACCCCTGGGCCAATTGACTTGATACTTGGTAGGCAGCATTGGGGTGACTTGTAAATCAAAAATAGCTAAAATTGTTCCAATTGGAAATCCAAGATGCCGCCATCTTGAAAATCTATTTTTCGCATCTTCTCCTGAACCGAAAGGCCAACTGACTCCAAACTTGGTAGGAAGAATCTGGGTGACTTATAGCTCAAAAATAGCTAAAATTATGCCAATCGGATATCCAAGATGGCCGCTATGGCGGGCATCTTGAAAATCTATTTTTCACCTCTTCTCCTAAACCCAAAAGCCAATTGACTCCAAACTTGGTAGTAAGCGTTGGGGTGACTTATAGATCAAAAATTGCTAAAATTGTTCCTATCGGAAATCCAAGATGGCCACAATGGCGGCCATCTTAAAAATCTATTTTTTGCTTCTTCTCCTGAACGGAACGACTTATTGACTTTAAACTAGGTAGGAAGCATTGGGGTGACTTGTAGATCAAAAATAGCTAAAATTGTGCTGATCGGAAATCCAAGATGGCCACCATGGAGGCCATCTTGAAAATCTATTTTTCGCTTCTTCTCCTAAACCCAAAAGCGAATTGACTCCAAACTTGGTAGGAAGCATTCGGGTGACTTATAGAACAAAAATAGCTAAAATCATCCCTATCGGAAATCCAAGATGGCCACGATGGTGGCCATCTTGAAAACCAATTTTTCGCTTCTTCTGAACTGAAAGGCCAATTGACTTAAAACTTGGCAGGAAGCATTGGGATGACTTGTAGATCAAAAATAGCTAAAATCATCTTGATTGGAAATCCAAGATGGCTGCCTGAGCAGCCATCGTGAAAATCTATTTTTCGCTTCTTCTCCTAAACTGAAAAAGCCAACTGACTCGAAACTTGGTAGGAAGCATTGGGTTGATTTATAGGTCAAAAATAGCTAAAATCTTTCCGATCGGAAATCCAAGATGTCTGCCATGGTGGCCATCTTGAAAATCTATTTTTCACTTCTTCTTCTGAATCAAAAGGCTTATTGACTTTAAACTTAGTAGGAAGCATCGGGGTGACTTGTAGATCAAAAATAGCTAAAATTGTCCAAATTGGAAATCCAAGATAGCCGCAATGGCCGCCATCTTGTTTTATATATACTTATATAGGGAAAACCTTTAAAAATCTTTGTCTGAAACCAGAAGGCCGTGGCCTTTGATATTTAGTTACATAGCTTCATCTAGTTCACATGCCTATTCAACAAAAAGGCACCATGCGATCATGCTTCTGTCCAGCACCCCCTAGCCTGTCATCCGAAAACAATCATTTTCAACAAACTTTAAACATACATAGTCCTATGAAGAGAAATCATAGTCTTTTAGAATATATTAGGGAAAATGACACTCAGGTGAGCGAATTAGGGCCCTCTGGGCCCTCTAGTGAAAAAATACTTCACGAGTTATGGCCCTTTGTAACTTTGGGCATTTTTACCTTGTCAGCAAAATATCTCAACAACTTGTTGGAGTTAGAGCCTTGAAACTTGGTGATTAACTTGATAATGATAAGTAGATGACCTGATTAACTTTTGAATAAATTCTGAAAGATATTTCATGAGTAATGGCCATTTGTAACTTTGGGCATTTCTGCCTTGTCAGCAAACTGTCTGAAAAACTATTGAAGCTAGAGCTTTGAAACTTGATGAATAGATTGGTAGTGATTAATAGATGACCTGATTAACTTTAGAATAAATTCTGAAAAATACTTCATGAATTATGACCCTTTGTAAATTTGGGCAGTTTTACCTTGTCAGCAAGATATCTTAAAAACTGTTGGAGCCTTGAAACTTTGTGAAGTAATTGGCAATGACAAGTCAATGACCTGGTTAACTTTCGAATAAACTCTGAAAAATATTCCATGAGTAAAGGCCCTTTGTAAATTCGGACATTTTTCCCTTGTCAGCAAAAATTTAAAATACTGTTGGAGCTAGAGCCTCTTAACTTGATAAATAGATTGGTAGTGATGAGAAGGAAGTTGGAGGGTCCTATTGCTTCTGGGCATGAGTAATGGCCCTTTGTAAATTTGAGGTAGAGCCTCATAATGATGAATAGATTGGTAGTGATGAGAAGTTGGCCTGATTAACTTTTGAATAATTTCTGAAAAATATTTTATGAGTTCTGGACCTTTGTATTTATGTTGGGGGCACAGTGTTTTACAAACACAATTTCTAGTTTAAATAAGGTAAAATAAATATATCTGATTGGTTACCTCTGTCTAAAAAATGGGACTCTAGGTTTATATTGGTTAGGTACGTCTTGAAATTTCTGCCAACAAATTGTGGAAGCCCTGATTGACAGATGCCGCTAACTGTGGCATCCAATCTGACTCTACATTGTTTGGTTATGTTAAAAAAGGGACTCTATGCTTATTTTGGTTAGGTACATGTTGAAATTTCTGCAAGTTAATTGTGCAGACCCTGATCTGATGCTGCTATCTGTGTCATCCAATTTATGTCTACATTTTATGCCAACGTCCAAAAACATGGGACTGTATGCTAATATTGGGTTAGGTTTTATACCATAACTTGATCGCAGTGGGCCAGAATCCAAAATATTGTCTCATCCTTGTTTGCTCACATAACTTTTTGTATCGCCTGCATAGCATGGCAGACACATAGGGATCATGTTGTCTGTCCGTGTCATCGGCGGTGTGGTTGTCACACTTTTCATTTCCATTCACTTACTTTTAAAGGGATGTATGGATTTCATTCAAATTTTGCAGAATTTTATATCACTATAAAATACAGGTCGTTTGATACTGGTAATCATCGACCATATTTTGACCGAGTTATTGCCCTTTTTTAGCTTGCCTGTACGAAGTACAAGGAGAGCTATTGTAGTCACCCCAGTTGTCCGCGTGCGCATTTTCGTTCCTGTTCCCGTCACACTGTGTTAAAGTTTTTCAAATGCTTATATCTCAACAGTCACTTACCACAGACCATTCATATTTGGAACATGGGTGCTTGGGAGGGTCATTTGCGATTTCATCATAACAGACCTCTGGGTTCATGCCCTGGGGTGGAGCTAGGGGTAAAAATCTAGGATACCTTTGTAAAAAGCTCTATTGCTGTGTTTAAGTTTTTCATATGCTTATATCTTAGTAGTCAGTTGTCAACAAGCATTCATATTCGGAACATGGGTGCCTGGAAGGGTCGTCTAAGTGTCCATAGGTATAACCCCCTGGGTTCTTGACCTGGTGTGGGGCTAAGGTTCAAAATCCAGGACATCTCTTGTAAAGTGTTTAGTACATTTCTGTTATGCTAGCATTGTAAACACATCCTAGGTAATACATCAGTCAGCCTTGTGAAATTGCTTAAAGTGTCATTAGGTGAAGGTCATGGTGACCTACATTTCACAGTCCAGTGACCTTTATTTCATGGTCCAGTGATTTTTCCTTATATCTCAAAGACTATTTGGTGGAGAAATGTCATACCTTGGATATTTGTTCCTTGTGACACAAAGAGTGACCTCAAATATAATTAGGCCAGTGTGACCTATATTTCATAGTCCAGTGATTATGTCTCATATCTCCAAGACTATTTGATAGAGAAATGTCATACCTTGGATATAAGTTTCAGGTGACACTAAGAGTGACCTGAAAATAAATGTAGGTCAGTGTGACCTATATTTCATGGACCAGTGATTATGCCTTATAACTCGAAGACTATTTGAAAGAGAAATGTCATACCTTAGATATTAGTTCCATGTGACAAGAAGAGTGACCTCAATATATATGTAGGTCAGTGTGACCCATATGTCATGATCCAGTGATTACACCTTATATCATTCGATGGAGAAATGTCATACCTTGGATATTAGTTCCATGTGACACAGAATGTGATCTAAAAATATAATTAGGTCAGTGTGACCTATATTTTATGGTCTAGTGATTATGCCTTATAACTCGAAGACTATTTGATAGAAATATCATACCTTGGATATTCGTTCCCTGTGACACGAAGAGAGACCTCAAAGTATATGTAGGTCAATTTCACCTATATTTCATGGTCCAGTGATTATGACTTATATCGAGAGGACTATTTGATAGAGAAATGTCATACCTTGGATATTAGGTCCATATGACATGAAAAGTGACCTCAAAATATGTGTAGGTCAATGTGACCTATATTTTATAGACCAGTGATTTTGCCTAATAACTGGAAGACTATTTGATAGAGAAATGTCATATCTTAGATATTAGTTCCATGTGACACGAGGAGTGACCTCAATATATATGTAGGTCAATGTGACCCAAATTTCATGGTCCAGTGATTACACCTTATATCTCAAAGACTGTTTGATGGAGAATTGTCATACCTTTAATATCAGTTCCATGTGACGTATAGTTCAAGGTGCAGCGATTATGCCTTAATCTTGAAGACTATTCGATAGAGAACTGTCATACCTTGGATATAAATTTCATATTACACTAATAGTTACCTTAAAATTTATGTTGGTCAATTTGACCTATTTGTCATGGTCCAGTGATTATGCCTTACATCTGGAAGACTATTTGATAATGTCATACCTTGGATATTAGTTCCATGTGACACGAAGAGTGATCTCAAAATATATGTAGGTCAGTGTGACCTATATTCCATGGACCAGTGAGTATACCTTAAAGTTGATGACAATTAGATGGAGAAATGTCATACCTTGGATATTAATTCCATGTGACAAGAAGAGTGACCTCAAAATATATGTATGTCAGTGTGACCTGTATTTTATGGTCCAGTCATTATGTCTCATACCTCAAAGACTATTTGATTATGCCTTATATCTCAATGACTATTTGATGGAGAAATGTCATACCTTGGATATTAGTTTCATGTGACATGAAGGCTGACCTCAAAATATATTCATTTTAGTGTGACCTATATTTCATGGTCCAGTCATTTCTGCTTATATTTTGAAGATTATTTAATGGAGAAATATCATACCATGAATATTATTTGTTCCAGGTGACAATAAGAGGAACCTAAAAATATATGTAGATCATTGTGACCTACATTTCACAGTCCAGTGATTTTTACCTTGTATCTCAAAGACTATTTAATAGAGAAATGTCAAACCTAGATTTTTAACTTCCATGTGACCCATTGATTGACATAAAATATATATCAGTGTGACCTATATTTTATCATTCAGTGATTTTGTCTAATAACTGGAAGATTATTTGATGGAGTAATTTCATACCAGGAACATTAGTTTCATGTGATGCGATGATCAACCTCAAAAAATATCTAGGTCAGTATTCCATGTAACACATAGATTTGCATTAAAATTTATAGAGGGATGTATGGAAGTGTCCTAGTGCCAGGTGAAAAAATTTTTAAGTCCTATGTAGGAGATAATAAGTCCTATGTAGGAGATAATAAGTCCTACGTAGGAGATAATAAGTCCTATGTAGGAGATAGTAACTCCTACGTAGGAGATAATAAGTCCTCTGTAGGAGATAATTCCTATGTAGGACTTAGTAAACCCTACATAGGGGATAATAAGTCCTACGTAGGAGATAGTAACTCCTACGTAGGAGATAATAAGTCCTACGTAGGAGATAATAAGTCATAAGTAGGAGTTAGCTACGTAGGAGATAATAAGTCCTCTGTAGAAGATAATAAGTCCTACGTAGGAGTTAGTAACTCCTATGTAGGAGATAGTATGTAGTTATAAATAATTCAATACAATTTTGAAATGAAGATCAGTAGTTTAACCTAAGAAAACAAAACTTACTGATTAATTAAAAATGTAATATATTTAGTGAACGATAATTTAGGAACTCCTCACATACACACACACACACACACAAGAAAGGGTTTGACATGTCATGCAAAGTGTCCCTGTTGGAAACAATTTGCATGAAATGTCAAATCATATTTTCTGGGTAAAATAAGACAAATATCACCAATTTATCGTCTGCTGAATTAGCCCAGAGAGAGGTAAAGGTTAAGGGTAAACTATTTACCACAAATATTAGTTTGACAGTTCATGCAAACTGTCTCTGTTGGAGACAGCTTGCATGATATGTCAAAGCCTACTTTCTGGGAAAATGACGAATATCATCAGTTTGTCCTTGATGCATAAATGTTGCCTTACAATCATTTTTTAGTTAACCAGTCAAACTTAGGTCACTGCAATTCTTTAATCTCGGATTAAAGAATTGCAGTGACCTGTCTCAGATAAAGGACACTTGTGTCAGATTATGAAAAAGGGAGATTGTGTATTATGCAAACAAGATAAACCCAGATCAGACAGCACATCTGCACATTCTGATCAGGGTTTACATTGTTTATCAATGTATTCTACAGTAACCAGTGTTTCTTTAGGTACACAATTAAAGATGCTGATTTGTCTGCTTGGATTCTTAGATCATTGCCGTAATGGTCCTTTTCAAACGTTGATGTTCATTTCATGTTTTGACCACTTCGTTTTTATTGCATGGGTTATAGATCAAACTATAACCTTGTCCAGTGGCCTGAGGCTTCTGGTTCTCAGCTATATGATGTCAAGTAGGTAAATGAAACCAGGAGATAGAGGTCCCCAGAGAAGGTTGTATTTAATCGGTTCACACTTCATGGAAATACTGCCTCTATGTGACTCAGTAATGCCTGGAAGCATTAGGACTTCATGAATTATGCGACCACTGTAGACCCAGATTTGCTGTGCGTCCGCTTTATGATCAGAGTCTACACTGCACCCGAATTGAGGGTGCAAATTCTATCAGCGAAAAAAATGTATGCACATGCTGATCTGGAACTACAAATATTGCACATATTATTAAATCCTGTTTTTTATTATTTGGAGAGACTCTTGTTATTTCTGTGTTGGGTACTTAGTAAATATGGATATAATTTCGTTTCCTTGGATTGTTACTGTTACTACCCTATGTGTCTAGACAGAGAGGCCTGTGCTAACAGTGTAGACCCAGATCAGATGTCACATAACACATTGTGTAATCAGGGTCTACATGGTTCTACACTTAGCCAGCAATGTTTAGACAAATCAGTGGGTACTTTAATGGCCTTGTAAAAAATATAGGGCAAGTGTGGTAAAGGATCGTTTGTTTTTGAAACAAGTACCTTTGCTTTAGGCCAATGTTCGAAAAGGTGTGAACAATTTTTTGTATCTGACAGATGATTGTTAGAGAAGAAAGTGGTTTACAGTATTAAACCTAAGTATTCTGATAGACACGCCTTAACAAACAGCAGCCGTGGCCCCTGATCAGACATTACATTACAGAGCATTAAGGTCTGCACACTGTTTGTCACTCAAAAAAAACAACAAAAAAACAACAACAACAAAAAAAAACAGCACCTGTAAGCCATATCAACAGGTAGTAACACGGACTTAATCAAATTTCAGTATGATAGAGATTTAAGGTGTTTAGTAATTAGCAATATTATACCCCTATGTACACATGCAGCAAAAACTGTTAAAGCCCCACGTAACTCCTTTAAAAACAAAACCTTTTGAACGTGACCAACATAATATTTATTCTTCGGAATTCAAATGTACAGTTAAATCACTGTTGTTATTACTAATCATTTAAGTAAATCAATAAATAAATAAATAATTAATAAATTGAATAGATATATTTTATGGAATGAAATATGATCAACATAAGATTGTTTTTCTCTGCATTGTAACAGGGTTACTAACACCTTGGTAGGAGAAAGTAAGTCCTACATAGGATTTATTATCTCCTACATAGGTGTTAGTAACTCCTACGTAGGACTTATTATCTCCTACGTAGGAGTTACTTTCTCTATACTTAAGACTTATTATCTCCTTAGTAGGAGTTATTAACTCCTATGTAGGTGTTAGTAACTCCTACGTAGGACTTATTACCTCCTACATAGGAGTTACTAACTCCTATGTAGGAATTATTATCTCCTACGCAGGACTTATTAACTCCTACGTAGGAGTTACTATCTCCTATGTAGGACTTATTATCTCCTACATGGGAGTTACTAACTCCTATGTAGGACTTACTAACTCCTTTGTAGGACTTATTATCTCCTACGTAGGTGTTAGTAACTCCTATGTAGGACTTATTATCTCCTACTTAGGAGTTACTAACTCATATGTAGGACTTATTATCTCCTACGTAGAACTTATTATCTCCAATGTAAGAGGTACTATCTCCTATGTAGGACTTACTATCTCCTATGTAGGAGTTACTATCTCCTATGTAGGAGTTACTATCTCCTACGTAGGAGTTACTAAGTCCTACCTAGGAGTTATTATCTCTTACGTAGGAGTTACTATCTCCTACGTAGGACTTAAATATTTTTTTTACCTGACACTAGGACGCTACCATAGGGATGTGTATTTTATATTCAGACTCAAACATTGATAGTATTAGGAATAGAATCAAATAAAAATACTGAATACATCTTTTGACATATTAATGTGAAACCATAGGTAGACAGGAAGCAAGCATGTGAGCTATGTTATCATGTGACAGTTCTTGTTCGACTTAGTTTTTGTTGTTAGTTTCCACTCAATAACTTTTGAAGGGATGCATTGATTTCATTCAAACTTTGCAGAACTTTATATCAATGAATGTAAAATACAGGTCAAGTTCAAGATTAGTAATCATCCGCCAAATTTTGCTGAGTAATGGCCCTATTTAGTTATTGTTGGTGTGTTGATATTTGTTTCCGATCAATAATTTTTGCAGGGATGCATTGATTTTATTGAAAGTTTGCAGAAGGATATATTATTGTAAAATACAGGTCAAGCTCAAGAATAGTAATTACCCGCAAAATTTTGGCTGAGTTATAGCCCTTTTTCAACTCAGTTTTTGTTGGTGTGTTGATATTGGTTTCCGCTCAATAACTTTTGCAGGGATGCATTGATTTTATTAAAAGTTTGCAGATGGATACATAATTGTAAAATACAGATCAAGATTGATATAAGTAATCATCCACAACAATTTGGCTGAGTTATGGCCCTTTTTAGCTCACCTGAGCCAAAGGCTCAAGGTGAGCTTTTGTGTCGTCCATCGTGCGTTGTATGTTGTGCGTCTTCTGTCTGTCAACAATTTACTTAAAAGACATCTCCTCCTGAACTGGTGAATGGATTTTGAAATAATTTTACAGGAATGTTTCTTGGGTGACCCTCTACCAAAATTGCCTAAATGGCTCTGCTCCATTGAACAAAATGGCCGCCAGAGCTAAAAATAGAAAAACCTTTAAATAACATCTCCTCCCAGGCCAATGGCCCGATTTCAAAATAATTTCACAGAAATGTTCCTCTTATGTCCCTTTATCAAATGCCCAAATGGTTCCGCTCTGCTAAACAAAATGGCCGCCAGAGCAAAAATTAGAAAAACCTTTAAACAACATCTCCTCCCAGGCCAAGGGCTCGATTTCAAAATAATTTCTCAGAAATGTTCCTCATGCCCCTTTACCAAAATTGCCCAAATGGTTCCACTCCACTAAACAAAATGGCCACCAGAGCTAAATATAGAAAAATCTTCAAACAACATCTCCCAGGCCAATGGCCCGCTTTCAAAATAATTTCACAGAAATGTTCATCTTATGCCCCTTTACCAAAATTGCTAAAATGGTTCCTCTCTGCAAAACAAAATGGCCACCAGAGCTAAAAATAGAAAAACCATTTTAAACGACATCTTCTTCTAGGCCAAGGGCCGGATCAAAATAATTTCACTGAAATGTTTCTCTAATGCCCCTTTACCAAAATTGCTAAAATGGTTTGGCTCCCCTGAACAAAATGGCTGCCAGAGCTAAAAATAGAAAAAGGATGTAGACTGTCATGCATCTGTCAACAATTTACGAGGGGTGTTCAGATATGAATGCAACTAGGCCATTATCTCGCTTTTAACCACTATTTGCACAAAATAGGTACAAGTATTGTATAGATGGTTGTGTAAGCTCTCCATTGATACAATACATGCGTAAATCCGTTCAGTCTAGCTTTGACAATTGCTCGATTAACACTGTCTACTCATGTACACTAAAGCTAAAATGGTTGGGAAAAGGTCTCCTTTCACTGACCAAATACGGTCCTATATCAAGAACCACTGTATTCTTGGTATACAGGCCAAAGAAATATTTAATGAAACAAAGGGGGCATTGTACGCGAATATCTGAAACAGGAAAAAGTTGTCAAGCTTCTGCACCCTCCTTATTCACCAGATCTTGCCCCTTGTGACTTTTACCTATTCCCGAGGCTCAAAAAACACCTCACTGGAAGAAAATATCAAATGCGCAAAAATCTCGGTTCGGCTATTTTTCAGTGTCTGAACAGTATACCTCGAAAAGTTTATGAAAACGCATTTAGAAATGGGATTAAAAGACTGAAACTTTGTGTATCACATGGTGGTGAGTATTTTGAAGGATTGAGATAAAGATATTTGAACACCCCTCGTACTTGAGAGAAATCTTCTCCTAAACTGGTTAATGGATTTTGAAATAATTTTACAGGAATGTTCCTTGAGTGACTCTCTACTAAAATTGCAAAAATGGTTACGCTTTGCTGAACAAAATGGTCACCAGAGCTCAGAATAGAAAAAGCTTTTAAAGACATCTCACATGTGCCAGTGGCCCCATTTCAAAATAACTTCACAGAAATTTTCCTCTTAGATGCCCCTTTACCAATATTGCTAAAATGGTTCCACTCTGCTAAACAAAATGGCCGTCAGAGCTAAAAGTAGAAAAACCTTTAAAGGATATCTCCTCTTAGGCCTATGACCGGATTTCAAAAGGGTGAATGGATTTTTAAATAATTTTACAGGAATGTTACTTGAGTGACCTACCAAAATTGCTAAAATGATTCTGCTCGGCTGAGCAAAATGGCAGCCAGAGCTAAAAATAGAAAAAAACTTTTAAAGGACATCTGTTTGTTTATTGTTTAGCTCCATCTGCAGTTTTGAATCTGAAGGCAGCCACGGGTGTGCATGGTCAAAATAATGTGACGTTGACCTGGCAGATGCCGGAGTTTCCAAATGGGATAATTATTCATTATGTCATCTTCTACAGTGGAAGTAGTAGTGAGGTAAGTAGCTAGATTTTCATGAGAAAACTTTTCAAGTGGACACCACAGGCTGACCTGGGTTTTTGCAGCCAGCATACATTTCACAGAAACCTTGGTGTGAGGTTGGTTCAAAAGGATGGTCTGGACTTGATAGTATGTTAAAGTATTTCCTTCATATGATAATCTAAATTTGTTACATGATCAGAAAGAAAGCATTCCTCTGATTGTCTGAGACACCTTTGATAATCTCTGTGTTACTTGGTATACTCACTTACTTGGTATACTTGGCAGATTAGCAGGTCAGCTCTCAATTTCTGCTTCATTGCGATCAACTGGTCTTAAGAAGGTTATTCCAGGGTTGTCACCACTAGATTTGGGAAGAAATTTTTTCTGACCTCTGTACAACAGTATTGTCTCATCAGTTTCTGGGAATGTCCACATAGTTCGCAAGCAGGCTTTCTGAAGTAAACCTCAGCTGGGGTTTTATATCTATGCTGTGAAAATCTATATGTTTTGACACAGTATATGTTCTTTGTTCTTAGCTACATAAGACATTTAAGTTACTGCTTCTACATAGCTGTTAACAGAATCTGTGTAGCAATATCTAGGGTAGATGGAGCTCTCAAGCCTGGTTGGCAATCCATCTAGGACTTGGCAACTCCAAATAAAAACCTGCATACCTGGATTTGCCTGTTCAAGTTATGAAAAGTCTGCTTCGGCATCTGGGGTGGAAGAAATCATTACTATGATTCAACGGCCCAAATGGCTATGCAGCAGCATATTGTTGAGCATGGAGGGCATGACAAGGCACAAAAGAAGTCATGATCACCCACTGCATCCTGGCTTAGCTCCAGATGTCCTGACACTGTCTTGCCTCTAGCAGCAGGGTTGGGGGGAGGTGGGGGGCAAATGCACCACTTGTTTTGGGCCCCAAAGGGGCTCCCACGTAGACAAACAATTCTGTACGTATGCCGAGATGCTCCCACGTAGCCAAACAATTCTGTATGTATACGTCTAGATGACTTCCGGGGGTGTGCGGCCGTGCTTCGGCTCTTCCTGAGGCCGGAGCCCCCCCGGCCCCCAAGTGAGCATAGCGAGAGCCCCTGGGGACAGCCCCCACCCTTGACGGCCTTGGGGCTCTGAACGCAAAAAAAAAAGAATGACAAGCCACTTACCTGTCCACGAAAAATAAGCGATTTATCTGGTGCACATCCACTTGAGGAAATTAAATAGGATTAAGTGCGCTGAATGAACACTAGTAATCATTTACGTATCCAACCGTCTCCATCGCACAGACCTCCGGGTCGAGCCAGTTATTTAGGTCAGCCTCCAGCCCGCTCCACTATGGCCCCTGCCGGCCCCAGGGGATCGCCCCTGCCGGCCCAGGGGCTGAGCGCAAGAAGTAGCCCCTTACCTGTAAGCCATACGTTCTGTCACGCAAAAGGTGGTCAGGCTTTGGCAAATCGCTGTAACTTTCACATCCGGCGAATGTCGTCTGCTAGTAGGCTGTTCAGAAAAAAAAACGTCTCCAAAACTGGCCCATTAGCCTCGCAAAAATCCAATATTCGCTTAGAAAAAAGAGTATTGAGACATTTCTTTTTCTGTGCATTGCGATAAAATCATCAGTGTGATTAAAACCTGCAGGAAAAACTTTAACTGACCAGAAAATCGATGAACATAAGCAGACGATTAATATTTCAGTGACATATGTAAAACACATCGAGGAAGTTGTAAAACAGATATTTAGTTTCAAAAAACAGACGTGGTTGTCTCTCTTAGACTATATCAAGCGCCAGACAAGAAGGCTGATGTCAGTGTGTGTAAAACTGGGTGAACAGGGGGGAGGGGGAAGCATCGTAGTAAGTGAGGGTGTGATCAAAGGTGGGTTTGGGATTGAACCAGCTCAAAGGGCCCTAACCAGCCTGCTTTCTTTTTTTTTAATAAGATATATTTACCGAGAGGTGCCACTGTTTCCAGCAGCTCTGAGGTCTTCCAAGAGCTGGCCACGGGCCGTTAGCATCATCTCGTCTCTCATGAGGTTCATAAGCGTTTTTTTTCGGGCAGACCGCCATCTTTCTGACGCCCGCGGCGAATCTCAGCCTTCATATGGTTGTACTTGTCAACCTCAGAGAGAATCAGGCAAAACTCCTCCTCGGAGATCTTATCGTCCATCAGCGCAGCCAAGATCCTGTCAGCGATTGAGTTTAGCTTTGAGATGGCCAGGACCCAGATTTGGTCATGTTTCCTAGCTTTGGCTTCAAGCTTCCGATAAATGAACCTCCCACTGGCTCCGAGCAACCCACTAGCAATCGCTCCGGCCTGTAAGCCAACGGCGATAGGCGTAGTGATTATCGTCGTCAACAGCCCGACACCCGTGGCAGCCATGACTGCGCCAGCTACTGAAAGCCTGGTGTCGTCCGTCTACGACATTAGCCCCCCCCGCTGATATTTCTTATACAGCAATGCTCTGAAGTCACGCTCCTTTTCCAGGCAGGCTTTGACCTCGGCCAAGTGCTGAAGTCGGTGATTGTCTCCAGTCTACTCAAGTGGTGGGTAAAGTCATATCGTGCTTAACTATCACCGCTGTCTGACAAGTTCAAATGGCCAATTTGGTCTGAGGTGACGTCTGTAGGCGTGATCCTTAGCCTTTTGAGCTCGACCCTACCAACATGGATCTTGCTGACATCCAGAAAGCGGTGCACAGCTTTGTGCTGGATCCACTCCAATGTAAAGCACACCAGAGGTCGCTCCCGATCTTTGATGAAGGCCCCAAGTTCTTTTCGCGCATGCACGCTTGTCCATTTGAGCTTTAAGCCGGGCAAAACTTCTACAAAGTCCTTGGGGGGGGGGGGGTCTCCGAGGATCACCTCGAGAAGGATTGTTGATGTAGGTATTCCCGCGCCGATGATTCCCGCTGGTGAGAACTCAGATACCATTTTTAGAATCCCCTCCCGGCTGTTGCTCGTTTTCAGCGTGTACTGCTCGGAAATGACCACGTTTTTGGTCTCAAGAATGTAGGAACACAGCCAGGTACCGCTATTCCTCACCTTTCGAACCTTGTGATGCTGCCCCGTCGCAACGTAGGGAGAGGAGATTAGAATGTTGATCAGCCACCCTGTCTGTTGTGTGGGGTCTGCGAAGGCGATCCACTTGCTCCCAGTAAACGCCAGCTGGTGGAGCCATTTGGGGACAGCATATGAAACATTGACGTCGCTCAACTCTCCGAGCTTCTGCGCCCCACCTCCCTCTGCGACCTTTTTTCGTTTGTACACCACGTTGGACAGCTCGAAAACGTACAGCCAGCCCTCTTCCCCACCCTTTTCGAATCCCTCGGTATCCCCGAGATCGGCTAAAGCCACCCCAGGGCATTTCCTGGCGCTCCCTGGGCCACCCGCATCACCCATTTCTTCTTATGTGTAGGACTGCACTCAAATAGTTGAAACCTATCTTTCTGCCGCCCGTGTCTAATATCGTGAGCGTCAGCTGGGAAAGAGGCACCAATGCCAACTGTTTGTACTGCAAGACGGGGAATGTCTCTGTCCGGCCACCCCCGCACCTTTAGTTCTCGACGGGGATGGATTTCAGCAGTGTGGAGGGGCGACGGTTGTGGCGGTTCTCCGACGTACTGACCCCGGCAAGATGCACGCAGATCTCCCGTTGGGTGAACAGACAATGAAGCTTGACTGCAATGTGGCTTTGGTTTGGCTCAAAGAACTCGAGAGAGAACCCTAGGAGGTTGGCCAGCCCGGGATCCAGCACCAGGCGTTTTTTTTTTGAGGAAATCTGCAGGCGGCTGGTTGGGGCATGCAAACTGAGTTCAGCACCAAAAGGCTAGAAAGCCTCTTTGTCTAGCTCACAGACGTTATAGTATCCTTTGGGTATACCCAACATGGTGCGCCCATCAAAGACGCCATTCTCTAACTTGGCGCTGATATTGAGCCAGCGGTGGTAATACATGAGCTCACAGAGAGCGACCTCCAGCCCCCCACAGGCAGTGCCAGGAACAGAGACTGGTTCCCAATTTTGAATGGCGGTGAGTGTGACGTACATAGCGATGGATAAGTCGGCTTACTCGTTCAAAAGCGCCGTAAAATGTAGGGCGGGGGGACATTTCAAAGAGAAGCAGGCACTCTCTCTGACCAGCCAGAAGATTATTATGGTTGATGACAAAGGGGAAGGCTTCCAAGTGAAATTCCTGGACATCTTCGCCGATTATCAAAACCCCCCCGCTCAGTGGAGACAGTAATATGGGCAACAAGGCGTGGCGCAGCTGGCAACACACTCCGATGGACTGGTGGCAGTGCCAACTGAACTTCGCGGTATGGTGCGCGACAGCTGGGTCTCTGCTGATGACCTTCTCCAGGCTAAAGACCCCCTCCTTGCGAGTCTGTATCGCTTTCATGTTTACTATGCGACGAGGCGTCTGCTTGTGGAGCTGAAAGTTGCCCTTCCTGGAGACCAATCTCATTCTTGGTATCAGAACGTCTATGATGCCAGGGCCTACAACCAACTCTGCACCGAGTTCAAAGTTTCGCCTGATACAGATTGGAGGCAAAAGCTAGACCACTGGTGTCAAGGCCTCGGACTTGGAGCACGTATATGGAGCCGTCGGGCGCCTACCTGCATGCGCACTACTCGGATGGCCCCTTCCATCCAATGGACGTCATCTGCCATAACCGGGATATATCAGGGGCGTGGACGGTGTTCATTCCCGATAAATCAGAAGGCTTCACGCAAGCGGGTGTGGAGTGCCTCAACGACAGTATACGGACGTATGTTTGGGCTATCCTGGGAGCGCAGGCCCAGACACGCTCGAACATTCTCAAGGCCGGGACAGGGTTCGACGCTCAAAAGCAGTTCCTGGCCAACGTCGAAGATGCAATTGCTTCTCCAGTCGACATCCCCAGCAGCCTTGCTCGCTATCAAAAGACGCTCCAGTATGCATCAACCCCTCTGGACTTTGTCTTCGGGTTAGGGCTCTATCTCGCCCCGAGTGACATGACCCTCCACCCGGGCAATGTCCAGGGCTACAATGAAATCGTGATCGTCGGATCTGAAGCAGCCATCGTCCACAACCTGGGAATCAACGAGTCGGAGCAGATGGGCAAGACCACAGACGATAAATCCTTCGAAGGAAAAATCGCAGCACCAGCTGGGACTGATCACAAGGGGCCACCGAGTGGCAGGGTCACCATCCACGCCAGCCACTGTTGCTCCGCAACAACACGCGGCTGCGACAAGCCACGAAGAAGAGAAAAGGGCTCTCATAGCAGCAGGGTCGATCCTGAACTGGCTATAGTCGATCCTATTTTCGGGGCGCAGCCCATTATAGGTGTGGCTTACCTCGTTGTAGAAACTGTCAACGAGGCGCTTCTTCTGGGCCTCAAGTTCCGCCTCTCTTCTCCTCCTGCAAGCTCTGCAAATTGTCGCCAGATGCATTGATCTGTTGCTGAACGTCAAATAGTGGCTCCATAGGGGGTCGGGGAGGTCGAAATCATCGTCTACTCCAGGCCCGTCAGGGTCGAACGTGGTGTTCTCGAAAGTGACATCATCCATGGCAGTGATGCTAATTTGAAGGTTGTTGTGTAGGTTCAAATACACCATGGCTTCGAGTAGAAAATTCGGGCGCAAGCTTAATCCTTACAGGTGCCTCCTCAAGCCCCTGGGGGTCAAAGGCGTGCGGCAGTCTGTCGTGATAACCAATAACCCGAGCACGATTGATCAGAATCAACAGCTGCTGGTTCGATTCCTGAACCTTGGCGTGCATGCTGTTATCCTTCCAGGGACTGCCCGCCTGGCCTTCAAAATCACGCTAAATAGTGAATATGTGAACTGGACCGTGGTTCAGAACCTGAATAAGACCGTAATCAAGATCTCCGGCAACGAGGTGATGTCCGTCGACAATAGTGACATCTTCAACTGTTAAGGCAATCTCTGGAAGACGACCTTGGAGAGGAAAAATGACCTGTACCAAGGCATCAATACGTCTGGTAACCAAAACACAATGCGGATTCGCATCAATGCCGGAAACAAAGATGAGACAGTCGTAGCCGACAAGGCCATCGCTGATGCCTTTGGCAACCGCTTATAAATCCCCCTCAATTTCAAGCTGCTCGAGGGCCACAAGCAGTTCTACCAAAGTGCGCTGGGAGACTGCCTGGAGTATGAACTCCCCTTCAACGATTACAGCGGGCCACAGGTGATGCCGACTCCTCAAACGACATTGAAAACATCAGTCTAGAGTATGAGATTGTCACGCAGCCAGCGCTGGCTCACATGATCTCCAGTCAGTACAATGGCCGCCTTGCAAAACGTCTATGACCGGATTCTGAGGCACAGAAAAATAAACAGAGACAAGAGCGACACCCTCTGGAATATCAACCTCAACGTGCCCGCAGCATGAAGGTGGTCTTGATGCTCTTTGAAGACATTACCGCACAACAACACTTCGCTCGCAACACGGTCCTTCTATAACCCGAAAATAACGAAGGTTGAGGTCAGGACTGAGGGGATCCCCAACCAGCTCTTTAGTCAGGGGATGTGTGCAGAGGCTCCCTTCAGGTGTTGGTGTTCGCTATATGTACCAGCCCGGCGAGCTGGAGGGCGGTCGGCGCCGTGCGACTGACCCTGTATGGTCTTTAACGGTTCACCAGCTTGGACGCTAGGTGGCCAAGCCCGGTGAGCCTGTGTTGTATAACCTGCAAGACAGCCCGCCATGTGGTTTTGTCAGGGAGGAACTCCTCGTAGTGCCCCCCGACACTCAGCTTCCTCCGGATGGGGTTCTCAAGCGCTGAACGCTGCTGCTCCTCTTTTTCAGTTGCACTCAAGACAGGTCAGCCTGACGTTATCGTGGATGTGGCCCTCGGAGTTGTCGAACTGGTCGACACTGAACTGCTGGGTGTCCTTTGGCTGGTAAGCCCATAGGAGCTCGATGTTGCACACGGCACAGCGATTGTTCTGGGCCTCCTTCAGTGCTAGGATGTGATCAACCTTCAGGCTAAAACCTGAGCCCCTTGGCTTGGTCCTGTCGCTTATAGGCCACCAGCTTTTTTATGATAGTCTTGCGGAGCTGCTGCTTGGTGAGTGTGCATGCACCCTCAGAGCCCTCCTCTGGGGGGCATACTACCCGCTCGAGCTGGCTGAGATACTCCTTCCATGAGACTGCAAGATAAGCCAGGTGGGACCACTGGAGAAAGTCGTCTATGATCTAGACTTTCTGGGGGTCTGCAACTATGAGACCCTAGCTCGAGTGAACGGTGAGGGCGTAGCCAAGAGCCCAGTCCTGGCCCCACTTGCCGTCGAGGACCTCGCGGGCATATTTCAAGGGCACCTCGACGACGTCTTTCAGGACGAGTTCTTGCTGGTCTGGCCTGCCATCCAGCAAGGGCCCAGTGACGGTGACCATGATGTTTTGCCGCCGAGTGTCTTTGGGGCGGTATAGCAGAGGTACGGGGGCATCCGGGAAATACTCCTCATGGCACTCGAACAGCAGCCTCTGGGCCCGGTCGCGAACCTTCTGCCTCGAGGTCAAGATGAGAAAACATGGTTTCCAGGTCTCCACGAAGCTTTACCACCCGAGGCAACCAGGAAGTGCCTTTTGTACCTCTCGACACTGGACCCTGTCGGGCTGAAGGTGGATTCGCTTCTTGAGGGCCTTGAGAAGGGGGTCTTTGGCTCTGTGGTCTACCTCGACCTCTTCGTAATAGGCGGCATGCCCACCGAGCCAGTCGTGTGGCATTTCTCCGGCAATTGGGGGCGGCTGCCCCTTGTCGCTACAGCAGATGACCTGGACAACCCTACCCTCGAGCCAGTCAAGGAAGGTTTCCAAAGTGGGGCGGGGCACTGTGCAGACCTCATCCCAGATGATCACACAGGGAAGGAATTTCTGTCCCATCCTTTCGCGCGTCCAGTCCCTTTGGCCGCTCCAGCGGAAGAAGCTGTGATAGGTCTGGGCCTGGGCGCCCCTGGCCCACTTCTCTTTGGCCAGGTGATGGGTCGGGGTGAAGAAGAGGGGGTTTCTGGTACGGAAGAGCTCGATCGCTCACGTGGTTTTGCCACTGCCCCCGCCGCCGTTTAGGTAGCTCAGCTGATGTCGGGTCAGGGGATCGTTGTGGTGCGGTGCAGTTCTGGGAGTGAGGTCCTTTTCAGAACAGATATAGTCAGGCTTGGCGAGGTAGGCCGCGTGTTCCATCAGCATGTAGAGGCTGTCGCCCTTGTCACGCCACTGGGCTGGGGCAATCCCATCTCGTGGTGGCCTTGGGGTTGCCTTGTCATGGCAGGTGAGACAGATGCGGCAATTCCCTTCTGGGTGCACCTCTTGAGGCTTGTACGCTCCGACCCCCTTGAGCTTGCAGAGCGCCATTATCTTTACATAGATGGAATCGGCTGCCACTCGGACGGCCTCGTCGGGTACAAACCTTGAAAGCATAGAGAGGAGGTTGATGTGGGCGTAGGTCAGCATGCTTGCCCTCAGGTGGGCGAACTGGGGCTGGGATCCATTGTAGTAAGTAAGGATATGACCAAGCTTGCACTCCATTGGTGCTCCGACCAAAGTGCCTGAGAGGAGGGTGTCCTGGACAAGGTAGTCGAGCTCCCCGCGGTGGGTTACCAACCTCCTTGTGAGCCTTTTTCCATCTGCCTTGCTGCCCTGGGTGAATTTGCCGATGACAGAGCAGGCCTGGTCCCTGCTTTCGGGCAACCAAACCTCAGTCTGCTTCTCAAAGGAGATGATCGCCTCCCTGACCTTGAGAGACCTCAGCAGGCCAGACTCTGCCAGGAAGGCAAGGAGCTGTGTTGGGGCCCAAACGCCTTCGGAGAAATGCCTTCCAAACCAGGCAGGGATGACCGGATGGCAGGTAGCCTCAAACTCCCATTCTTAAACCTCGGCGAAACCTGTGCCTATGTCTTTGGGGAGAGGGCCATTAATTGCCACGCGGGTCATGCGGTGAGTCAGATGCCCGAACTGCTCGAAATAGGGTTTGGCTTCACCCATACCCTTGAAGGATGCCGGATAGCAGGCCTTCATGTTGACTGAAGTGACTTCCCTCGTGTCATAACCCATCAAGTTCCAGAGGCTGCCATTGATGTGGACCTCTCTACTCTGGGGGAAGTGGAGGTCTTTGGGCCAAGTGTGGCCGTTGTGGCAGATGAGTTCTACTATGCCTCTGACTCCATTGTCACCTCTCTGGTACTTGCCACTGTTGTAGATGTCCTCACCAGCAATGTCCCTCAAGATGATTGCTCTTTTGAGGATTTTTTCCAGCTCAGCTACATCATCGACCGAGGCGCCGGTTTCGTGGATTCTCTCTTCCCACTCCTGGATCTTTTGTCGCCGTGTGGGTGTAAGTCGCTGGCCTCTCAAAGCACCCTCAAAGTGCTCCACAACTCTCTGGGCCACACATTTGAGGTCACCATCTCTTAACGGGGCTAGGTTGGCAGGATCTGGATCCCTGAGGGGGTAGAGACTGTAGACAACTGCGGTGACGGGGTAGGCATTCTGATAGAACACACTGTCGATTCCAGTCAATACCCCAGGGCTTGTGTTCCAAGCGACCTCAGCGACCCCCCGGCCCTTCTTTCGATCAGCCCGGACTGGATCAAACTTGTCTTCAAGGACCCAATCATCTTCAGCTTTCTCCCAGAGAAACTTGATTCTCAGGAGAAACTCCATGCCCCCTGGGAGAGCCGCCAGAAGTTGGGTAGCCCTGACGTCAGCCATCCGAGCCTCCAGTGCCAACCTGCCGCCTCTGGCATGCATACTGTCGGCGATCTCAACATCACCGATGTCCGGCGGGTCTTCTTCTTCAACCCTCCATGTAGAGAAGACCGTGGCAGCGCCAACTACCTCGAATTCGTCTTTGGCGTCGTTAAGTATCTCGACCCAGGGCTTATAGGCCGGGAGTCTTACTGGGTGGGGGACACTATCATCCAGGTCGGTAAATGGCCACTGTGGTAGAAGTGGCCATGGGGGGAGTCTTTCCTCAGCTTCTGGAATGGGCTCATCAAGAATGGGCCTTGGCTTTTACTCTGCGAGTATTTCTTCGATCAGGTCATCCATTGTAGGCATGGTGTCAGATGGGTATATACGTTGTATCCCCTTCCTCTGAATGGAAATCTCGATGGTGGCCAGATGCGCAAATTCCTTTCGTGTCGCTCTTGTTGCATGACGCCACTCACTCCTATACTTGCACTGACAACAGAGCTGTTGCTTGTTAGTAACCCCTACCCCACAACCTCTGCAGGGATGAGTGCATGAGCCTTTACAGTCCCACCAGATGAACTTTACAAAAGTCCGTAAGACAGCTTTTACCACAGAGCTCCGTTGAACTCATGGTCAGCCATTTGCATGTGTTGTGTACTTTGGGCATGTCGCTTGTAGTGGTATATCAGCAGTCACCCACTTCTTTCATAGCTGAGCCCAAGGCCGGTGAGTGGGGGGGCCGTCCCCAGGGGCTCTCGCTATGCTCACTTGGGGGCCGCGGGAGCTCCGGCCTCAGGAAGAGCCGAAGCACGGCCGCACACCTGAGGATGTTGTCGAGACGTATACATTCAGAATTGTTTGGCTATGTGGGAGCGTCTCGGCATACATACAGAATTGTTTGTCTACGTCAGAGCCCCTTTGGGGCCCAAAAAAAGTGGTGCATTTGCCCCCCACCCTGCTGCTCCTCTGGATCGAGCTAGGTCAGGATAAGAGTGAGGTTGACTCTGCGCGCCTCTTCCTCACCATAATCCAATTCACAGTGCATGTCATCTTAATCAGCAACACACATTCACAGCAAGCACATATATGCAAATCATACAAAAGCCCTGTGGCAATGGGCGAGGGGCGAAGCAGCAATAGAGGAAACACTGGAAGCTGTAGTTGCGGACCTGCACACAGTTGGCTTGGGTTCTATATGGTCGCTTTCCTTAAGAGAGAAGCAGTATGGGGAATTTGGCAGCCGAACTGAGCGGCTGAGCAGACCTTTTTTAGGATCGCACTGCTCACCTCCGTAGCATGGAGAAGGGGCTAGAAAAGGTGCCCTAAACAATTGCCTGCGTCAAAACTCCTTGCTGGTTTACCGAGACTGGCTGGTTAAGGCAGGAAACCCACTTAGCGGTCAAACAAGAAAAAAGAAGATAAGGTGATATATCTAACCATTGGCGCTTGGAATGTGCGCACCCTAATGGACAGTTCTGGTTCTGACAGACCTGAGCTAAGAACAGCTCTAGTTGGTAGAGAACGACCAATACAAAGTCGATATTGCAGCTCTGAGTGAGACTCGCCTTGCAGAAGAAGGGCTTTAAAAGAAGTTGGTGCTGGCTACACTTTCTTCTGGAGTGGACGCAAGAAAGAAGAGCGGCATGAAGCAGGAGTAGGTTTCGCCATCAAGTCACACCTCGTCAGCAAGCTCTCAGGACTTCCCAAAGGCATAAATGACCGCCTGATGACGCTAAGACTTCCCTTATCTGGCAAGAGGCATGCAACAATTGTAAGTGCCTATGCACCCACAATGACCAACCCAGATGAGGTTAAAGACAAGTTCATTGATGATTTGGATTCTGTGATTTCTGCAGCACCCCGGACAGACAAACTCATCCTCCTCAGGGACTTCAATGCCAGAGTGGGCACAGACCACCAGACCTGGAAAGGAGTGATTGGATCTGAAGGTGTAGGGAAGTGCAACAGCAATGGACTCCTCCTTTTAAGGAAGTATGCAGAGCATGAATTACTGATCACCAACACATTCTTCCGTCTACCAACTCGCAGAAAGACAACATGGATGCCCCATCGCTCCAAACACTGGCATCTCACTGACTATGTCATAGTACGAAGGAAGGGCAGACAGTATGTGAGAGTGACTAAAACTATGTTTGGTGCAGACTGTTGGACAGATCACAGGCTTGTTGCCAGCAAATTCAACCTGTGCATTCAGCCTGTACGATGACCACAAGGCAAGAAGGTGCCAAACAAATTAGATGTCACCAAGCTGAAACAAGACAGCAAGAGGCAAGCATTCGTCAACAATCTCTGCAGCCATTTAGATGCACTGGAACACAGTTCAGAAGATGTAGTTGAGAGCTGGACAGTCTTCAGAGACACCGTTCACTCTTCAGCAATGGATTCCCTAGGACCAGTATCTCGCAAACACCAAGATTGGTTTGATGAGAATGACAAAAAAAAATTCAGAGACTCCTTGAAGAAAAACACCAAAAACACAAGGTTTACCTCAGAAATACCAGCTCAGTATCTAGCAAGACTGCCTATTTAAACATATGCAAGACAGTTCAGATGAGGCTCAGAGACATGCAAGACTCCTGGCTGAGAAAAAAGGCTGATGAAATCCAGTCCTTTGCAGACAGAAAGGACATGAAAAATTTCTTTGATGCACTCAAGACAGTATATGGTCCCCAGTGCTCAGGAACCACAGCACTCAACTAGTCTTCTGATTGACAAAGAAGCTATCTTGAAAAGATGGGCTGAACACTTTGAAGCCATCCCTCAAGAATTCAAGGATGCAACAATTATCCACCTATTCAAAAGGAAAGGGAATCCTCAAGTCTCTGACAATCATCGAGGCATCTCTTTATTGTCAATTCCTGGGAAGATCCTTGCTAGGATCCTACTGAACCGATTGAATGAACACCTCGAATGGTCAGGGCTTCTACCAGAAAGCCAGTGTGGATTCAGGAAAAACAGAGGAACAATAGACATGATCGTTACAGCACGACAGCTTCAAGAAAAATGCCAGGAACAGAATGTGGACCTCTACATGACTTTTGTCGACCTTACCAAAGCATTTGTCACAGTCAGTCGTGAGGGACTTTGGAAAATTATGGCAAAGTTTGGTTGTCTTGCCAAATTCATAGCAATGGTGCGGCAGTTCCATGATGATATGCTTGCAAGGGTCCAAAATGATGGAGAGTTTTCTGATCCATTTCCTGTGACAAATGGAGTTAAGCAAGGCTGTGTACTATCTTCAACACTGTTCAGCATGATGTTTTCTGCCATGCTTACAGATGCTTTCCAGGATGGTGACAATGGTAAACCTATTAGGTATCGCTTTGATGGGAAACTTTTCAACCTAAGAAGGTTGTAAGCTAAATCTAAGGTGCAGGCAGAGGTGTAGACGAGTTCCTCTTTGCTGATGACATGGTAAAAGGTTCTCCAACAGAAGAGAAAATGCAAAAAGGTGAGGATCAAGTATTTGATTCATGTGACAGCTATAATCTCACAATTAGCATCAAAAAGACTGAGGTAGTATATCAGCCAGCACCTGGAAAGCCTTACAAGGAGCCTTCCATCACAGTGAAAGGTCAATGACTGCAAGTGGTAGACAAGTTCACCTACCTTGGAAGCACATTGTCTAAAGTTGTGCACATTGATGATGAAGTCAATGTTAGAATTGCCAAAGCTAGTGCAGCATTTGGCCGGCTACGTGGAAGTATTTGGGACTGAAGTGGAATCAGACTTGACACAAAGCTGAAAGTATATAGATCGGTAGTGCTGCCAACACTAGTATACGCATGCGAAACTTGGACAGTTTACCAACGGCATGTCAAAAGACTGAACCACTTCCATACAAGCTGTCTTAGAAAACTTCTAGAGATCAAGTGACAAGACAGGATTCCAGACACAGAAGTCCTGAAAAGGGCAGGGATGCAGAGTGTACATACTCCTCTGAAATTGGCACAGTTAAGTTGGACAGGCCATGACAGAATGCCTGATGAACGTTTGCCAAAGAAAATCCTCTATGGAGAACTTCAAGTAGGAAAACGCTCCCATGGTGGTCAGAAGAAGCGATACAAGGACACCCTCAAAGCCTCCCTTAAAGACTTCAACATACTAACAGAGTCATATGGGAACAGATTGCACTGGATCGTACAAAGTGGCAAGGCCTCATAGAAAGGGGAGCTGGTGAATACAAAGCAAAATGAATCAGCGAAGCCGAGCAGAAACGTGCACAGCAGAAAGCCAGAGCTAAGGCATCACCAACAGAGCTTTCTTCCTCAGACCTCTCTTGTTCTATCTGCAACAGGCAGTTTAGAGCTAAGATTGGTCTCATCAGTCATTATAGAACACACAAATAATAACACATCACACATTTGATTAGGATTGGTCATTGTCAGTAATGACAGACGAAGGATATGTTCTTTGTCAGATGAATCTATAACAATTTTCTTGAGACATAGTTTGAGACACTTTCTCTGTAACTTTTCTAATTTTTCAATATCCTGTTCATACCATGGGTACCATTCTGGTGACCAATATTCCTGAGCCAGGCTAATAATTGATTTATATAATGTTAATACTTTCTTTTCAGTAAAATTTTGTAAAACATCTTTTAATTATTCTTATTTTCTGATAAGCCTTTTTTGTTATAATGTCTATATGTGTTGCAGGTTTCAGTGTCTTTAAAACAATGACACCAAGATCTTTTTGACTGTCTACACTTTCTAAATTATCCTCAGGACTACACTTTTGGAGGGTTTCTATTTTTTGAGTAGTAAGTTTCGAGTAAGAAAAGTGAGTTTCGAGTTTAAAAAAGCGAGTTTCGAAGAAGAAAAGCGAATTTTGAGTAAGAAAAGGGAGTTTCGAGTTTAAAGAAGCGAGTTTCCAGTAAGAAAAGCGAGTTTTGAGTAAAAAAAGTGAGTTTCGAGTTAAAAAAGTGAGTTTCGAGTACGAGGGTCGTGCAGAAAGTTCTGTCACTAATAGGCTTCCTTTTGTTTTATCCCAGGTATATTTTAAAATGCTTCACTGCACTTAAATGGTGTGTTGAATAGCTAACGATACCCATTTATTTCGTGCAAATTGCTTTCGAACTGACCGAGTTATTTCAAGTTGAAATACGGTAGATGCAGTCATATACACTGACCAATTAACTTGTTACATTGGAACATGGACCAAAAGACTGAAATTCGTAGCTATATTAAATGCCACATTAGGCTTAATATAGATTCAAAGCAGATGTTTAATGAATTGTGTGGTATATATGGACCTCAGACCATTTCAATGAGCACAGTTTTTAGGCGGGTAAAAGCTTTTAAAGCTGGGAAATTTTCTGTTGAAGCTGATACCAGTCCTGGAAGGCTTAAAACCTCTGTTACCAAGGCTAACATTGCTGCTGAAAAGATTGTGGTTGAACAGGATGTGCGATTGTCTGTCAAAGATAGCTAGTTGTACTGGTATATCAGAAGGCAGTGTGCAAACAATTCTGAAAAAGCGTTTGGACCTGAGAAAGGTTTGCGCTATGTGGGTACCTCATTTGACACAACGCCTTAAATGTGCCCGAGAACTTTTGAAAACATACAAAGGCGAGAAGTGGCAAGGCCTCATAAAAAGGGGAGCTGGTGAATACAAAGCAAAAAGAATCAGCAAAGCCAAGCTTTCTTCCTCGGACCTCTCTTGTTTAATCTGCAACAGGCAGTTTAGAGCTAAGATTGGTCTCATCAGCCATCTTAGAACACACAAATAATAACACATCACACAGTTGATTAGGATTGGTCATTGTTAGTAATGACAGACGAACAACACAGTTTTTTCAGTTATGTGATTTAATGCAGAATGTGACTGGTTACATCCCGGCAAGATACACACATGGCGCAACTTGCACTCTGTGAATGTGCAGCCTTTCTGGGAGTTATAATTTCTACAAACAGCTGTTTCTGACCTATTTCTTCCATTTTTACTTGGTCTGTTTAGGGGCAGAACTTTCTTCGATTGGTTGCCCTGAACCACTGGCTTGTCCCAAGATTGCAAATGAATACAGTGTAGCTCCAATATATCGCGGTATTGCGGGTCCATAACCCTGAAACTGCGATGTGGTCGGAGCGCGATATAAGTCCCGACATGTACCATGCATGTATAACGGCGTGCATAACACTCGCTCGGTTTGTCGCTGTGGTAGTTTGCTGAGACATCACGGATAAATGGCATTCAGTTATGTTGTCACCATATTTCCTAATTAAAATTGGATTAGAATTGCTCAATGGAATAATTTACAATGGTGCGCTATGTCTAACAAGTAATTCCAATCGAAACCAGCTGATAAACTACGTTTGAAAACAAGAAATCATCGGATTGACAATTTAGGACGCCATTTTGGATACTCTGGCGAAGGGAAGTTACTCAATTGTGCTAAGATAACTTGAGTTGCTTCCCTTGGCTTATATTGCGGGCGCAAAAAAAACAAAGTTAATTTCTTTTTATTTATTTTTTTTATTGTTTGTTTTTGTTTTTTTGACGCACTTGTTTTCTTCTGAAATATTTATATCTACAGAAGTGTAAAATAAGTGGACTACGATCTGTGTATGTTGGACAGAAACATCGTAAGACTACTGTCTTGTAAAATTTGCTGGTGTTGAAAAGGAGGTGGACCGTTTTCCCCTGCTGAGCAAAATTAGTTTGTGGGCGTCATTGACTCGTTGAGCAACTACTAGTTTAAATTCAAAAGTTCATAAAGCCAAAATAGGGAGAAACTGCAAGAAATGGTAAATTTGGTGTTCAGTCCAATTTAATATAGTCCGAAAAATGAAAGAATCAGAACAGCAGCAAAAGATTATCACACACATTTTCGTGCATTTTTTTTTTACTATGCCAACAGAAAGTTCTCAAATGCATTTAATAGAAACATCCAATCAAACCACTCTTGCATATTCCTTGGTCAGCAATCAGACGTAACAGATGGACTAAATATACTGTAAAACCTCTTGAGATTGGACAGTTTTTAAGGATTTAGCAAACAGTGAAGACCCAAATCAGACCGCTCGTGCACATTTATTTGCCAGCAGTCATAAAAAGAGACTCAGTATACTGTTAAAAAAAAAAAAAAAAAAACTCTAAAAATTGGAAGAAGAGATAAGCCTTAGTAAACAGTGAAGACTCAGATCAGATTGCTCTTGCAGCCTTTCAGGGTCTGATCAGGGTCTACACTTTTTGCCTTCCATCTGCATGTTTTCATTTTTTTAGCTCACCTGAGCATAAGCTCAGGGTGAGCTATTGTCATCACCCTATGTCCGTCGTCGTCCGTCGTTGGTCGTCAACAATTAGTTTGTTAACACTCTAGAGGTCACAGTTTTGACCCAATCTTGATGAAACTTGGTCAGAATGTTTGCCTTTATGAAATCTAGGTCAAGTTCGATACTGGGTTACTTGGCGTCAAAAACTAGGTCACCAGGTCAAATCAAAGGAAAAACTTGTTAACACTCTAGAGGCATAGTTTTGACCCAATCTTGATGAAACTTGGTCAGAATGTTTGCCTCTATTAAATCTAGGTCAAGTTTGAAACTGGGTCACTTGGGGTCAAAAACTAGGTCACCGGGCCAGATCAGCAGAAAACCTTGTTAACACATTAGCGGTCACATTTTTGAAGGAATCATCATGAGTCTTGCTCAATATGTTTGTCTTGATGATTTCTAGGTCAAGTTCGAAACTGGGTCACTTGGGGTCAAAAACTAGGTCACTGGGTCAAATCAGCAGAAAACCTTGTTAACACTCTAGCGGTCACATTTTTGAAGCAGTCCTCATGAATCTTGCACAAAATGTTTGTCTTGATGATATCTAGTTCCAGTTCGAAACTGGGTCACTTGGAGTCAAAAACTAGGTCACCGGGCCAAATCAGCAGAAAACCTTGTTAACACTCTACCGGTCACATTTTTCAAGCAATCATCATGAATCTTGCTCAAAATATTTGTCTTAATGATTTCTAGGTCAAGTTCGAAACTTGGTCACTTCGAGACAAAAACTAGGTCACTGGGCCAAATCAGTAGAAAACCTTAACACTCTAGCGGTCACATTTTTCAAGCAATCATCATGAATCTTGCTCAAAATGTTTGTCTTGATGATTTCTAGGTCAAGTTTGAAACTGGGTCATGTGGGGTCAAAAACAAGGTCACCAGGCAAGACCAGCAGAAAACCTTGTTAACACTCTAGTGGTCACATTTTTGAAGCAATAATCATGAATCTTGCTCAAAATGTTTGTCTTGATGAGTTCTAGGATATGTTTGAAACTGGGTCACGTGGGGTCAAAAACTAGGTCAGCAGGCCAAATCCGCAGAAAACCTTGTTAACACTCTAGCGTCACATTTTTGAAGCAATCATCATGAATCTGGCTCAGAATGTTTGTCTTGATGATTTCTAGGTCGTTCGAAACTGGAACACCTGGGGTCAAAAACTAGGTCACCTGGCCAGATCAGCGTAAAATCTTGTTATCACTCTAGCGGTCACATTTTTCAAGCAATCATCATGAATCTTGCTCAAAATGTTTGTCTTGATGAGTTGTAGGTCAAGTTCAAAACTGGGTTACTTGGAGTCAAAAACTAGGTCACCGGGCCAAATCAGCAGAAAACTTTGTTAACACTCTAGCGGTCACATTTTTTAAGCATTAATCATGAATCTTGCTCGAAATGTTTGTCTTCATGATTTTTAGGTCAGGTTTGAAACTGGGTCACCTAGGGTAAAAAACTAGGTCACCTGGCCAGTCAGCAGAAAACCTTGTTAACACTCTAGTGGTCACATTTTTCAAGCAATCATCATGAATCTAGCTCAACATAATTGTCTTGATGATTTCTAGGTCAAGTTTGAAACTGGGTTACTTGGGGTCAAAAACTAGGTCACCTAGCCAAATCAGCAGAAAACCTTGTTAACACTCTACCGGTCACATTTTTGAAGCAATCATCATGAATCTTGCTCAGAATGTTTGTCTTGATGATTTCTAGGTCAAGTTTGAAACTGGGTCACATGGGGTCAAAAACTAGGTGACCTGGCCAAATCAGCAGAAAACTGTTAACACTCCAGAGGTCACATTTTTGAAATAATCATCATAAATATTGCTCAAAATGTTTGTCTTGATGATTTCTAGGTCTAGTTTAAAACTGGGTCACTTGATATCAAAAACTAGTTCACCTGGCCAAATCAATGGAAAACCTTGTTGATGCTGTAGAGGCCACATTTTTGAAGTGATCATCAGGAATCTTGCTCAAAATGTTTGTCTTGATGATTTCAAGGTGATGTATAGTTTTCTGTCCAGTGACTCTCTTAAGTTTTTCCATTTAGTTCAGTTTCTCAGTAATTATTGGTCCTACAGAGTGATATTTGGTACTTGTGAAGTGTTTGTGTTTAGGTCAGTTTCTCAGTAACTATTGCTCCTACAGCCAGTGATACCTAGTACATGCATACATCTTAGCATGGCCTCTTGAGTGCAGTCATCCATATTTGACCTTGACCTTTATTTCACAGTCCATTAGACATGCTACATTGTCTTACTTGTTAATCATTTTGAACTTTGATCAGAATGTTTGCCTTGATCAGTTCTAGACCAGGCTCTCAAAGTGCTATGTTGCTCAGGTGAGCGTTACAGGGCCATCATGGCCCTCTTGTTACCTTTGTAATTTGCTGCCTTCATAGTATACCTCTACTTTCTATATCTTATGTGGCTGAGTAGGCCAGTTTGAGTACAACCTGGTCAGAAACCATAAAGACATCTTTTCTAGTCAGAGGCTAATATTCGGTTAGAGTGTCTATGGATGAGGCATTGAATTTAAATAGTAGCACTGGCCAGATATGTTCACCCCCTACAATATTTAAACAAATATGTTTGTATATTCTTCCCTTACCCCCTCCCAAAATTCCTGCACTCATCCCCACTCCCTCCCCCCCCCCACCCCCCCCCCCAAAAAAAAAAAAAAAAAAAAAAAAAAAAAAAAAAACTAAGTCAACATTAAAAATAAAATGAGCAGGGGTTTCCCTTAGGCGCTGGCGAGATACATGTACTTTCACCCCCTACCAATACAAAAACAAAACCCTTTGTATACAGGAATAGGGTTGGGGTAACTTGCATGCAATATGTAAACAATATCTCTAATTATATGTCGGTCTGGAACTCGCTATATTTGTTGGGCCTGGAACTCTATATATCAAATGCAGCCCATAACATCATATATTGAGACAGGTTTTCCTGACCTACATGAAATTGCTCGTCCAAAGCATTCAACCCCAAGCTGCATTTGGGGGTGAAACGGTAACTCTTTTCGTAGTTAGTGTGGGCTGAATGATGACATCTGTGGAAAACATTGCTGACCGTATCATTCGTCGCCACCGAGATGAATGACTTTGTTTCCTCTGGGGTGTGATCACATTTTTTTACTTTGCAAGACAGTAAACAATGTGGTCGTATGAGCGCCGCCATTTTTATTTACTGAATTGGTACTGGGAAATACTGTATTGTCATGTCAGATAAAATCCAGGACTACCGGAAAAAAAGTCGGACGTTCCGAAACGTAAAAAAAAATTCTGAATTTGATACAAGCAAAAAAGTTTAGGGTTGGGCGTCAAAATTAGGCACAGTCGGGCGACCGGAACCACACATATATTTTGTTTTGGCCTTATTCATATAGATCTTATGTGTAACCAGCCATTTTTGAGCCTTCCTGTGGTGATTTTTCAACAATGTTGCATTAACAACTATAATATCCATGACACAAATAACCACATGTGTCTATCGTGTGTGCGTGATGATATGTTGAACTTCTAGCAAAGCACAAAATTAAATAAAGGACAAAAAACACCACGAATTACCACATGTTTTCTATGCCTTTTGGTACACCTTCAGCACGCGAAAAATAATTCAGCCAATATGCGTGAAGTAGTTGGTCTGAGAGTTACTCAACACACACAAATATCAATGGGCAGTTGAATGTAATTCCCTGTTTTATAAATAATTTCCTCAAAACATTTATATCGCTCATGAAACACAGAAAATGCAAAGTTTGTTTACCTTTTTGAGTCATCTTATCCCTAACCGGATGTCGATCCAGTTGTTTCTCCTTCTTAACTGGTGGTTACGCAATCATTTGTTTGGTAGGCGTGATCAAGATATTGCCTAAAACAAACCTATCATCAATATGTTGTTTGCTGAAATTGGCCGGAGAGTGCTAAACATCAATTTTCAGCAGGTAACATTTTGAAATAGTTTTCTTATATTTCCCAGGAAATGGATTTGACATTTCATGAAAATTGTCTCCATTAGAGACAATTTGCATGAAATGTCAAATTCTGTTGGCTGGAAAAAAATAAGAAAAGTATCATCAAATATATTGTCTGCTGAAATTGCCCAGAGAGTGGTAAAGAGAGTGGTAGAGGAACTGCACTGAGCAACTTTATATTTAAAAATGACACATTCAGTTTTTTGTTGAATCAGACAGTCTATCTGGAGTACACTAGTTTAGGGTCAGACAATGAAAGGTCACCAAACTATGGTATAATTTACAGTATACCCAAAACCTCAACAATAATCATGGTTTATCTATAACTTCCCCCTGGTCTAAATACATGTATAAAACTGTAATTATGCCCCCGGAAGGGCATATTGCTTCTGGGTTTTTCATCTGTCTGTCCATCCGTTTGTCATGCTTTTTGATGCATAGTATAACTTTAGAACCGTGAATGCAACTGTTTTGAAATTTCTTATTTGGATTCCTCATGAAAAAATAGCTGAAACATATTTTTTTTCTTGACAGGATTATGCCCCTTTTCTGAGTTATGGCCCTTTAAAAAAATATGGATGCAATCTTCTCAGAAAAATATCTTAAAAACTATTGAAGCTAGAGCCTTGAAACTTGATGAATAGACTGGTATACCAGTGATGAGTAGACAACCTGATTAAAAAACATTGGAGCTAGAGCCTTGAAACTTAATGGATAGACTGGTAGTGATGAGTAGACAACCTGATTAACTTTTGAAAAAATTTTGAAAAGTACTCATTGAGTTATGGCCCTTTGTAATTTTGGGCATTTTACCTTGTCAGCAAAATATCTCAAAAAATGTGAGAGCTTGTGTCTTGAAACTTAGTAAATGGATTTGTAGTGATGAGTAGATGACCTGATTAACTTTTGAAGAAATTCTAAAAAATGCTTCATGAGTTATGGCCCTTTGTAATTTTGGGTATTTTTTCCTTGTCAGCACAATATCTCAAAAACCATTGGAGCTAGAGCCTGGGAACTTGATGAATAGACTGGTAGTGATGAGTAGACAACCCAATTAATTTTTGAAGAAATTTTGAAAAGTACTTCTTGAGTTATGGCCCTTTGTAATTTTAGGCATTTTTACCTTGTCAATAAAGTATCTCAAAACTGGTAGAGCTTGAGCCTTGAAACTTAGTAAATGGATTCGTAGTGATGAGTAGATGACCTGATTAACTTTTGAAGAAATTCTGAAAAAACTTTATGAGTTATGGCCCTTTGTAATTTTGGCCATTTTTAACTTGTCAGCAAAATATCTCAAAAATTACTAAAGCTAGAGCCTTGAAACATGATGAATAGACTGGTAGTGATAAGTAGACAACCTAGTTAACTTTTGAAGAAATGTTAAAATTCTTGAGTTATGGCCCTTTGTAATTTTTGGCATTTTTTTACCTTGTCAGCAAAATATCTCGAAAACTGTTAGAGCTAGAACCTTGAAACTTAGTGAATGGATTTGTAGTGATAAGTAGATGACCTGATTAACTTTTGAAGAAATTCTGAAAAATACTTCTGAGTTATGGCATTTTTACCTTGTCAGCACAATATCTCTAAAACCGTTGGAGCTAGAGCCTTGAAACTTGATGAATAGACTGGTAGTGATGAGTAGACAACCTGATTAACTTTTGAAGAAATTTTTGAGAAATACTTGAGTTATGGCCCTTTGTAATTTTGGGCATTTTTACCTTGTCAGCACAATATCTCAAAAAGCATTGGAGCTAGAGCCTGGAAACTTAATGAATAGACTGGTAGTGATAAGTAGACAACCTGGTTAACTTTTGAAGAAATGTTAAAATTCTTGAGTTATGGCCCTTTGTAATTTTAGGCATTTTTTTACCTTGTCAGCAAAATATCTCAAAAACTGTTAGAGCTAGAGCCTTGAAACTTAGTGAATGGATTTGTAGTGATAAGTAGATGACCTAATTAACTTTTGAAGAAATTCTGAAAAAATACTTCTGAGTTATGGCCCTTTGTAATTTGGGGCATTTTTACCTTGTCAGCACAATATCTCTAAAACCGTTGGAGCTAGAGCCTTGAAACTTGATGAATAGACTGGTAGTGATGAGTAGACAACCTGATTAACTTTTGAAGAAATTTTTGAGAAATACTTGAGTTATGCCCCTTTGTAATTTTGGGCATTTTTACTTTGTCAGCAAAATATCTCAAAAACTGTTAGAGCTAGAGCCATGAAATGTGGTGAATGGACTTGTAATGATGGGTAGACAACCTGATTAACTTTTTAATAAATTTAAAAAAAATACTTATTGAGTTATGGCCCTTTGTTATTTTGGGCATTTTTATCTTGTCAGCAAAATATCTCAAAACTGTTAGAGCGAGAGACTTGAAACTTGATGAATTGATTGGTAATGATGAGTAGATGACCTGATTAACTTTTTTTAAATTCTGAAAAATATTTTGTAAGTAATGGCCCATTTTGTAAATTTGGGCATGTTTCCCTTGTCAGCAAAATATCTAAAAAACTATTGAAGCTGGAGCCTTGAAACTTGATGAATAGATTGGTAGCAATGAGTAGAGGACCTGATTATGCACCCAGTTTTGTATGAGATTGATGGGGCATATTATTTTGCCTTCATTTGTCCGTCCATCTGTTTGTCCATTCATCAAGCTTTTTTGTGCATGCCATATCTTAAGAACCCTGCATGCTAGGGTTTACAAATGTTATATTTGGGTTCCCAATGAAAAAAATGCTGACCTGTATTTTTTTTCTTGTCTAGCATGTTTGTTTAGAGTTATGCCCCTTTGAAAAAAATCAGAATTAAATCTTGCGAGCAAGATATCTTGAAAAGTATTTAAGCTGGGTTCTTGAAATTCGATATAGTGAGTTGGAATGATGTGTAAATTACCTGATTATATTTTGAGAGAATTCTGTGAAAATATTGATAAAGTTATGGCCCCTTGCAGTTCTGCGCATTTTGACCTTGTCAGCAAGATGTCTCGAAAAGTACTTAAGCTAGGGTCTTGAAATATTATATGCTGACTGGGGATGATGTGGAGATTACCTGATTTGTTTTTTAGGGAATTCCATGAAAAATTGATGTAGTTATGGCCCTTTGTAGTTCTAGGTATTTTGACCTTGTCAGCAAGATATCTCAAAAAGTATTTAAGCCAGAGCCATGATATTTGGTATACTATTTGGAATTGAGGAGGAGATCACCTGATTAAATTTTGAACCAATTAAATGAAATGTTGGAGTTATGGTCCTTCGCAATTTCTGGCCTTTTAATGTCATTGCTTTATTGTGTATAACATAAGTTTAGAACCATGTATGCTAATGTTTTGAAATTTCATATTTTGATTCCTCATGAAAAAATAGGTGACCCATATTTTTTTCTTATCCCAATTATCTCCTATTTTAGAGTTCTTTCCCTTTGATAAAATAACATTGAAATCTCATATATTTGTACTATTGTTACAGTCATGGGCAAGCAGTGTTGGAGTCAAGCAGTGTTAGAGTCAAGCAGTTGGGGGCATAGTGTTTTACAAACACCAGCTCTAGTTTTTAAATGTCTTCTCTGAAATGGTTTGAGAAATTTTCACCAGATTTCACATGGGACCTTTCTGTCAAAAGGGTATTGCCATTTGTTCAAATGGCTCCACGCAGTTGAAAAAGATGGCCACAAAAAATGCCTATGTATGAAAGAAACTTATGTATGAAAGAAACACTTAAAAATCTTCTTGAGAACCAAGATGTTTTGGGGCTGAATCTTGGTATATAGTATTGAGAAGGTCTACCAAGTTTGTTCAAATAATGACTGTAAGTGGACCATTGACATTTTTACAGCAAGGTCAAATTTGCATCCTCATGCATTTGTATGGAGAAAATGTTAAAAAGTCATTTTCTCAGAATGTATTAAAAATTAATGGCTGAAACTTACAATGTGTGATTAAAGTAGTAAAACATTTTAGTTATAATCAAAATTTTGTCCCTTGAGGGTTTTCTGCCCTTGCCACTAGGCCGTATGTATAAAATTGTGTAATTTTTAAATGTCTTCTCTGAAACTGCTTGAGCAATTTTCTTCAGATTTCACATGGGCCATCTATCGAAAAGGTATTGCCAATTACTTTAAATGGTTCCATGCAAATGAACAAAATGGCTGCCATGTCCATACATGGTAAAAACTCTTGAAAATCTTCTTCTCCAGAACCAAGAAAGCATTGGGGCTGAATCTTGGTATATAGCATCAAGGACTAAAGCTCTACCAAGTTTGTTCAAATAATGATCATAGGCTGAGTTTTGACCTTTTTACGGCAAGGTCAAATTGCCTCTCTATAGAATTGTATGGAAGGAAAAGTTGAAAAATCATTTTTTTTTTTTTTCAATACAGTCAAACCTGTGTTAGTGGTCACCTCTATTAAGCAGCCAACCTGTATTAAGCAGCCAGAGGAAAGTTGCCCCAAAATTCATATACCTATATATTTGAACTGTATTAAGCAGCCACCTGCCTTCAGCAGCCACATTTTAAGCTTCCCATGGGTGGCTGCTTAAGACAGGTTTGACTATATGTTTAAGACTAATGGCTGAAACTTACACTGTATGATTAAAGTAATAAAATGTTTTAGTTAGGATCAAAATTTTGCTCCCCTGGGATTATCTGCCCTTGCCCCTGTGCTATATACAGGTATAAAACCACGAAATCTTTAAACATCTTAAAACCACTGGACCAATTTTCACCAAATTTCACATGGGGCCTTCTGTCGAAGGGATGTTTACACTTTGTTCAAATGGTTCTGCATCATTGAACAAGACAGCTGCCATGCCCATTTTTGGTAAAAGCACTTAAAAATCTTCTTCTCCAGTACTAAGAGAGCTTTGAGGCTGAATCTTGGTACACAGCATCAGGGACAAGGTCTACCAACTTTTGTTAAATGATGAGACTAGGATGACCTTTGACCTTTTTATGGTATAGTCAAATTTGTGTCCCAGTTGCAGTGGCAATACTGGAAGACTTGCATGGCATTTGCAAATATGCAGGTGAGCGAATTGTGACCCATGAACCTCTTGTTTTTTTCTCGAGTTAGTAGCAACAAATAATTTTTAGCTTGAATTTTATGCTTGTGGAAACTCCACAACGGGTAATTGGCAAACAGTGCAGACCCAGATCAGATGCCACAGAGTGTAGACTGTGGTATCTGATCTGGGTCTACACTGTTTGCACTAAAAACAGAAATTTCTATAAAACATAATTAAGTAATCATAAAAACTAACCAGACATCCTGTTGTTTGATGTAGACTGGTCCAAAGAGTTGTGGCAAAAGGGTTCAATTGACATAAATGGGTTTAGCAAGTTCATTTAAGTACCTGTTGATGAGCCGGCATTGGTAGCTCAGTCGGATGCCTGTCCCACTGGTGATCAGGTCATGGATTTGATCCCTGCCATGTCCAGCAACATTTTTTAATGCTAGATTATGAAATGTTTTCTGTGGTCATTCTCTCCCTTCTGCTGATTCAAAAGATGCAAGTGTCAGTTTCTGGTGAAAGAATGTGCACAAGTACTTGTTAAATGCCTAGAGGACTAAGCCTGCCTAGGAAAAGTGTGGTTATGTAAAGTGACATGCTTGACATGATGATATTAGAATTGACTAAGCTTTACAACTCAAACGCAAACTCAAAACCTGGTGAATTGTCATAAATGAGCTCCCCAATACTATGTATCTAATGAGTCCAATTTGAATTTTAAGTATGTAAAGGCCAGAGCTCGGGATAACCGGAAAAATAGCCGGTCTGGACCGAAATTAAAAATTCTGGACCGATTTCAAACACCCCAAAATGCTAATAAATCGGTCCAACAGGTTTGTGCCCATTTTTCCCGAACTAACCAATTTTCACGAATCAATGATGTCTAAAAAATCACAAATGGTCAAGTCTTCCCAAACTGACAAAGTCCGCGCACCTTTTAAATGCGATATTATGATAGTTAAAAGGCTCTAAACGGTCATTTGACATGTATATTGGAGAGACAGATGAATAACGGCAACCTACCACAGCACAAATTAATTACGTCATTATCCAAACATTGTCAAAAAATCAACACTTCACTGACCTTTGTGCAGTAAACAAGCGATTAACACGAATCATCAGTAACGGTAGTTTGATAATTAATCCGTTTGTGTGACACCTGTGAATACACCTGAGACTGCAAAACATCAGGTGCAGTCGGCGTGTCCAAAAGACCAAAGGTTGCTTTAACTGAGAGTGATAAAAGAATGCATCTCTTGAACGCACCCGTTTTCTTCCTCTTCTTTTTTTGTTTTGATCAACACGGTTTGTCGGTCCCAGATTTGATAAATTCATTCCCAAACCGTGTACGTCTTGATCAGATGTTGCATACAACGACGTCTGATCTGGGTATTATTGACTGCTTTTTTTTTTTTGTTTGTTTGTTGACGGCCGTAACACGTGAGTATAATTCAAGGTAGATTTCACGGTAAAAATAAGTAATGCACCACTTACGCTAGACAAGTTTGGTCAGTGCTAAAAATTTTAAGCAGTCTGGTCAAATCTTGAAACATTGAAAACTGCAAAACTGCCAGTGGCACAGGCCTTTTTCATTAGACCTAATTAGGTCCATGAAAGTCGTTTCGTTTCGTCTCTCCTGTTTCTCGCCGTCTTCGCGCTTACACAAGACGGGAATCAGTTGTTTATAAATAGTTTAGGGAAACCCTGCGGAGGTGGAAATAACAAAATCGTCTTTTTTTTTTTCTTTCTTTCTTTTTACATACCTGACTGTATTTATTGATGACGCCAGCTTTGATCATACTCGTTATACCTGGATTTCCGTCATATAACGGAGTTGAGGTTTATTATTTAAAAGGAATTATAGGACTGCCAATTGTCATTAGTTTTTGTGACAGTTGATATAATATATATTTTTTTGGAAATGGGCTCATTGATGACATCATCATCATCGGCTGGACCGATTCAGATTTCAGAATTTCCAGAGCCCTGGTAAAGACTATGTGATTTTGATATTCCTAGAGAACAATGGCTAAACCATTTGCAAACAGTGGTGACCCTGATCAGACACCACATTCTGCAACATCTAATTTGGGTCTGTACTGTTTGCCAGTTACCCTTTTAGGGGTCTCTAGACTTCAATGGGTTAACCTTTACCTTACTTACCCAAAACTTGTAAGACCATTTAACCTTTACCACCTTATGGACAAAATCAACGGACAACAAATTGATGATAGTTTTCTTGTTTTTCCCAGAAAAAGGATAGAAAAAATGGGAAAAATAAGAAAAACATTTCTATATATTGTCTGCTGAAAATTTTACCAAGAGTCACTGCTACGGGTTAAGTACCTGTTGATGTTTCATAATTGAGCTGCCGAATGGATGTCAAACATCACAGACTGATCAGACTGCTTCCAGATTTATGCAAATTGCTCAGCATGTTCGTCCAAATATTTTTGGTAATTAGTGTGTTTTCTATTTTTCTAGGGAGGTACAGTGCTGGAAGGTGGAAAAAATGTGACTAATGATACAGAAGCTGTATCGATCGAAGATCTTATACCAGATTACATTTACATCTTCTCTGTAAGTTTTTGGTTTTACAAAGAGCCATCATGGCTGAATATTCAAAAGCTTAATTTTTTATAAACTCATCTTTATTTTAGGACAAGGAGCTATTATTGTCATTCCCATCTCTGTATTGACATTGACCTCTGGTTCATCATTCAATTAATTTGAAGTACTGGGTGCCAAAGTGCCGTCCTTAGCGCTTTGGACAGGGGATTGCACTAAGTACCAATCCTTGCTAGTCCTCATAACTTTCGTGGAGATTGATCAAGAAACTATTTGGACAGGAAATAAACTTTGTTTAGTAATAGTAGGATGATGCATAACTGACATAACGCCATTTTGACGTAGTGTCATTTTAACATTGTGTGCAATGTGGGTTGTGGGAGATATGCTGAGTGAAACATCGCAAGTAGGGCTCAGTAAAGTTCAGAATCCTAATAGTGTGTATTTCACTAACAGTCCACCATTTGGGCTATATCAGTCCTCCAGCAATCTCAAAATTGCCTATGAGTGAGTACCTCTGCTGAGCAGCTACCACCCTTAAGCAGCCAAAATTGGCCATTCCCCTGGTTGACTGCTTAATAGAGGTTCCACTGTATGTATTTATTTGTACATATGCCAGTTAAAGTAAGGGGTTTGAATATAGCCCATTCTGTAGACTTCTACATTATTTATGTATTTATTTGCACAAATGCCAATTTAAGTAGGGAGTTTGAATATAGTCCATTCTGGCCTACATTCAATTTTCCTGATGCATATACCTGACCTAGATGTATGAAAAACAGTGTACTCTATCACTTAAGGATGGTGTCCTGTCAATTAGTTTGGTGTCATCCTGTTTCAGAGTTTTCCCTATATATCTTATTCGTTTCATTTGTTACAAAACAGAAATAGATTCATTTCTGTTCACCCTGTTTCGTAAGGAGGTGTGACTAAGGTTGTGGGTCTGTTTCATTTGTTACGAAACAAATGGGTTGTCAAAAAATAAAAGTATCTCTTTTATCGTTGCATTTCATTTTACCTAGTTTCGTAACGAGCATTGACCAATGCTTTTGGTCTGTTTCATCCTGTTTTAGAGTGCTCCCTATATATCTTATTTATTCATTTGTTACGAAACAGAAATGGGCTTATAAAAAAAAAATGAAAGACAAGGAATAGTATCTGTTTCATTGTTTCATTTCATTTTGACCCATTTTGTAACGAATAGTGACCAAAGTTGAAGGTCTGTTTCATCGTGTTTCATTTTGTTTAGCCCTGTTTCGTAAACAAGCACTGACCAAGGTTGTAGGTCTGTTTCATTTGTTACGAAACAGAAATGGGTTTAACTGATAAAAATAAGTATCTATTTCATTGTTTCATTTTGTTTTGCCTTGTTTTGTAATGAGCATTGTCTAAGGTTTTGGTCTTTTTCATTCTGTTTCAGAGTTTTCCCTATATATCTTATTCATTTCATTTGTTACGAAACAGAAATGGGTTTAGAAAAAAAAAATTGAAAGACAAGGAATAGTATCTGTTTCATAGTTTCAGTTCGTTTCGCCCTGTTTAGTAATGAGCACTGACCAAGGTTGTAGGTCTGTTTCATATAGTTCATTTGTTATGAAACAGAAATGGGTTGATAAAAAAAAATATCTGTTTCATTGTTTCATTTTGTTTCACCTTGTTTCATAAAGACCATTGACCAATGTTGTTACATTTTTTTTTACTGTGTTTCGTAACAAGCACTGATCAAGGTTTCTGGTCAGTTTCATCCTGTTTCTTAACAAATGAAACCAATGAAACTGACTATAAGTGAGAACTGCTATTAGTCTGTTTCATTTATTTCATTCTGTTTCAGTCCATTTTAGAGTTTTCCTTATATATTTTAACTGTTTCATTTGTTTCTGTAACCAAGAAACAAGAGGACCATGGTGGGCCTATATTGCTCACCTGAGCAAACAGATTTGCATACTTACTATTGAAGTTTCAGCCAAGTTCACTGCTCTAAGATTTTTGCATAAATTTTATAGCCCTGCCCCCTAGTGGCCATGTTTTTTTAATGCATCATGACAGCTTGAACTGAATCTTGATAGAGGATCACCAAAGGAACATTTCTGCCTAGTTATATTGAAATCAGTCCAGTGGTTTCTGACAAGAAGATTTTTAAACTGTTTTATCAGATATATAAATGGAAAATAAGCCCTGCTCCCTAGTAGCCATGTTTTTTGATGAATCATGACAGCTTGAACAAACTTGGTAGAGGGTTACCAAAGAAACTTTCCTGCCAAGTTATATTCCTGCCAAGTTACATTGAAATCCATCCAGTGGTTTCTGACAGGAAGATTTTTAAAGTTTTCTATATAGATATATAAGGAAAATAAGCCCCACTTGCTAGCAGCCATGTTTTTTGACGATTCATGATTGCTTGAACAATCTTGGTAGAGGGTCACCAAAGGAACATTCCAGCAAGTTATAAAAGAATGAAATTCAAAGCTGTCTATTTGGGTCATTCTAGATTTGTGGTCAATAAAAATGAAAAAAAAAATTTGATAAATTAGCTTTAAACAGTCAGCCAAAAAGTACTGATATTTTCCTTATTTCTGCATGAAAACATATGATGTGGGTACTCATGAAGTGCATCACAGAGGTTTTCATGGAGAAATAAGAAAAATATTTTCTGGATACCCCTCTTATTAATCTGGAACAATGAATAATCTAGATGAGTGAATACATGTATAGTTTCTACAAGTCGATTATTAATCGATGATCAGTCGGTTTTAAAAAAACAATGATCAACTGAAAATCTGGCTGATTCCCAACACTACTGCTTATATTTAAATTCAATGTGTTGAGTATTAAGCTTTACTACTCTCTGGGCAAATTCAGCAGACTATAAATTGATGATACTTTCCATTTTTTTTTTCCAGAAAACAGGATCTGACATTCCATTTGAAACAATTTACATGAAATATCAATTAAATCTTGTTTGCCTTGGAAAATAAGAAAAATATTTCAAAATGTTTTCTACTGAACATGCCTATATAATTTTGACCCCCTTAAACTCCACTTTTATATAATAAAACTGGGGTTTACAGGGTATACATTATTTTTCTTATTTCTGCTCAAAAACATAGATTGTGGGTACTCATTAGAACTGCCTTGCCAAGGTGGTTCTAACAAGTACCCACTATCTATGGTTTGAGCAGAAAAATGAAGAATATCGGAATTTTTTATCTGAAAATTTTCATTTTTGGTTGTAAAATTTTCAGTATATTTGAATAGGCATGTTTTCGTAATGAGAGTGCTCAGCGTTAATTCACATTTCAGGTGTATGGGGAAACAATAGAACCAGGACCAGTGACAGAAGTATACATAACTGTACCTGCATATCGTAAGTTCAGTCACCCCGGAAAGACAGTCAGGCCTTCATGAACCCTACAAGAACTCCTCTTCAAATCCTTTATAGTCTCCAATTATATATGAAAGAAACACCCAGTTATAAACTAAAATACATGTTTATATACTAAACAAACCCCTAGTTATGCTAAAATTCTTGATTATATATAAACAAGCACTCAATAGAATGCAAAAATACTTAGTTATATATGAAACAAATATCCAGTTATATGATAAAATACTTGATTATATATGAAACATACACCCAGTAATATGGTAACTCTTGGTTATATATAAAAACAAACACCCAGTAATATACTAAAAACTTGATTATTTATGATACAAACACTCAGTAATATGCCAAAATATAGTGATTGTCCTAAAATTTTGTACACCGACTTATTTGGCAAAATGGCTAGGCAAACAGGGCAGACCCAGAACTGCTTGGTGTCTGCACTTTGCCATATCACCCAGTATTTAGCAGAGATGAGAATCTTCAGCTTTTAGGCAAATTTCAGATTTTTTAAGCATTTGTCTTGATTTCAAAATGTTTCAGACTAAATCTGATCTGTTCAAAACTGTTTTTTTTTTTGGACAGGTTTTTCAAAAATCCCTCCTTTAAAATAGAGATTTTCTGGGCAGGCGTCGGGTGGGTGTTGGGCATCATCCAAGGTTTACCTTTTGGTTGATCTTTTTGAAAAACTTGTCCAGTATGCCATTAGGCATTTTTCTGGTTTTTTTTTGTTTTTTTTTTAAAGGAGTACTCATACTGTGCTCCTCAAGCAAGTATCACAACTTTTTATGGAGAAATAAAAAAAAATATCAGGACTTTTCGTCAAAATAAAAGCACCTTATCTGGAGCTATGTGTTTCTCTCCACACAAGATGGTCTGTAGTGGTACACCACAGCCTCATAACTCTGATGCTGGGATCCAAAGCAAAACCTATGTTAGCTAAGTAAACAACAGTGTTATATCCAAAGAAAACTGTTGTATGCAAACAAAAAAGGTATAGATTCAACAGAAAAATGACCATTACAAAAACAGGCTTATTCAAATATATAGAAAATTTCACCTCCAAAAACTGAAAAATTTCAGATGAAAATCTCTGATTTTTCATATTTCTGCTCAAAACATAGATTGTGGGTACTGCCCTTCTGAGGCAGTTCTAATGAGCACCCACATTCTGTGTTTTTGAACAGAAATAAGAAAAATAATGTATACCTTTGTCAACCCCAGTTTTACTATATAAAGTGGGGTTTAAGGGGGTCAAGATTATATAGGCATGTTTTCGTGATGATTTTTTTTTTGTTTTTTTTTTTTGTTTATTATAGAAACAGTCCTATGATAAACTATCTTTTAAAAAGGTTACAGTGTATGTGAGTTATTTTAATTAAATTTACAGCCTTGTACCTGGAGTATGTGACAGAATGCAGCCCACCAGCCTCTATCGTAGCAACAACAGACAGAATATTCAGTATAGCTGTCAATTCAATAACATCTCGACCCCTCAAGGCTGTGGTAAAAAATGCCATGGATAATGATGTCATGGTAACAAGTGGAGATTTTTTGGATATCTTGCAATATGAAATAGAAAGTCTTGACGAGAATGCAATATCTGATCAAAATTACAATGATATATGGTTGAGCAGTGGAGGACATCTTGCGATGTGGGGAGTCAAAGCACCATTTCCTGGTTGCCTACAACAGCAATATTTCAAGTAAGTGATAACATTGTGATTAAGTCAGTACTAAAGATTGATAAAACAGAAAAAAATGTGTTTTTCTGGTTGCACTTCGAAATAGATGAGATGGGTAGGTCAGGGTTTTTTTCCTTTTTTTTTTTTTTTTTTTTTTTTTTTTTTGGAGGTGAGGTGTGGCTTGGAGGAGGACTGAGCAGGAATAGCAGCTGCTGTGACAGTAGTGGATAGAGCAAGACTACAAACAATTACAACACAACTTTTAGCTTAGACAGGACTCAGTAGAGAGACATGTATATAGCTTCTGAATACCTGTTTGTTTTTATATGCCCATTTGAAAAATGGGACGTACTATGTTACGGAGTATGGCGTCCGTCCGTCCGTCTGTAAACTTTTTCATTTCCGACTAACTCCTCCTACAGTTTACATCCGATCAAGCTGAAACTTGGTATATAGTTAGACCATGATGTGGCGCAGCGCATATTATTTCAGGGTTACAGTCTACCAAATGTTTGCAGAGTTATGCCCCTTAGAAAATTTCTGTAAACTTTTCATTTCTGGTTAACTCCTACATTTTACATCCGATCAAGCTGAAACTTCATGTATAGTTAGACCATGCTGTGGAGCAGAGCGTATTATTTCGAGGTTACAGTCCACCAAATATTAGCAGAGTTATGCCCCTTTAAAAATTTTAGTAGACTTTTGGTTTCCAGCTAACTCCTCCTACAGTTTACATCAGATCAAGCTGAAACTTGATTTGTAGCTAGACCATGATGTGGAGCACCTCATATCGTTTCAAGGTTACAGTCCAACAAATATTAACAGAGTTATCCCCTTTGAAAATTTCTATTAATTTTTCATTTCTGGCTAAATCCTCCTACAGTTTACATCCAGTCAAGCTGAAACTTCATGTACAGTTAGACCATGATGTGGATCAGTACATATTGTTCCGAGGGTACAGTCCACCAAATATTAGCAGAGTTAAGCTGAAACTTGATTTGTAGTTAGACCATGATGTTGAGCAGCGCATATTATTTCAAGGTTACAGTCCACCAAATATTAGCAGAGTTAAACACCTTTGAAAATTTCTATTAATTTTTTGTTTCTGGCTAAATCCTCCTACAGTTTACATCCAATCAAGCTGAAACGTCATAAATAGTTACACAATGATGTGGAGCAGCACATATTATTTCGAGGTTACAGTGCACCAAATTTTTGCAGATTTATGCCCCTCTGAAAGTTTTTGTAAACTTTTCGCAGCATATTGTTTAGAGGTAATAGTGTGCAAATTTTATTTTATACTAGATATATTTTTTGCAAATAACTAAAGTTTTGGTCATATGGGCAAGATATTGATTTTTTTTTTTTTTTTTTTTTTTTTTTTTTTAACATCTTTTTTATTAGATTTGCAAGGGAAGGTTATCATTATTAAATCTTTATAAATACATAATTCTTTTTGGATTTTTTTTTTTTTTTTTTTTAATACTGTTCTGATTTGGCTCCATTGAAGAACAAATGAAGAACAAAAATAAAATCAGTATTAAACAAGTTAAAGGTTTACAAAAAATTTCTTGCAGCATTTTTTTTTTTTTTTTTTTTTTTTTTTTTTTTTTTGTTTATTTTTGTTTTGTTATTATTTGGTCCGATATTGAAGTATAAGAAAAACAAATCAGCCAAAGGATCATATGAGCTTATAATATAGCTATGCTCCTGTGGTGTGTATTCCGGCAGAAGGCACTTCTCCCTAGAAGCAGCAATTTTCTCCCTATTTTCTTAGGAGGGAGAAGTCACTTCTCCCTTAATTTCTGGGCCAGCTTGGACCCTTAGGTTACAGTTCACCAAATATCAGCAGAGATATGCCTCAGTGAAATTTTTTTTTTTTTTTTTTATTTTTTTTTGTAATTCCACTTACAGTTTATATCCGGAGCACTGAATTATACAGGAGCCAGTTTATGTGCTACATCTTATTACTTGCCACGGGCGTATAATGCCCCACATGGCGGAGCTCTTGTTTATATATTGAATTTCGATTTGTAATGCAAATGAGTGACAATGTCAGAAAACCATTATGAAAACACACGTACACAATTCAAATAAAAATTCTGTTATTTTTCATATTTCTGCTCAAAACATAGATTGTGGGTACCCGTTAGAACCGAGGCAGTTCTAACAAGTACCCACAATCTTATGTTTTTTAGCAGAAATAAGAAAATAAATGTTGCCCCTGTTAACCCCAGTTTTACTGTCTAAAAGTGAGGTCTAAGGGGGTCAAAACTACATAGGAGTGTTTTCATGATGATACCTTTGGACATGTGCATCCACCATCAAGTGAAGATTCAGATCAGCTTGTGCATTTGCACAGTCTGATCAGAATCTTCATAGGCATTTTTGAAAGCCAAGGATGTAAAGTGACTTCATATGGACAACAAAGACTGATCAGATGGCACCAATGTGCAGGCTGATTTGAATCTTCCTTGGACACACATGTCCGAAGATAAGGTAAATGTCCTAAAATTTTGTACACCAACAATGTCTAACAAAATGGCATATGCAAACAGTGCAGACCCAGATCAGACGCTGATCAGGGTCTACACTCTTTGCCATTCCACTAAGTATTTTAAGAAACAACTGCATAAAAACAAAATTTAGGCCAAAAGGGTATGGAATAAAGTGTTAGAAATTTTAGGATATTTACCATACATTTTCTCAAGTTGCAACTGAACTGTATCTTTCTGATTATACCTACTTGCAGTGTTATCACAGAGAATTCCAACAAGCTGAGCAATTTCACCATAGACGGAGGTATTCTGACCGTGGACGGATTGATACATAAACATCCAACTGGAGATGTTCCCCCAAACAAAAGAATATACAGGTTTACACTGAGATTGAGTAACGGTGGTGTTATCCACCTTGATTCCAACAAGTTCCAGATAACAGGTCCGTATCAGCATACCATAGTAACCGTATCAGCATACCATGCTAACCATAAATATTGCAGGGTTTACCCTCAGGGTTTTAAAGTCAGGGTCCCAGGGGCTCCCTTTTGATGAGTTAAAGGATCAGCTAATAAGATTTAGGGGTATTGTTTTAAAAATGTTTATCCTATAAGCACAAATCATAAACTGCAGCAAACGACACTGAAGTAGTTTCTATGGCCCTGCCATTAAAAGAATGGTGGAAGGGCATATAGTGTTTACCCTGTCCATATGTGTGTGTGTGTGTGTGTGTGTGTGTGTGTGTGTGTGTGTGTGTGTGTGTGTGTGTGTGTGTGTGTGTTAGCACATTTTGCCATATCCATAGCTTTGTTATTCCTTGATGGATTTTGAAATAACTTGGCAGCAATGCTAACCATCATGAAGTTATGACACAAGCAAACCTAGGTCTGTAGCACCAAGGTCAAGGTCACACTTACAGGTTGAGGATCAAATTTCATGTTTGGTCCATAATTTTGCCATTCATTTGTCAGGCCATAACTTTGTTATTCCTTGATGGATTTGGAAATAATTTGGCAGAAATGCTAACCATCATAAAGTTATGACACAAGCAAAACCTAGGTCTGTAGCGCCAAGGTCAAGGTCACACTTACATGTCAAGGGTCAAAGATAGGGTATTTTTTTCCTGTCCGGTCGATAATTTTGCCATTCTTGATGGATTTTGAAATGACTTAGTAGAAATGTTGACCTGTGTGAAACAGTGTGTCACGCACAAAACCCAGGTCTGTAACTTCAAGGTCAAGGTCACCCTTTTTGTGTCCTGTCCATAACTGCCATTCTTTGATGGATTTTGAAATGACTTGGCAGAAAGGTTGACCATCATGAGACGAGTCGCACAGAAGACCCAGGTCTGTAGCTCCAAGGTCAAGATTACACTTAGAGGTCAAAGGTCAGAAATAGAGTCTTCTTTTTGTGTCCGGTCCATAACTGCCTTTCCTTGATGGATTTTGAAATGACTTGGCAGAAATGTTGACCATCATAACGTGTCATGCACAAGACCCAGATCTGTAGCTCCAAGGTCAAGGTCACACAGGTCAAAGGTAAAAAAGAGAGTTTTTTTTTGTGTCTGGTCCATAACTTCGCCTGGCAGAAATGTTGACCATTATGAGACGATGTGTCGCATGGTCACACTTAGAGGTCAATGGTCAAAATATAGGGTCTTTTTTAAGCCCCTGCTATTTTCAATGGGGTACATATAGTATCATCGCTGTCCATACTTACGTCCATACATCCTTACATATGTCCCGTACAAAAAATGGTTTCCATTCATTATCGTTTGAAAAGATTAGTGTATTGGATTCACATTTTATACACAAGTATATAATCGTAAAATGTAGGTCAAGTTCAATTTAGGGTAAAATCCACCAATTATTATGGAAGTTATGGCCCTTTTTAAACTTTGAAAAATGGTTTCCGTTCGATATCTTTTGAAAAGATTAGTATATTGGATTCATATTTATACACGAGTGTATAATTATAAAATATAGGTCAAGTTCGATTTAGGGTAAAATCCACCAATTATTATGGGAGTTATGGCCTTTTTCAACTTTGAAAAATGGTTTCCGTTTGATATCTTTTGAAAAGATAAGTATTTTGGATTCATATTTTATACACAGGTATATAATAATAAAATATAGGTCATCTTCAATTTAGGGTAAAATCCATCAATTAATTTGGGAGTTTTTATGGCCCTATTTCAATGTTGAAAAATAGTTTCCATTCGATATCTTTTGAAAACATTAGTGTATTGGATTCATATTTAATACACAGGTATATAATCATAAAATAGAGGTCAAGTTTGATTTAGGGTAAAATCTACCCATTATTATGGGAGTTATGGCCCTTTTTCATCTTCGAAAAATATTTTCCTTTCGATATTTTTTGAAAAAGATTAGTGTTTTGGATTCATATTTTATACACAGGTATATAATCATAAAATATAGGTCGGGTTCGATTTAGGACGAAATCAGCCAATTATTATGAGAGTTATGACCCTTTTTCAACTTCATTTTTTGCCTAATGCCTGTGTGCTGGTGAGGATGGCTCCTTGGTGGGGGCATCTGTGTCATATTGTCACATTTCTGGTTTCATGTCTGGTCCATAACTTTGCCATTCCTTGATGGATTTAGAAATGACTTAGCAGAAATATTGACCATCATGAGAGGATGTGTCGTGTGCAAGACCCAGGTCTGTAGCTCCAAGGTCAAGGTGATACTTAAGAGATCAAATGTCAAAAAATGGGGGTGGTTGGGTGAGGCAAAAGTGTCCTGTATCTTACTCCACCAGGGTGTCCAACTGAGATTGGCTTACAGTTGGGCAAGGCTTGCTATCGTTGTAGCAGGTAAGGGTAGAGGGGGAATGTTGAAATTTTTTCTGTTTCTTCCCTTCCATTCATTTTCCTCTCTCCCCTGTTCCTCTCTTTCATCTCCTCTACTGTCTCTTCAAATCAAATAAAAAATAGGGTCTTTTTTTTGTGTCAGGTCCATAACTTTGCCTTTCCTGGTCAAAAATAGGGTTTTTTTTTGTGTGTCCGGTATATAACTTTAACATTCCTCGATGGTTTTTGAAATAACTTGGCAGTAATTTTAACCATCGTAAGACAATGTGTTGGGTGCAAGACCCAGATCTGTAGCTCCAAGGTCAAGGTCACACTAAGAGGTCAAATGTCAAAAATAGGGTCTTTTTTTTTGTGTCCGGTCCATAACTTTGCCATTCCTTGATGGATTTTGAAAACACTTGGCAGAAATGTTGACCATTATAAGACAATGTGTTGTGCGCAAGATTCAGGTCTGTAGCTCTGAGGTCAAGGTCACACTTAGAGGTCAAATATCAAAAATAGGGTCCTTTTTTGTGTCCAGCCAATAACGTTGCCATTCTTTGATGGATTTTGAAATGACTTGGCAGAAATGTTGACCTTTATGAGTTAATGTGTCATGCACATAACCCAGGTCTGTAGCTTCAAGGTCAAAGTCACACTTAGAGGTCAAAAATCAAAAATAGGGTCTTTTTTTCCATATATGGTCCATAACTTTGCCATTCCTTGATGGATTTTGAAATGACTTGGCAGAAGACAATGTGTTGCTTGCAAGACCCAGGTCTGAAGCTCCAAGGTCAAGATCACAGAGGTCAAAGGTCAAAAATAGTCTTTTTTTCGTGTCCAGTCCAATACTTTGCCATTCCTTGATAAAATTTGGAATTACTCAGCAGAATTGTTGACTGTTTTTAGACAATGTGTTGCATGCAAGACCCAGGTCTGTAGTTCCAAGGTCTAGGTGATACTTATTTTCTGAAAAAAAAGAGTAAAATTGTTTTCTGCTGCAGTTTTGATTGGTGCTTAAGGTTTAAAGGAAAGAATTTGCTCCTCAGGATTTGCTTTAAGAGTTGGCTGTTTTATTTCATAGGGGCACAATAAACAGGAAATCACAAAAAGTTGTCTCTCTTGGAATTATGGTGGAAAATATGGCCACTGTGTCCATTCCCATTAATATCTGCTTCAGTTTACTTTCAGATTCTAGTCGCCTACATCTAAACTTAATGAATAGGTTGCTACAGGCACATTGATAGAGAGTCAGCTTTGTGACCAGGAGTTTGTGGGTTTGATCGTGGCCAAGTCATACCAAAGACTTTAAAACACGATACTGTCCTATCTAGCTTGGTGCTTGGCATTAAGAAAGAAGAGCTAGGAATTAGAATTAGTCAGCCTGGTGCCAGTATAACTTGACTGGGTGGAATATGTCATGTCTGGGGCGTGATATTTCAGTGAGGCAGCACTCCAGAAGTGAGCATTGAGCTTCCTGCCATATCCAGGCACTGCCGCAATATGACTGAAAGATTTCTTGAATGTGATGTAAAATCTGAATAAAATGAAAACAAATCCTTGCCATACTTATTCTAAAAAGTAAACAAGCCTCTATCTAGTGCCTGTTGATGTGTCTAGAAACTGCTGGATGAGGAAGGACCAAATAGTGTAAAACCTGATTAGACATGCATTCTGCAGCATCACTGGATCTACACTGTTCTGTTCAGGCCTGTCTGTCCTAGTACTTCTAGTACCCATAGGTGCAGATAAATTGATAATTTTTGTCATACCAGCTGTCATACACAAGAATGATATAGGTCTCAAGTACACTGCAGCTCCATTATAACGCGGTTGTCAGGATCCATGAACGCCGACCATGACTTATGCGGTCCGCGTTCTACCGATCTCGACAACCCCCACCCACTATTTTGCATGCATGATTGCCATTTCCTCCAGTTATTGTGAGATGTTACGTATTGCACGTATTTTATAATTTATATTGCATGTTGTTTATGTTTGTTTATTTTTGAAACTTTGTGCATGTACCTTGCTTGATTTCCGCTTATTTGTTTTTATCCAGTGAATATTAAATTTGTAAATTTTAAAATGTTTGTTGCTCTTTTATGACAAATCAGGCACCCCTAATCAAGGGAACTAACTGCAACAGTCTTGCGGTATGGATAGCTTCAGCTGTACTGCTAGTAACTATCTAGACTGAACAGTGAAAATGGCCAATAAATAAAAACAAATAAATAAATTGATAAATAAATAAATGCCGGCCTCGGTGGCTCAGTTGGATGCGCGTCCGACTGGAGACCAGGAGGTCGAGGGTTCGACCCCCGCCGAGGTTGGCAACATTCTTTCGTGGAGATTGATCATGAAATATTTTCTACGGTCATTCTCTCCCTTCCGCTGATTCAAGAAGGGCAGTTGTCAGTTTCTGGCGAAAGAATGTGCACAATACTGGTTAACCGCTTAGAGGACAAAGCCTGCCCAGTAAACGTGTGGTTAGGTAAACTGACCGCGCTCGACATGATCCCATTGGGTTGACTGGGCCGTAAAACCTCAACACAAACAAATAAATAAATGGTGGAAGAGACCTTCAAACATATGATGATGCGCAGGCTTGATTTTTTTAAACCGCGCTGTTTGCGTATGTTCGAAGGGTGCCACCAGTTTTTTTTTTTTTTTTTTTTTTTTCCTGCTTCCACTCTAGTTTTCATTGACGTCCCCTGATAAAGAAGTTTGTAACTTTCCTCTGAACTGCTTTTCTATGTGCCTGCTGATGTTCCTGAGGTGCTGACCTTAGCTGATGTTAGTTGTTCCAAAATCTTTCATGGCAAGCACAAGAATAGATTCAGAGTTAGGCGGTGCCAATAGACATCAGAGTTTGAAAACCGCCTGGAAGAAGTTCAAGGATCTGCTACCAGTTCTCTCTTCACACCACCTCTCTTTCGCCGGCCTCGGTGGCTCAGTTGGATGCGCCGTCCGACTGGAGACCAGGAGGTTGCGGGTTCAACCCCCGCCGAGGTCGGCAACATTCTTTCGTGGAGATTGATCATGAAATATTTTCTACGGTCATTCTCTCCCTTCCGCTGATTCAAGAAGGGCAGTTGTCAGTTTCTGGCGAAAGAATGTGCACAATACTGGTTAACCGCTTAGAGGACTAAGCCTGCCCAGTAAACGTGTGGTTAGGTAAACTGACCGCGCTCGACATGACCCCATTGGGTTGACTGGGCCGTAAAACCTCAACACAAACAAAAACCACCTCTCTTTCAAAACACATGGCTGTGTGTACAGCGCTTGTGTGAGGAGCGCAATGGTCCATGCCAAGCCAAACATCCAGCGTCTGCAGCGAAAGGACAGGGCAATGATCAGACAGATCTGCAATGTCAGGCCGCAAAACATTGTCACAACCAGGTCCAATGAGCTACTTGTGCAGCTTGGCATTGAGGATCTGGACCTCATTCTGAAGGAGAGACCGATGGTATGGACATGTGGAGCGCTCCAATGGTGCAGTCAAGACAGCCTTTGACCAACAGGTTGATGGAAAGCGTGGGCCTGGGAGGCCCAAGGTGACATGGAAGCAGAGAGGAATTGCAGAGAGTGAAAGCTAGCTCTCGGCTATCAACCCTTATGATCAACATACCTGGAGATCTGATGTGTGATCTACCATGCGTGCAGCAAGCCAGCTATCTGGAAGGGGGCCCATTGATGTTGATGTTGCCCCTGTACCTGCATGTTAATCAAAAATTCTGTTATGATATATATATGAGCTCACCTGGAGCTTTGCTCCAGGTCAGCATATGCCATGGCCTGTTGTCAGTCATCCGTCCGTTGTTAGCTTTTCACTTTTTCTACATCTCCTCCAGAACCATAAGTTGGATTGAGCTGAAACTTAGTTGGAGGCATTATGGCAACATGGTGATTCAGAATTGCTAAAATTGTTCCATGCTGATATCCAAGATGGCTGACATGGCGGTCATCTTGAAATTCTTCAAACGACATCTTTTCCCAAACGGTAAGTCCAATTGAGCTGATACTTGATAGGAAGCATGACAGTGACACAAAAATTCAGAATTGCTAAAATCGTTGTTCCGATATCCAAGATGGCTGCCGTGGTGGCCATCTTGAAATCATTCAAACAACATCTCCTCCCAAACCGTAAGTCAGATTGAGCCAAAACTTGATAGGAAGCATCACAGTGACACAAAGATTCAGAATTGCTAAAATCGTTCAGTTCCGATATCCAAGATGGCTGCCGTGAAATTCTTCAAAGGACAGCTCCTCCCAAACCATAAGTCAGATTTAGCCGAAACTTGATGGGAGGCATTGGGGCGACATAGAAATTCAGAATTGCTAAAATAGTTCTGTTCCAGTATCCAAGATGGCCACATCACAGTGACACAGGGGCATCAAGGTGACACAGAGATTCAGAATTGCTAAAAATCCTTCCGTTCTGGTATCCAAGATCGCTGCCACGGGGGCCATGTTTAAATTCTCCAAAAGACATTTCTCCCAAACCATATGGCAGATTGAGCCAAAACTTAATGGAGGCATTGGAGCATTATAGAGGTTCAGAATTGCTAGAATTGTTCTGTTAGGCTATCCAAGATGGCTGCCATGGCGGCCATTTTGAAATTCTTCAAATGACATCTCCTCCCAAACCGTAAATTGGATTAAGCCAAAACTTTATGGGAGGCATCAGAGCGACATAGGGATTTAGCATTGCTAAAATTGTTCCGTTCCAATCTCCAAGATGGCCCATCATCAAATTCTTCAAACAACATCTCCCAACCCGTAAGTTGGATTGAGTGGAAACTTCATCGGAAGCATTGGAGTGACACAGAGGTTCAGAATTGCTTTAATTGTTCCGTTTGGCTATCCAAGATGGTCGCCTGGGCAGCCATCTTGAAAATCTTGAATCCACATCTGCTCCCAAACCCTAAGTCATATTGAGCCCAAACTTGGTGGAAGGCATTGGGGCCACATGGAGATTTAGAATTGTAAAATCATTCCGTTCCAATATCCAAGATGGCCGCCATGTCAGCCATCTTGAAAATCTTCACACAACATCTCCTCCCAAACTGTAAGTTGGATTGAGCTGAAGCTTGATGGGAGGCATCAGAGCAACATAGAGATTCAGAATTGCTAAAATCGTTCCATTCTGATATCCAGGATGGCCCCCATGGTGGCCGCCTTGAAAATCTTCAACCCATGTTTGCTCCCTTGGTTGGAGGCATTTAGGTGACATGGAGATTTAGAATTGCTAAATTGGCTCCATTCCAATATCCAAGATGGCTGCCATGGTGGATGGCTTGAAAGTCTTGAAACGACATACGCTCTGAAATGGTAAGTTGGATTAAGCTGAAACTTGGTGGGAGGCATTAAGGAGACATGGAGATTCAGAACTGCTAAATTTGTTCCAATTGGACATCCAAGATGGCCACCATGGGGGCCATTTTGAATTCTTCAAAAGACATCTTCCGTACCATAATGTGGATTGAGCCAAAACTTGATGGGAGGCATTGGAATCTCTATGCAGAATTGCTAAAATAGTTCTGGTCTGATATCTGAGATGGCCCCCAAAGTGGCTATCTTGAAAATCTTCAAGCCTCATCTGCTCCCGAATGGTAAGTCAGATTGAACCAAAACTTGATGGGAGGTATTGGGGTGACATGGAGATTCAGAATTGCTATGAGGGCGAGTCAATAAAAAACAAGCCTAACTTGTTTCTGGGTGAGATTGATCTCTTCTTATTCGATTTAATTGCCCTCTAGAATGATGCACTTGGACCAACGGTGTTCCAGTGCCATCAGCCAAGAACTGAAGAAGCCTGGGTCCTTGTCTCTGACCCACTCCTCAACTGCCGCCACAACTTCTTCGTTGGACTGGAAATGACATCCACGGATATCCTTTTTCAAGTTTGGGAATAGGAAATAGTCACTAGGAGCTAAGTCAGGAGAATTGGCGGGGTGCGGTACCCATTCCGCTCAATAGCATCCATTGCAATATTGCAAGTGTGGACTCTCGCATTGTCCTGTTGGAGCAGAATCCCTTTGTAGAGTTTACCGCGGCATTTTTCACGGATCCCAGTTCTCAGTTGGTCGCGCAAATTTGCATAATATGCAACTGTTATTTTACTTTTCTTTGCTAGAAAGTCCAACATAATAACGCCTTGTGCATCCCAAAATACAGTTGCCATCACCTAGCCAGCAGAGGGTTGCGTTTTGAACTTCTTTGCCTTAGAGACCCCGGCCCTACACTCTGGCAACTGAGCTTTATTCTCTGGCTCATAATAATGGACCCAGGTCTCATCTACAGTCACCAGACATGAAAGGAAATCATCTTCCTTTGACCTAAACCGCTTCAACAATGCGCTGTATACTGATGCTCTGGTTGCCATTTGCCTGTCGCTAAGGGATTTTTGGGACCCAACGGGCTGTTAGCTTGTGCATATCAAAGCGATCATGTAAAGTTCTTGAAACGCTACCATGGGAAATGTGTAATGCATTCTCTATTTCTTCCACCTTAATTCGCCTATCAGAGTACCCAGATCCCGTACTTTGTTACACATTTCTTCATTGGTGGCATTTGATGGGCGTCCAGACCTGGTTTGGTCTTCTAAAGACGCTCTACTGCGTTTGAATTCCCCAACTCAGAATTTAACTTGTGCATACTATGGTGCAGAAGACCCATAAACATTGGTCAACTCGCAATCTATTTCCTGACCTGTTTTCTCTTTCAAATACAAGTACCGAATTACAGCACGGTATGCAACTTTTGCATCGCTAGCTATGTTTGACATTCAATATCTTATGAGTGAATGACACAATAAGGATGCAATTTTGCCCTCAGGCCAAAAACATGTATTAAAACAAGGCATGAAAATCTTGGGTGTCTCGGTCAATTGGAAATGGGATAGGCTGGTTACTTATTGACTTGCCCTCCTAAAAGCATTTGTTACAATATCCGTCACAGCAGCCATCTTGAAGATCATCTATTGTTAGCTCACCTGGAGCTTTGCTCCAGGTCAGCTTATGCCATGGTCTTTTGACCATAGTCTGTCCCTGATCTGTATGTGGGTCAGTAACATTTCACATTTTCGACATCTCCATCAGAATCCATGGCGGCCATCTTGAAAGTCTTCAGCAGCAGGGGGGTGAATGGAGTTTGTTTTTTTTGTGCCCCAAAAGGGCTTCCACGTAGACAAAAATTGGCAGCTACGTCGAGAGGCTCCCACATAGACAAACAATTCTGTGTACGTCTAGACCTCCCCCGGGTGTGCGGCTGCTTCCTGAGGCCCGAGCCCCTGGGGACGGCCCCCACCCTCGCCGGCCTTGAGGGCTCACTTATTAAAGAAGTGGGTGACTGCCGATATACTAACACAAGCAATATGCCTAAGGGACACCACATGCAAATGGCTGTCCTTGAGTTCAACGGAGCTCTGTGGTAAAAACTGTCTTACGGACTTTTGTAAAGTTCTGGTGAGACTCCGTAAAGGCTCACTCACTCAGCCCTACCAGGGTTGTGGGGTAGGGGTTACGAACAAGCAACAGCTCTGTTGTCAGTGCGGGTATAGGATTGAGCAGTGTCCTGCAGCAAGAGTGGCACGAAAGGAATTTGTGCGCCTCGCCGCCATCAAAATTTTCATTTAGAGAAAGCAATTCAAAAGATATACCCATATATTTATTTCATTTAGAGAAAGCGACTCAAGGGATATATACCATCTTCCATTTAGAGAAAGGGATTCAAGGGGTATACTCATACTATCTTCCATTTAGAGAAAGCGATTCAAGGGATATACTCACACCACGATAACATAGATGACACAGTGAAGCATCTCACTAGACTGCTTCGATTGAGTGCTATTATGCCATAAACCTATGTGGAAGGCCTGAGCGCCCTTGCAGAGACCCACCTACACCGACCCCACGCTAGCGGTGTGAGCCACCCACACCGGCCCCACGCCGGGGAAGGCCCATCCCGGCCCCGCGCGACGTGCCGTCACCCGACAAGACTGAGATGGAGGCCTACATCGAGGAGATCCTTTCAGAAATGCCGGGCGAGCGGCCCATCCCGGCCCTGCGCCGGCTAAGGCCTATCCCGGCCCGGCCATTTACCGACCTGGATGATCGTGCCCTTCACCCAGTAAGACTCCGGGCTTGCCAGTCATGGGGCGAGATACTTAACGACGCCAAAGACGAATTCGAGGTAGATGGCGCCGCGGCAGTCTTCTCTACATGGAGGGTTGAAGGAGAAGACCTGCTGGACATCGGTGCTGTCGAGATCGCCAGTAGCATGCATGCCAGAGCTGGCAGGTTGGCACTGGACACTCGGATGGCCGACGTCAGGGCTACCCAACTTCTGGCGGCTCTCCCAGGGGCTTGGTTTCTCCTGAGAATCAAGTTTCTCTGGGAGAAAGCTGAAGATGATGGGTCCTTGAAGACAAGTTTGATCCAGTCAGGGTCTGAGCGAAAGAAGGGCCAGGGGTCGTCGAGGTCTCTCGGGACACAAAGCCTGGCGTGTTTACTGGAATTGACAGTGTGTTCTACCAAAATGCCTACCCTGTCACAGCAGTTGTCTACGGTCTCTAGCCCATCAGAGACCCAGACCCGCCCAACCTTGGTCCGTTAAGAGATGGTGACCTCAACTGTGTGGCTCAGAGAGTTGTGGAGCACTTCGAGGGCGCTTTGATAGGCCAGTGACTTACACCCAAACGGCGACATAAGATCCAGGAGTGGGAAGAGAAAGTCTACGAAACCGGCGCCACGGTCGAAGACGTAGATGAGCTGGAAAAGATCCTCTGGAGAGCAATCATCCTGAGGGACATTGCTGGTGAGGACATCTTCAACAGTGGCAAATATGGTAGAGGTGGTAATGGCAGCCATCGACCTATAGAACTCATCTGCCACAACGGCCACTTCCCCCAGAGTAGAGAGGTCCACATCTACGAGGGCAACGTCTGGCACGCCATCCGGGAAGTCACCCAGGGTGAGCCATTAGCAGTCTGGCTCCTGGGCTGTCAAGACCGACAGCTCTCTGTCGACCAGTTTGTGCTCCAGGACAGCCGCACATACAGGACATAAGAGGCCCACAAAAGACTCAAAGCGATCTGCGCCAAACTGGGCAACCCTGAACTTGCTGAGAGAGCCTTCGGCGAAAACCACGCAACTAGCAATATGGCAAAGGAAAGGAACAGCTGGAAGCCAACCCCAGCCAACCTCCTCCCAGACATCGAGAAGGCCTGCGTGGAGCATGGTCATGGCGGCCTCTGGAACTCGATGGGTTATGACACGAGGGAAGTCACTTCTATCGACATGAAGGCCTGCTATCCAGCATCCTTCCAGGGTATGGGTGAAGCCAAACCCTATTTCAAGCGGTTCGGGCATCAGACTCACCGCATGACCCGCGTGGCAATTAATGGCCCTCTCCCCAAAGACACAGGCACAGGCTTCGCCAAGGTTCAAGATTGGGAGTTTGAGGCTACCTGCCATCCGGTCATCCCTGCCTGGTTTGGCAGGCATTTCTCCGAAGGCGGTTGGGCACCTACACAGCTCCTTGCCTTCCTGGCTGAGTCTGGCCTGCTGAGGTCTCTCAAAGTCAGGGAGGCGATCATCTCTTTTGAGAAGCAGACTGAGGTTTGGTTCCCCGAAAGCAGGGACCAGGCCTGCTTCGTCATCAACAAATTCACCCAGGGCAGCAAGGCAGATGGAAAAAGGCTCACAAGGAGGTTGGTGACCGACCGCGGCGAGCTCGACTACCTTGTCCGGGACACCCGCCTCCCAGGCACTTTGGTCGGAGCACCAATGGAGTGCGAGCTTGGTCTCATCCTCACTTACTACGATGGTTCCCAGCCCCAGTTCGCCCACCTGAGGGCAAGCATGCTGGCCTATGCCCACATCAACCTCCTCTCTATGCTTTAAGGTTTGAACCCAATGAGGCCGTCCGAGTGGCAACCGATTCCATCTATGTAAAGAAAACGGCGCTCTGCATGCTCGTGGGGGTCGAGGCCTACAAGCCTCATGAGGTGCACCCAAAAGGGCATTGCCGCATCTGTCTCACCTGCCACGACAAGGCAACCCCGAGGCCACCACAAGATGGGATTGCCCCAGCCGAGTGGCGCGACAAGGGTGAGAGCCTCTACATGCCGATGGAACACGCAGCCTACCTCGCCAAGTCTAACTACAAAGCAACAAAAAGGGACCTCACTCCCAGCACCACGCCGCGCCACAATGATCCCCTGACCCGACATCAGCTGAGTTACCTAAACGGCGGCGGGGGTAGCGGCAAAACCACACGAGCGATCAAGCTCTTCCGTACCAGAAACCCCCTCGTCTTCACTCCGACCCATCGCCTGGCCAAAGAGATGCGGGCCAGGGGCGTCCAGGCCCAGACCTATCACAGCTTCTTCGGCTGGATTGGCCAAACGGACTGGACGCCTGAAAGGATGGGACAGAAATTCGTTCCCCGTGTGATCATCTGGGACGAGGTCTGCACAGTGCCCCGCCCCACTCTGGGCATCTTCCTCAACTGGAGCACCGCAGACCCCAGGGTCTTCGTCATCACCGACCCCAGCCTGGCTTCGTAACATGCGTATATCCTCGATTACGGTGTTATCCAGAGTGTCGATTTGATCGGCGGTGAATGTTTTCCTGCGGACCACCAGTCCATACTGCCCGGCTTGGCCTCCCGCCGCGATCGCAGCGAGCCGTTCCAGGTGTTTTTGAACCCCTTCTTCCTCCTCTGGTGTCCCCGCTGGGGTGGCTGCCGGTGGAGCCCCCTTCGGCTAGGCCAGTGCCAGCCTCCTGCGGGTCAGAAATGACATCAGCTCATCGATCAGTTCGTCACAGCCCATTGCACCTATGACAAGCTGGCAGGCACGTTTAATATAAAGTGCAGCTTGGCGCAGACATAAGCCGGCCTCGGTGGCTGAGTTGGATGCGCTGTCCAACTGGAGACCAGGAGGTTGCGGGTTCAACCCCCGCCGAGGTCGGCAACATTATTTAGTGGAGATTGATCGTGAAATATTTTCTTTGGTCATTCTCTCCCTTCCGCTGATTCAAGAAGGGCAGTTGTCAGTTTCTGGCAAAATGATGCGCACAATACCGGTTAACAGCTCAGAGGACTAAGCCTGCCCAGTAAAAGTGTGGTTAGGTAAACTGACCACGCTCGACATGACCCCATTAGGTTGACTGGGCCGTAAAACCTTAACACAAACAAACAGACACCAAACAACAAAACCCAACAGTACCAAATGTGTGCCAAGCACGGCGATCAGCAGCCCTTCAGTAAAGAGAAGCATTGCTACACAACTATATAAGCAGCAGGCTGATCTGTTTTCAACAGAAGCTTGGCATGTTTTCTCTCGGCTAGCTGCTTCCGCACCAACGCCCGCTGTTCTCAAGTCAGTATCACGTCGTTCTCCCGCAGGCGGTCTTCAAAGCTGTCGCGATCCTTGCATTGGAAGAGTGCGACCCAGCGCGTCTGCTCGCCCAAGTCCGTCTGGACTGAGTTGTATTTCTGGGTGAGGACCCAGAGGCTTATGTTGGCATGGCGGCTCGAGAACGTCAACTCTGACAGCATGTCTCTCTTCTTTGTCAGAGCCTTCATGGCCGAGCAGTCGTCGATGATGAAAAGTGTTGGCTCACCCTTAAACACCAGGTAGAAGGCCTGCAGGTAATCATGAAGGCGCTCACCGGGGTCCAGAACATAGACCTCAGGGTCGGTCCAGAGCCAGGGGCACTGTTTATGTCTTGTTGTGCTCTATGGTGGGGCACAGGATCACGATGTGTCAAAAGAACCCCCGGTAGGGGCCTTCTTCGAGCAGAGACAGGAGGAAAACGTTTTTTCCGCATCCCGTCTGCCCGCAGACAATTGCCGAATGGGCGCCCTTGGGCAGAAGATGATCTATAAACAGCTGAGATGACCCGGCCATCTTCGAGGTTCAGCTGGCCATCCATGATGATGTACAGATAGATGTTCAAAGCGCCAGCCGCCTCTGCCGTCTTAGTCAACTGGATGGTCACTCCTTCGCTCTCATTCTCTATGCGGTGGCCACTGCCATGAAGCCAGTCATCATCGGTTGTCCTGAGGTCAAGCCACAGAGCGAACTTGGAGGTCAAGAACTCCCCGAGAGAGACGTCAGCGAGACCAAGGTCTTTCCCCACCAGTGCCACCTCAGGGTGACATTTCCTGCTGGATGCAAATAACTTCCTTGCCTCATCCCACATCTGCCGTCTTAGTCAACTGGATGGTCACTCCTTCGCTCGCATTCTGTATGCGGTGGCCACTGCCATGAAGCCAGTCGTCATCGGTTGTCATGAGGTCAAGCCACAGAGCGAATTTGGAGGTCAAGAACTCCCCGAGAGAGACGTCAGCAAGACCAAGGTCTTTCCCCACCACTGCCACCTCGGGGTGACGTTTCCTGCCAGATTCAAATAACTTCCTTGCCTCATCACACGTCTGATAGGCATGCATCCCCTGACTAAAGAGCTGGTTGGGGATCCCCTCGATCATGACCTCAACCTTCGTTATTTTCGGGCTATAGAAGGACTGCATTGCGAGCGAAGGGCTGTTGCGCGGTAACGTCCTCAAAGAGCATCAAGACCCCCTTCATGCTGCTGGCGGGCACGTTGAGGTTGATATTCCAGAGGGTGTCGCTATTGTCTCTGCTTATTTTACGGTATCTCAGAATCCGGTCATAGAGGATCACGGCTGTTGTACTGATTGGCGATCATGCGAGCCATCTCTGGCTGTGTGACAATCTCATACTCTAGACTGATGTTTTCAATGTCATATGAGGCGTTGGAATCGCCTGTGGCCCGAATTGCGCAGCTGTAGTCGTTGAAGTGAGTTCGTACTCCAGCCTGTTTTCAAGCGCGCTTTGGTAGAACGGCATGTGGCCCTCGAGCAGCTCAAAATCAAGTGGGATGTAGAAGCGGTTGCAGAAGGCATCAGCGATGGCCTTGTCGGCCGCGACAGTCTCATTATTGTTTCCGGCATCGATGCGAATCTGCGTTTCGGTTACCAGATGTATCGATGCCTTGGTATTGGTCATTTTTCCTCTCCAAGGCCGTCTTCCAGAGATCGCCCTAACAGTTGAAGACGTCACTATCATCGATGGGCATCACCTCGTTGCCGGAGATCTTGATCAGTCTTCTTTACGATGGTGCCGCCCAGGTTCTGAACCACGGTCCGGTTTGCATCTTTACTATTCAGCGTGATTCTGAAGGCCAGGCGGGCAGTCCCTGGAACGATGACTTCGTGCGCGCTGAGGTTCGGGAATCGAACCAGCAGCTGTTGATTCTGATCAATCGTGCTCGGGTTATGGGTTATCACGACGGACTGCCGCACTCGTTTGACCCCAAGGGACTCGCGGAGGTACCGGTAAGGATTAAGCTTGCGCCCGAATTTACTGCTCGAAGCCATGGGGTATTTGAACCTACGCAACAACATTCAAATAAGCATCCACTATCAACGCCGTGATGGATGATGTCACTTTTGAGAACCCCACATTCGATCCTGATGGGCCTGGAGAAGACAATGATTTCAACCTTCCCAACACTGCTGAAATCCGTTCCCATCTAGAACGAAAGGTGTGGGTGTGGTCAGACAGAGGCATTCCCCGTCTTGCAGTACAAACGGCTGGCTTCGGGGCCTCTTTCCAAGCTGACGCTCACGATATTAGACACAAGTGGCAGAAATATAGATTTCGACTATTTTTAAGTGCAATTCTACACATAAGAAGAAATGGTAGACGCGGGTGGCCTAGGGAGCGCCAGGAAATGCTCTGGGGTGGCTTTAGCCGATCTCGGGGATACTGAGGGATTCAAAAAGGGTGGGGAAGAGGGCCAGATGGGGTATACAAACGAAAAAAGGTCACCGCCCAAGAGGGGGGTGGGGCGCAGAAGCTCGGAGAGATGAGCGACGTTGACGTCTCATATGCCGTCCCGAGATTGCTTCATACACTGCGGTTTACTGGGAGCAAGTGAGTCGCCTTAGCGGACCCTATTCATGAAACTGGCTGGATGATCAACATTCGAATCTCCTCCCCCTATGTTGCAACGGGGCAGCATCACAAGGTTCGAAAGGTAACAAATGCCGGTACCGGACTGTGTTCCTAGGTTCCTTAGACCAAAAACGTTGTCATTTCCAGGCAGTACACGCTCAAAACGAGCAACAGCTGGGAGGGAATTATAAAAATGGTATCCGAGTTCTCTCCAGCGAGAATCATCAGCGCGGGAATACTTACAGCAACAATCCTTCTCGAGGTGATCCTCGGAGACCCGCCCGACAATTTCGTAGAAGTTTTGAAAGGCTTCAAGCTCAAATGGACCAGCACGCATGCAGGAAAAGAACTTGGGGCCTTCATCAAAGATCGGGAGTGACCTCTGGTGCGCTTTACATTGGAGGGGGTCCAGCACCAAGCTGAGCACCGCTTTCTGGATGTCAGCAAGATCCATGTTTGGTTGGTTGAGCTCAAAAGGCTGAGGGTCACGCCCATAGACCTCACCTCAGACCAAAGCTCGGTGGTCCTTGGCCATTTGAACTTACCCGACAGCGGTGGTAGTTAAGCACGATGGGACTTTACCCACCACTTGAGACGACTGGAGAGAATCACCGACTTCAGCACTTGGCCGAGGTCAGAGCCAGCCTGGAAAAAGAGCGTGACTTCAGAGCATCGCTGTATAAGAAATACCGGCTGGGGGTTAATGTAGTAGACAGACTCGACTCCGGGCTTTCGGTAGCCGGCGCGGCCATGGCTGCCATGGGTGTCGGCCTGTTAACGACGATAATCGCTACGCCTATCGCCATTGGCTTACAGGCCGGAGCGATTGCCAGTGGGTTGCTTGGAGCCGGCGGGAGGTTCATTTATCGGAAGCTTGAAGCCAAAGCTAGGAAACATGACCAAATCTGGGTCCTGGCCGTCTCAAAGCTAAACTCAATCGCTGACAGGATCTCGTCCGCGCTGACTGTCGATAAAATCTCCGAGGAGGAGTTTCACCTGATTCTCTCTGAGTACAACCAAATGAAGGCTGAGATTCCCAGTGGGCGTCAGAAAGAGGGTGGTCTGGCCGAGACTGAAAAAAAGCAGCTTATGAACCTCATGAGAGACAAGGCGATGCTAACAGCCCATACCAAGCTCTTGGAGGAGCTCAGAGGGCCCTTTGAGCTAGTTCAATCCCAAACCCACCTTTGATCACACCCTCACTTACTACGATGGTTTCCCCCCACCCCCCTGTTCACCAAGTTTTACACACACTGACATCAGCCTTCTCGTCTGGTAAACAGTAATATTATCAAAGGTAGACGACCACGTCTGATTTTTGAAACTAAATATCTTCTTCGATACAACTTCCTCGATGTGTTTTACACATGTCATTGAAATATTAATCATCTGCTTATGCTCATCGATTTTCTGGTCAGTAAGGGTAAAGTTTGTCAGTGAAAGATTTTCTTGTCAGGTTTTAATCATACTGACGATTTTATCGCAATGCACAGAAAAAGAAATGTCCCGATACTCCTTTTTCTAAGCGAATATCAGATTTTTGCGAGGCGAATGGGATGTGAAAGTTGAAGCGGTTTGTCAAAGCCTGACCAACCTTTTACGCGGCATGACGTTTGGCTTACGGGTAAGTGCTTCCTTCCTGCGCTCAGCCCCGGGCCGGTGGTGGGCCGTCCCCATGCGGCTCGGGCGCCATAGAGGAACGGGCTGGAGGGTGGAGGCTGGAGGCTGGCCTGGATAACAGGCTCGGCCCGGAGGTCTGTGCGATGGAGATGGTCGGTTATATGAATTACTGGTGTTCCACCTAATCCTCCTTATTTAATTTCGCATTTTAAAGAACCCTTACCATGCTAATGGTAGATTCAGCAGATGCTGGCCCACGGTACTTTAAAACCCCAGGAGCTGGGTAGAATTCTTTACACGCACATCCCAGTCCTGGGGGTGAACCACCTGTCTGTGCCAAATCCTGTTTTCTGAGAAAAATATATGTCGTCTGCTAAAATTTTTACTCAGCGCCTTAAAATAAACAATCAGGTAAATTACTATTGTTCATTCAGTACACATTATCTCGTGTCATGTAATATCCACCAAGCAGAACGGATGCGGGCACCAGATAAATTGGATAGTTTTCGTGTACAGGTAAGTGCCTTTTTTTGTGTTCAGAGCCCCTGGGCCAGCGATGGTGGGGGCCGTCCCCAGGGGCTCACGCTATGCTCACTTGGGGGCCACTGGGACTCGGGCCTCAGGAAGCAGCTGCACACCCGGGGGAGTCGTCTGGACGTACATACAGAATTGTTTGTCTACGTGGGAGCGTCTCGCCGTAGCTGCCAATTTTTGTTTACGTGGAAGCCCTTTTGGGGCCCCAAAAAAAATCCATTAAAATAAACAATCAGGTAAATTACGATTGTTCATTCAGTACACATTATCTCGTGTCATGTAATATCCACCAAGCAGAACGGATGCGGGCACCAGATAAATTGGATAGTTTTCGTGTTCAGGTAAGTGCCTTTTTTTTGTGTTCAGAGCCCCTGGGCCATCGATGGTGGGGGCCGTCCCCAGGGGCTCACGCTATGCTCACTTGGAGGCCACTGGGGCTCGGGCCTCAGAAAGCAGCCGCACACCCGGGGGAGTCGTCTAGACGTACATACAGAATTGTTTGTCTACGTGGGAGCGTCTCGCCGTAGCTGCCAATTTTTGTCTACGTGGAAGCCCTTTTGGGGCCCCAAAAAAAATCCATTCCCCCCCCCCCCCCTCCCCCCCTGCTGCTTCTTCAGTTGATATCTGCTCTCAAACAGTAAGTCTGATTGAGCAGAAACTTGGTGGAAGGCATCAGGGCAGCATGGAGATAGAATTGCTAAAATGGTTCCATTATGATATCCAAGATGGCCACAATGGCAGCCATCTTGAAAAGCTTCAAATCACATCTGCTACCGAACCGCAAGTCTGATTGAGCTTAAACATGATGGGTTCCAATATCCAAGATAGAAGCCATGGTGGCATTTTGGAAACTCTTCAAACAACATCAGACTCTGAATTGCTAAAGGCAATCTGATCTGATAGCCGAGATGGTCACCCTGGCACAATGTAACATACGATCAGCCTAATCTAGGTGAGCGATTTCTGGCCCACTTGGGCCTCTAGTGTTCCTCTATCATTCCTTCCACCGTTTTTGTTTATTTGTGTGAATCGTTTTTCGATTTCTTGTATTTATTTATCGCTTGTCTTTGTCATGAGTTTTCACGACTTTCATGAAGGTTGTTTGTGGTAAATGTGGACATATTAAAGTGTGGTGGGATAATCACCTAACTTGTTAAGATGTTCTTCTTGTTCAAGGTTGTCGACCTGTTCTACATGTAGCAATTTGTCTGAAAACACAATACTCGCCGATAAGAGAAGCCCTTACTCCAACAGAAAGTGGGGGATGAAACAAAAGAAGAACAAGAAGGAAAAAAAGAAGCAGATTGTCAATTCTGATTTATCAGATCACAATTTGTGGATGGGACGACCACCCCACAGGGCTGTACTGCCAGGGGTAGGACCCATCCAGGTTGCATCTTTACAGGTGCTTCTAGTACCCAAAAAGTCTAAGTCCACCAATGACTTGTCACTGGTCATACGGTCATCGACCAGCCTTCCAACCACCGGTCAACCACTCACTGGTCAACCAGCCACCGGTCATCCAGTCACCAGTCAAGAATTCACCAGTCAACTGGTCATTCAGTCATCGGTCAAGATTTCACCACTCAACCAGGCACCGGTCAGCCATGCACCAGTCAACTGGTCAATCAGGCACTAGTCAACCAATCAACAATCACCTGTCATCCAGTCACCAGTCATTGGAGATGGACTTCCAGGTACAGTCAACCAATCAACAGTCAGGCAAGTCATCCAGTCACCGGTCATTGGAGATGGACTTCCAGGTACAGAGTACCTCTACCAGGCATCAATCACTGGTCATCCAGTCACTGGTCATTGAGCATCAGTCCTTATTAGACTCCAGTTAGTGCTATTCATGCTGTTAGCACAATACAGAGCAACTAACCAATCAGTTTTGGGTTCTGAGCATTCATTCGCTAATGTCCCTTAGAAACCAACAACAACAACAACAAAAAAAGAGTATTATTACCTCTTGAGCCTGATTTTTGCAACTTGTCCAATCCTAGTATTGTGATTGGCATCTTCCTCAACCAACACGAACTTTCAACAACAACAGAAGATGGCTTATTCGGCGCCTACAATGTTCAAAAGACCTAGACAGCCGAATAAGCCTTCTAGGCCTGAAAAGAGGCAGTCTAACAAGTCTAAAATGAGAGTCAGTCCTATTCGTCCACCTCTAGAAGGGACTTCTCTGGTTAACCACTTAGAGGACTAAGCCTGCCCAGTAAATATGTGATTTGGTAAACTGATCACGCTCGACATGACCCCATTGGGTTGACTGGGCCATAAAACCTCAACACAACACCTGTCTTACCACAACCAGATATTCCAGTGGGAGGAAGGCTGGCCCACTTTGTGGAACTGTGGGAAGAGACAACAAATGGGTCCTCTCTATCATTCGAAACGGTTTGAGGATACCATTCCGGTTACCTCCTCCTCTTTCGGTACTTCTGATAAGTCTGAGTCAATCTACCTTCCCGTTATTTGCAGAACTTCTCAAAAAATGGGCAGTGGAAAGGGTACAAGATTGGGAACTCCCGGCTTTTATTCCCGGATATTTCTAGTACCAAAAAAGAATGGAAAGTTGCGTCCAGTAATAGAGCTTTCTATACTAAATCAATATATAAGGAAACAACCTTTCAAGATGGAGACAGTCAAGTCAGTAAGACAGTCGATATTGAACGACTGGGCTGTCTCCATAGACCTGATGGATGCATATCTTCATGTACCGATTCATCCACAATCCAGAAAATACCTTTGGTTCATTTACGGACATCAAGTCTTCCAATTCACGGTCTTACTTTTGGGAATGTCCCTAAGTCCGTGAATTTTCACGGAACTAATGGATGTAATAGCAGCGCATTTGCATCAATGTCTTCCAATTCATGGTCTTACCTTTCGGAATGTCCCTAAATATGTGGATTTTCACAAAACTAATGGATGTAATAGCAGCGCATTTGCGTCAAGGGGCCATACCCCTATTTCTGTACCTGATATGAGATTTGATTTGCAACCCACTAATGTCTCACACAATCTGTTGCCTTCAAAGTCTAGGTTTCATACCAAATCTAAAGAAGTCAGATTTGATACCAGCACAGAAATTAACATCCATAAGCATGGAATTTCTGACACAACAGAATATAGTCAGGGTACCAGCAGACAGAGTCGATTCTCTTATTCTGACTATCAAGACATTCCTTTCTCAAACTCAAATTTCGGCACGAACTTTCCTTTCTCTTTTGGGCAAACTCAGTGCAGAAGCAGACTTCGTTCTTTTAGGCAGACTTCACTTACAACCTCTGCAAATGTGTCTGTTATCTGTCTGGAGACCCCACATTCTTCCACTGAATCATCAGGTTCCAGTCAACAGTATGATTCAATTCCATTTGAAATGGTGGATGGACACAAATCGATTCGTTCAAGGAACACCCATTCATCCTCTAGATCCCAGTGTATTCCTCTATACGGATGCCAGTCATTACGGATGGGGAGCTCATCTAGAACCGATGAGTCTATCCTTTCATGGCCGCTGGTCAGAAGACCAACCCCAACTCCATATCAATATCAATATGCTGGAAATAATGGCCATTCGTTTTGCACTGAAGAAAGTCATAAAATATATTCACCATTCTTGTGTTATGATTTCTACCAACAACACAACAGTGGTCTCTTATATCAGCAAGCAAGGAGGAACACATTCCCCAAACCTATGTGTTAGAGGTATGGGAGATCCTCCATTTGTGCCTAGAACAAAATTTTATTATCAGAGTTCGACATATCCCAGGCAAATTCAATGTTTTGGCAGATCATCTATCAAGAATGGAGAAGCCTCTCAAAATAGAATGGGCATTATGGATCAGTCGATTGCGAACTCCATTTTCCAAATGCTCAATTACCCCAATGTGGATCTGTTTGTGACATGTTTCAATCCACAAACTCCCATTGTATGTATCTCCAGTTCCGGACAATCATGCCTTAGCGATAGATGCATTATCAATGAACTGGAATCTTTTTGCATATTCTTTTCCTCCAACAATTCTGATACCTTATGTTCTAGCCAAGATACGACAATCTCAGTGCAGAATAGTTCTTATTGCTCCTCTTTGGCCCCAATGTCAGAGGTTCTCAGAGGTACTACAACTGTTAGTATCAGCTCCAATTCGTCTTCCATTCTTTCCAAATCTACTGATACAAGCAAAAGGAAAGTATCAACATCGAGTTCTCCCATTACTCAACCTTCACACTTGGGAGTTATCAATCAATCAGAGATAAAAAGTTTTTGGAAAATGTTGCAGATTTTGTCTTAAGATCAAGACGAACATCAACTCAGAGGGTCTGTGATGCAAATTGGATTGTTTACCCCAACTGGTGTCATAGAAAGAAGGTTAATTCGGTCTCGGTCCCTCTTACTGTAATAGCCGACTTCCTCATTTACCTTTCCTCTGAGAAAAAGTATCACATATAAATACTATAAAGGGCTATATAGATCTATGATCTCTAATACTCTTAAATTTAAGACTGGTTAGGATCTAACCCTGTCTTGTCAAAAATATTAATAAAATCTTTTGAATTGCAACGTCCAGTACAAAGATCTCCTGCTCCTAAATGGGATTTATCTTGGGTCTTATTCTATCTTCAGAAAGCCCCATATGGATCTCTACATAAGGCATCTAGACTTCATGTTACGATAAAGACAGCCTTTCTGTTAGCTCTTGCTACTGCCAAAATATGCAGTGAGATTCATGCCTTGGCAATGGATGCAAATCATCTAAGATTCAATCAATCTGATGGAATCAGTTTCATTGATAGTACAAAATGGGTTTTTGGCAAAAAGGATCAGCTTCCATCCATATGCCCAGACCCTATAGTTATCCCAAAGGCTCAAACATGTAAAAGGGAACACTAAGATAGACTTTTATGCCCAATAAGAGCATTACAATTTCATCTTAAAATGACCACTAGACCTTATCGTCAAAATAGAATAAGACTATTTCTAACAAATAAATGCAAACAAGATATTTCTAAGGCTTCTGTCTTGAGATGGATATCTTACACTATTAAACTTGCCTATAGGAAACTCACTCGTAGAGACATCTCTTTCTTAAAGATTAAAGCTCATGAAGTTAGGGCACTATCTTCTTCCTGGGCATTCTTTGATAAGGTTCCGCTCAATGAAATACTCAAAGCAGCAGTCTGGAATCAATCCTCTACCTTTGCTAAATTCTGTTTGAGAGATATGTCTCAACAAGCAGCAGATCTTCAAACATTAGGCCCAATAGTTGTTGCCCAAAAAGTGGTGGGGGGTAAGGAGAATAGAGCCTTTGAAGCCTAAAGAAGACTGAGAGCCTCCAAAGCCTACAGCACATTTATTAAGGTAATTAATATCTTATATATATGTTAGGAATTTAGATCATTCCTAGGATTATATATCAGGAATGCATCTTATTCCATGGAGTTTCTGGAACCTTAATCCAGAAGTACAGGGATTATATATTTTATTTGTGTTAGGATAGGAGAGCTCCTCCCAAATCTGCAAATTCTAGCACATTATCTATAGGTTAATGTATTTTGCAGTTAAAATGAAATTTTTAAAAGTAAAACATATTTTAACTGGCAATATTTAACCTATAGGTAAGAGAATCCCCACTCCCTACCCCACATAGCTCTGTTTTATTGTTTTATCATTAAAAGAAACTGACACGTGATTAAAAGAGCGGGAAGAGTGACGTCACACAGGTAACTGCCTAAGGGACCCTCTGGATTAAGACGACTGAACTGTTGTTTTTTCTGTGAAAGGTGTGAAATACAGAATAGAATGGAAAGATTAAACGAGACTTACCTTCGAGGATGGGAAGTTGAAGTTTGATTGATATTTTATCAACTGCAAACCACTTTTGGGATCACACAGAGATGACGTAGCTGTTAGCATCCAAAATCAGGCTTTAGAGCTATTGCGACTGGACCATGAGTACACATGGCCAGTTGCATAACAAAGGTCTGAAGAATCAATAAATAACAAGGGCGGGAAGGGAGGGTGTGTGATCCCAAAAGTGGTTTGCAGTTGATAAAATATCAATTAAACTTCAACTTCCCATCCTCGAAGGTAAGTCTTGTTTAATCTTCCCATTTTATCAACTGCATAACCCCTTTTGTGGACCCCATAGGGACTTCTAGAGTTGATTCTTCAGGACATAAACAGAAAGAAATAAGCAAGGAAGCATTTATATATATGTAAACTAAACTGCAGATTTATAGGCTAAGTATTGCTAGTTAAAATTTGTTTTACTTTTAAAAACTTCATGCTTAGCACTTAGGGTAAAATTTTTAGCAGGAGACATTTTGAAATATTTTTTTTCTTATTTCTCATTACAAAAACACACCTATTCAAATATATTGAAAATTTTACAACCAAAAAAAGGAAAATTTTCAGATTAAAAAAATTCTGATATTTTTCATATTCCTGCCCAAAACATAGATTGCAGGTACTTGTTAGAATTGCCTCAGCAATGCAGTTGCTGAGGCAGTTCTAACGAGTACCCACAATATATGTTTTTTTAGAAAAATCAGAAAAATAATGTATACCCCTGTAAACCCCAGTTTTACAATATAAAAGTGGGGTTTAAGGGGGTTAAAATTATATAGGCGTGTTTTTGTGATGTTTGCTAGAAAATAGAAAATAGGATTTGACATTTCATGCAAATTGTCTCCATTGGAGACAATTTACATGAAATGTCAAAACCTTTTATCTGGCAAAAAAAAATAAAAAAATATCACCAAATTGTCTGCTGAATTAACCCAGAGAGTGGTAAAAGTTAATGCTATTTTTATACCCTACCACACAATAGTGGCGGGGTATTATGGTTTCACGTTGGACGTCCGTGTGTGTATCTGTCCGTCCGTCAGTCGTATGTCTGTCCGTTTTCCGTTTCCAGATGATAACTTGAGTAAACATCAGTGGATTTTCACCATACTTGGTATGTGCATTGATATTGTAGATATCTGGTTTGGGATTGCTAATGGGCAAACTTCATCAAATTTTTACGGAGTTATCTGCCCGAGACACGTCCATATCTTCGTTTCCGGACGATAACTTGAGTAAATAACAAGGAATTTTAACCAAACTTGCTATATGCATTGACATTAAGGAGAGCTGGTTTGGGATTGCTAATGGGCAAATTTTTACAGAGTTATCTGCTCCAGAAACACCCATATTTTCGTTTCAGGACGACAACTGAGTAAATAACAATGGATTTTAACCAAACTTGCTATATATATTGACATTAAGGAGATCTGGTTTGGAATTGCTAATGGGCAAATTTTGTCCTTTTTAACCAAACTTGCTATATGCATTGATATTATCAAGATCTGGTCTAGGATTGTAATCTGTCCATTGATATTATCAAGATCTGGTTTACCATTGTTATCTGTCCCTCCGTGATTTTCTTTCCAGACATTTTCGCAAGGATAACTTTAATACATAAATAAATAATTGCTGTGGTGGGGTATTATGCTTGCAGTGCTTTTATTGCATGTTATTTTTTTTATTTTTTAGCGGAGGCAAGATCTCTACAGTTAGTTGGATCAGTTCCTGCAACAGTATTTGCAGGCACCTCCTTCTCTCTTACTTTTAATATTCTTGATAAGGATGGAGTAAAATTAACAGATGGTACAGATTCGGTTCTGTTTGGAGAGATGCAAGTTGCCTGGGAAAATGACACAGTTTTAATGTATGAGAAGATTGAGGAGGAAGAAATGATTCTTTTTCAAGAAATGGTAAATACTATAATTATCCCAGATATTTGAACATTTTTACACCTTACCATACTTATTATAAAATTTGAACACAACCATTTGGCTACCTGGAGATGTAAACCTGGGCTGCCTGCCACCTCTTTCAAGCCTGACCCTCACTTAAACGGCCAAGTCTGTATTCCCTGAACAATTCTTAATGCAAATGTCCCTCTATTAAGCATGCACCTGTCAAACAAGGCGAGGGGCTGGCAAATCTTATCCAAAATGCCTCAAAAATTGTCATTAAGTGGCCGTCTTGAAAATCTGAATGGTCAGCTTGTTTGATTCCTGAATGAATCAGTTTTTTTACACCACTAACTAGGTGCCATTTTCGGCATGCTGATTAACCATGGCTGAATTGAGCTAATGGAACATGTAAAGACAGGTTTTTGGTTTTAGACAAAAAAAAAAAAAAAAAAAATACTGCGAAAAAGGATACTATCCAAAGTAAGCAAACTGTGTCACAGCTGGTAGAGAGGAGAGGTATTGTCAACAGCTAAACAGAAAACCAGCCAATCAACGAGGGTCATTCAAAATATAATGCAACTAATACCTAATAATTTCCTTAAGTACAGAATCAATCACTTTCAAAATTGACATGTAGATACTTCAATACAAATGCAGTTAGCACGTACTGTCACGCCATGGCTTTATAATGATGTCATCATACCCTGACGTTATATGACATCATTGTAAGCGTCATGGCTGCGGCCACTTCTCAGGATCAGCGTAGTTACATAAAAATTGAATGTCGGCATTATAAAACAGCAAAGATAATATTTAGTGCATTACAGGAAGCTTGCGGCACATATGCTTTATCATATTCTCAAGTTAAAAGATGGATGAATGAGTTCAAGAACGGCAAGGAGTGTGTTCAAGATGCCAACCGAGCAGGTAGAACTGTGAGGGCTAAGGACAGTTATAATACTGAACAGTTAATAAGGTTGTTGAAATCTGATAGAAGGATTACGTGCGAAGAAATGGCTCAAGAGTTGGAAATAAGTGTCGGGTGTTGGACCACCCCCCTTATTCCCCGGACATAAGTCCCTATGCCTTTGACCTTTTTCCCAAACTAAAGGAAGATATAAGGGGTATTGGTTAAAACAATTTAGAGGAGCTTGAATCCGCTGTGGCTGTGAGGGTGAGGGTACTTGAGAACGGTGGCCTAGCAGCGGGTATAGATGACCTGCCAAAGAGGTGGAAATCTTTCATTGACCACAAGGGATATTACTTTGAAGGAATGTAGAATGGTAACTTAAAAATATTTATTTCGGAAATTATTTAATAGGTTGCATTATATATTGAATGACCCTCGTACCTACATTGTAATTGAATTTAGTAAGATATTTACTTAAAACCATGACTCCTATCTGATGTGTACCTGATGTGGCTGGGATGAAACAGTTCCCCCTCTGCCACCTCCAAAATTCATGGTCCTAGACCATCCTGTATTAAGCAAGTATCTGTCTTAAGCAAGTGATAATGCATTATCCCATTGGTGCTTGCTTAACCCTAGTCCTGCTGAAGCCTGATATACAGTGAATTTGTGAACAGTGTAGAACCAGAGCCAACTGCCTTCTAAAAAATCCAACTGATCTGGATCTGCACTGTTTGTCATTTAGTGTTTGAATTTGTATGAACAACTTGGATCAAGTAATCTGATTGGCTGAAAATTAGAAGTGAGCGTGGCATCTTAATTTATTCAGCAGGACAAGGGTACCATATTTAGAGTATTGGTGGCTGAATTGCAAACAGATAAGAAGGGATACCCAGATAATTTGTTTTTGTTGCACCTGCGTTAGCATGCAGGTGCTATATAGGCATGCCGTGACCCCGTGCAACTCCTCCTACAGTTTTTTGCCAATGGTTTTGAAACTTCACAGATGTTTTGGCCATAGCGTGTAGATGTGCATATTGTTTGCTCATAATTCTCAGATTTTTTTTTTTCAACTTTTTCTGCTTTGTTAACTTAGTCGTTTTTTACCTAAAACCCTTATAGACAGTGGGTGTCTTGTGAGCGCAACTCCTCCTACAGTTTTTGGCCAATCATTTTGAAACTTCACAGATGTTTTGGCCATGGTGTATAGATGTGCATATTGTTTGCTCATAATTCTCAGATTTTTTTCTTAAACTTTTTCCGCTTTGTTAACTCAGTCAGTTTTTACCTAAACCCCTAATAGTCAGTGGGTGTCTTGTGAGCGCAACTCCTCCTACAGTTTTTGGCCAATCATTTTGAAACTTCACAGACATTTTGGTCATGGTGTGTAGATGTGCATATTGTTTGCTCATAATTCTCAGATTTTTTTTTTTTTAACTTTTTTTTGCTTTGTTAACTTAGTCAGTATTTACCTAAAACCCTAATAGTCAGTGGGTGTCTCATGAGCGCAACTCCTACAGTTTTTGGCCAATCATTTTGAAACTTCACAGATGTTTTGGCCATAGTGTGTAGATGCGCATATTTTTGCTCATAATTCTCAGATTTTTTTTTCAACTTTTTTCGCTTTGCTAACTTAGTCAGTTTTTACCTAAAACCATAATAGTCAGTGGGTGTCTCGTGAGCGCAAATCCTCCTACAGTTTTTGGCCAATCATTTTGAAACTTCACAGATGTTTTGGCCATGGTGTGTAGATGTGCATATTGTTTGCTCATAATTCTCAGATTTTTTTTTTAACTTTTTTTGCTTTGTTAACTTAGTCAGTTTTTACCTAAAACCCTAATAGTCAGTGGGTGTCTCATGAGCGCAACTCCTCCTACAGTTTTTGGCCAATCATTTTGAAACTTCACAGATGTTTTGGCCATGGTGTGTAGATGCGCATATTGTTTGCTCATAATTCTCAGATTTTTATTTCAACTTTTTTCGCTTTGCTAACAGTCAGTTTTTACCTAAAACCATAATAGTCAGTGTGTGTCTCGTGAGCGCAACTCCTCCTACAGTTTTTGGCCAATCATTTTGAAACTTCACAGATGTTTTGGCCATGGTGTGTAGATGTGCATATTGTTTGCTCATAATTCTCAGATTTTTTTTTTTTTTTTAACTTTTTTTGCTTTGTTAACTTAGTCAGTTTTTACCTAAAACCCTAATAGTCAGTGGGTGTCTCATGAGCGCAACTCCTCCTACAGTTTTTGGCCAATCATTTTGAAACTTCACAGATGTTTTGGCCATGGTGTGTAGATGGGCATATTGTTTCCTCATAATTCTCAGATTTTTTTTTCAACTTTTTTCGCTTTGTTAACTTAGTCAGTTTGTACCTAAAACCATAATAGTCAGTGGGTGTCTCATGAGCGCAACTCCTCCTACAGTTTTTGGCCAATCATTTTGAAACTTCACAGATGTTTTGGCCATGGTGTGTAGATGCGCATATTGTTTGCTCATAATTCTCAGATTTTTTTTTCAACTTTTTTCGCTTTGTTAACTTAGTCAGTTTTTACCTAAAACCCAAATAGTCAGTGTGTGTCTCGTGAGCGCAACTCCTCCTACAGTTTTTGGCCAATCATTTTGAAACTTCACAGATGTTTTGGCCATGGTGTGTAGATGTGCATATTGTTTGCTCATAATTCTCAGATTTTTTTTTAACTTTTTTTGCTTTGTTAACTTAGTCAGTTTTTACCTAAAACCATAATAGTCAGTGGGTGTCTCGTGAGCGCAACTCCTCCTACAGTTTTTGGCCAATCATTTTGAAACTTCACAGATGTTTTGGCCATGGTGTGTAGATGCGCATATTTTTGCTCTTAATTCTCAGATTTTTTTTTTCAACTATTTTCGCTTTGTTAACTTAGTCAGTTTTAACCTAAAACCATAATAGTCAGTGGGTGTCTCGTGAGCGCAACTCCTCCTACAGTTTTTGGCCAATCATTTTGAAATTTCACAGATGTTTTGGCCATGGTGTGTAGATGCTCATATTGTTTGCTCATAATTCTCAGATTTTTTTCTCAACTTTTTTCGCTTTGTTAACTTAGTCAGTTTGTACCTAAAACCATAATAGTCAGTGGATGTCTCGTGAGCGCAACTCCTCGTACAGTTTTTGGCCAATCATTTTGAAACTTCACAGATGTTTTGGCCATGGTGTGTAGATGCGCATATTGTTTGCTCATAATTCTCAGATTTTTTTTTTCAACTTTTTTTGCTTTTTTAACTTAGTCAGTTTTTACCTAAAACCATAATAGTCAGTGGGTGTCTCGTGAGCACAACTCCTCCTACAGTTTTTGGCCAATCATTTTGAAACTTCACAGATGTTTTGGACATGGTGTGTAGATGCGCATATTGTTTGCTCATTATTCTCAGATTCTTTTTCAACTTTGTTTAAAACTTAGTCAGTTTTTACCTAAAACCCTTATAGTCAGTGGATGTCTCGTGAGCGCAACTCCTCCTGTAGTTTTAGGCCAATAGTTTTGAAACTTCACAGCTGATTAGGTCAGGGTCTGAAGATTTGCATATTATTTGCATATAAATCTCAGATTTTTTTTTTCAACTTTTTTCGCTTTGTTAACTTAGTCAGTTTTTGCCTAAAACCCTTATAGTCAGTGGGTGTTTCGTGAGTGCAACTCCTCCTGCAGTTTTAGGCTAATAGCTTTGAAACTTCACATATGATTAGGATATGGTCTGAAGATGTGCATATTTTTTGCCCATAAATCTCAGATTCATTTCAGCAGAGTTAGGGGTCCTTGGTTTCCGCTCAATATCTTGTGAAAGAATTGATGGATTAGGATCATATTTTGCATACATATTGTTGTTAACAGTACCTAGCTTGGGATTTCGTCAATTTTCAGCTGAGTTACTGGCCTTGATTAATGGGCAAAAATGATATCCGCTCAATATCAATATCTTGTGAAATAATGGACAGGTTTAGATAAAATTTTGCAAGCCAATATTCCAAATTTTCTACTTTGTCCATTTTTCTAACCTATCAATTTCTTGAATACTGCAAAATAGATTTTTTTCAATACAAATAGGAACTTGTATGACTTAATCCCCGCAGGTGCGACATCGCTTTCCGTGGATTTCTTGTCTTATCTTTCCACAAAGCATTCTTAGTTCAACTGAGCAAAACTACAGATCTGAAACCCTTCAGTACCTTAGATAAGCTGCTTTTTTTGGTATTTACCCAATTAAAATTCCTCAAAAAGCAATTCAAATTAAATTTATGGGGTACATACTGAAATACCAGTATTTCTTGCACCCGTTAACAAAACGGGGTACCCAAATGAAAAACCCTGATACCCAATTCAATGAGAAACAGGTGGGTATAAATTTCCCAAATTACCCAGTTGCTTAAAATCTTATCTAAGGCACTGCCCCTGCAGGGATTTGAAGCCTTAAAGTGTCAAGCAAAATTTGTTACTGATGACATCCTAATTTTATCTTTAAATTTTTCATAGATAAATAAGTTTTGACATTTCATGTGAATCATCCATTTTGACTAATGAAATGTGAAACCCTATTTTCTATGAAAAAAAAAAAAAATATTTTGAGTTTTTTATGGACCAGTTTACACTGTGAAGGTCTTTTCAAGCAAGTCAGTTGACCTATTCACAATTTTCCTGGGCATGCTTAGTCTTATAAGTGGTTAACCAGTACTTGTGTACATAACTGACATCATGTCCTGGGTATGACGTAAAACTGCATCCAGCTGTGACACTCAACAGGAGTGTGGGAATGTGAGGCTGCCCTCTATCACAGTTGCCTCCCCACCTTCAGGGTTACAAGGCTGCCACAACCTGGGTGGCAGAGCTAGGCAGCAATCATCTACAGACCGATGGCTTGGTGTTCTGGCTATTGTGGTTTGGTGGACTATCCTTTCTTTATAAGGACAATGGCAAAGCACACTGCCCGAGTGCGGGAACGGCGTGCATGCTCAGATGCCGTAAAAGAACTGAATTGGGATGTCAGCTAGTACAGGTGATCCCTTAAAAACAGTTGTTCAAAAATCTTTCATGGCACGCCTAAGAATAGATTCAGAGTTAGGCAGTGCCAACAGACATCAAAGTTCTGTTGGTAACATCTCCGGCTTGGCCTCCTGTCAGATGTGGGAGGCAGGGTCGGGCCATTGTGGCGAATCAAGCAAGCACCTGAGTAAATTCAGGATGGGAACACTCAATGTGAACACCCTGAGAGGAAGAGTTTGCGAGGTAGTGGAAACACTATCCCACAGGAAAGTGGATGCCAGCTGCATTTAGGAGACTAGATACCGTGGTGGCAACTGTTGCACAATTAAGGGCAAGGACACCAGGTACAAGCTCTACTGGTCAGGAAATGACAAAGGCACTGCTGGTGTAGGAGTGTTTGTGGCAGAAGAGTGGATAGAGAAAATTTTTGAGGTTCAGAGAGTCACCGACAGAATCATCTAGTGACTCATCGTCTGCCAGCATGTGGTTACCTTTCTGTCTGGGTATGCTCCACAGAGTGGTCTAACTGATGAGGTTAAGGACCTGTTCTTTGATCAGCTGCATGCTGTGACTGCCAGGATCCCAGCATCAGAATTTCTGATCCCATGTGGAGATTGGAACGGCCATGTAGGCCGTGCAGGCACTGGATACAGGGAAGTGCATGGTGGGATGGGGTATGGCAGGCTGGAACCAGATGTTGAGGGTGAGAGAATCCTAGAGTACGCCCTAGCATTTGACCTGCTTCTTGGGAACACATGTTCGAAGAAGCGTGACAGCCATCTCATCACGTACAAGTTGGGAAACATAGCCACACAGATAGACTTCATCCTTTTCCGTAGGACCATGGGCAAACTTGTCACAGATGTAATAGTGATTCCTGGCGAGGAAGTAGCTCTGCAACATCAGCTTCTTGTATGCAACATGAGGATTGATGTGCCACCAAAATCCAAGTGCAAGTTCACCCCTCGCCTCAAAGTTTGGAAGCTTAAAGATCCTCAGACAAGCAATCATTTCCAGGTCTTCAACTTGCATGTGAGCACATCTGCAGGTGTAGCTGATGGGGCCACTGAGGATATCTGGAACAACATCAAGACTGGACAGCTCAAGACAACTGAGGAGGTGTGTGGCACAACTCAGCCACATTGGGTTGAATGGGCCGTAAAACCTCAACACAAACAAACAAATTTTACCTATATATCTATATAGAAAATTTTGCAGAAATGTTCCTTTGGTGATCCTCTACCAAGACTGTTTAAGCCATTTGGATTCGTCAGAAAAAAGGCCGCCAGAGGGCGGGGCTTATTTTCCTTATATATCTATATAGAAAACTTTAAAAAGCTTCTTGTCAGAAACCACTGGACCGATTTCAATATAACTTGGCAGGAATGTTTCTTTTGTAACCCTCTACCAAGATTGTTCAACCCGTCATTCGTCAAAAAACATGGCCGCCAGGGGGCGGGGCTTATTTTCCTTATATAGCTATATAGAAAACTTTAAAAATTTTCTTGTCAGAAACCACTGAACCGATTTTAATATAAGTTGGCAAAAATGTTTCCTTGGTGATCCTCTACTAAGATTGTTCAAGCAGTCATGATTCGTCAAAACACATGGCTGCCAGGGGGCGGAGCTTATTTTCCCTATATATCTGTATAGAAAACTTTAATGATCTTCTTGTCAGAAACCACTGGACCGATTTCAATATAACATTGCAGGAATGTTTCTTTTGTAACCCTCTACCAGGATTGTTCAAGTCGTCACGATTTATCAAAAAACGTGGCCGCCAGGAGGCGGGACTTATTTTCCTTATATAGACAGATTTCATTATAACATGGCAGAAATGTTTCCTTGGTGACTCTCTACCAAGATTATTCAAGTAATCATGATTCTTCAAAAAACATGGCGGCCAGGGGGCGGGGCTTATTTTCCCTATATATCTATATAGAAAAGTTTAAAAATCTTCTTATCAGAAACCAAGGGACCTAGTTCAATGTAACTTGGCAAGAATGTTTCTTTGGTGATCCTCTACCAAGATTGTTCAAACCATCATGATTTGTCAAAAAACATGGCCGCTAGGGGGCGTGGCATATTTTCTCTATATATCTATATAGAAAAATTAAAAAATCTTCTCGTAAGAAACTGTTGGATCGAGTTCAATGTAACTTAGCAGGCATGTTGCTTTGGTGACCTTCTACCAAGATTGTTCAAGCCCTCAAGATACATAAAAAAACATGGCCCCCCAGGGGGCGGGGCTTATTTTATGTACATATATCTGTACAGAAAACATTAAAATGCTTCTTGTCAGAAACGACCTGACCGATTTCAATATTACTTGGCTGGAATGTTGCTTTGGTGATCTTCTACCAAGATTGTTCAAGTAAGCGTGTTTCGTCAAAAAACATGGCTGCTAGGGGTGGGGCTTATTTTCCCTACGTATCTAAATAGAAAACTTTAAAAATCTCCTTGTCAGAAATACTGAACTAATTTCAATATAACTTGGCAGGAATGTTTCTTTGGTGATCCTCTACCAAGATTGTTCAAGCAATCATGATTCGTCAAAAAACATGGCTGCTAGGGGTGGGGCTTATTTTCCTTACATATCTAAGTAGAAAACTTTAAAAATCTTCTTGTCAGAAACCACTGAACCAATTTCAGTATAACTTGGCAGGAATGTTCTTTTGGTGACCCTCTACCATGTTTGTTCAAGCTGTCATGATTCGTCAAAAAGCATGGCTGTTAGGGGGTGGGGCTTATTTTCCCTATATAGCTATATAAAACACTTTAAAAATCTTTTTGTCAGAAACCACTGGACCAATTTCAATATAACTTGGCAGAAATGTTCCTTTGGTGACCCTCTTTCAAGATTTAGTTCAAGCCATCATGATGCCTAAAAAGAACATGGCCGCTGGGCAGGGGTCAAGCTGGCTTAGAAATTTAGGGAGAAGTGACTTCTCCCTCCAGACAAAACAGGGAGAAGTTTTATAGGATGAGGGAGAAGTCAAAACTTGGTTAACCTTACTAAAACCATGACACTTAAGGGCACTCGACTCGCTTTACCACACTGTCTTGGGAATTAATAAAAAAGGAAACAATTTTTTACTGAAGACCTGTTCATTTTTACTTCTAAACAAATTAAATGATTCACAGAAACACAGACATGAATAGGGCAAATGCATCATATCTGGACCCATATCTTTTTGGAAATTGATCTTCTCAAACATCAAGATCTGTGGCTTGATAAGCTATAAACATAATGATAAAAAGAAATTTGTTAACTAAAATGTCTGTCAACTTTTAAACTTAGTTTTTAGCATTTTTAATGCTGTTTCTGACCCACTGAAAATGGTTCATTTATGAAAAAACGGACATCCACGAAAACTAATGGCATTGATGAAAACGAATTTTTGGTCACTTAGTAAACAAACAGTTTTCCTCCAAAACTTGTTAAACCACATCAGACTTTTATTCTGTGGCATTTCTGATACATCTAACAGCTTTTTTCAAAGAAAATTTACCTTTGTTTGTTTGCTCAATTTTTACTGGATTTCTCAAAACAAAAAGTTTGTTTTGCACAAGAACTAGCTTTTTCAAAAGTTGCAAAAATCGAGGGTGAAGTTTTTGTCGCCCTCAGGGCTTCCCAGGGCGACTTAGAATCCTCAGTGGCAACTATTTCGCCCCAGTCGCCCTGTAGCCTGACCCCTGCCACTGGGGCAGGGCTATAAAATTTATACAAAAATCTTAGAGCAGTGAACTTGGCTGAAACTTCCAACAGTAAGTATGCAAAGCTGTTTGATCAGGTGAGCGATATAGGACCATCATGGTCCTCTTGTTCAAATATGAGCCTCGTCATAATAAGAAAAAGCCTCTTTGGACTTTCCCTTGAATCAATCTTTCAGTGTGCCTATTCAAATACACTGAAAATTTTACCACCAAAAAAAAATGAAAATTTTCAGATAAAAAATTCTGATATTCTTCATATTTCTGCACAAAGCATAGATTGTGGGTACACATTAGAACTGCCTCTGTGAGGCAGTTCTAACATATCTACAATTTATGTTCTTGAGCAGAATTAAGAAAAATAATGTATACCTCTGTAAACCCCAGTTTTACTATGTAAAAGTGGGGTTTATGGGGGTCAAAATTATATAGGCTTGTTTTTGTGATGCTTTCGACTGAACCACTGCTTTTTGCATATACAGACAACCCTCTTTATACCAACACTTGATAAGACAACAAAATTCTTATAATGACAATTTGAATGCACAAAACCTCTTAAGAGGTAATTAACTATTAGTCACAAATTATGCAAGAATATTGTCTTTAATACATCTGTTTTGGATATTTATTAGACGTCTGCAGTGAAATGACAGGGCAATGATCAGGCAGATCTGCAATGTCAAGCCATAAGACATTGTCACCATCAGATGCAATGAGCTACATGGCATTGAGGATCTGGACCTCATTCTGAAGGAGAGAAGGCTCTGCTGGTATGGACATGTGGAACGCTCCAATAGTGCAGTCAAGACAGCCTTTGACCTACAGGTTGATGGAATGCTTGGGCCTGGGAGGCCAAAAATGACATGGAAGCAGCTGACAGAGAGGGATTGCAGAGACTGGAAGCTCTTGGCTATCAACCCTCATGATAGACATACCTTGAGATCTGGTGTGAGATCTGCCACAAATGCAGCAAGCCAGCTAGCTGGAAGGGGGTCCACTGATGTGGATGTTGCCCCTGTACCTGCACATTAATCAAAAATCTGTTGTTGATGATGATGATGATGATGAATTGCCTCAGTGAGACGATTCTAACTAATATCCAAATGATATGTTCTGTGAGGAAAAAAAACAAACAAAAGAAGACCTTTATTACATATCAATCAGGGCCCAGTTGTTCAAAGTGTTGTTAGCTTAACGAGCTCGTTAAGGGTTATTTTGTTAACTATTTTAGCAGATTCAATACACAATATTCTGATATTTTTTGCTAAAAAAAGTGAGTAGCTTTTGCACTGCAAAAGCTACTCACATTTTCTCAGCAAAAAATTTCAGCGTATTTGTGTATCACTCGCTGTAAATTTTAACTAAATGTTAACTAACGACGTCGTTAGTTTTGAACAACTGGGCCCTGCTCATTAAGTATTCTGTACAACAACAAAGCATTTGAATGGCAACATCTCTGGGAACAAATGCAGTCGTTGTAAAGAGGGTTAGAGGGTTCACTGTACTATAACAGCTATTTCCCTATGACACAGCTCATATTTTTCTTGTGGTTCCAAGAAAGCATGTGAAGTAGAATTATTTGAATAGACTTCCAAGTCATTAACCCATTGTAGACTGAATGAACGCCATGCACTATATATTGGTAGATTCTGATTTCAGTTTTAGGTATGCCTGGTTATGTGATTTAGGTATTCCTAGAGAAAATTGGTTGAACTTTTTTCAAATAGTGGAGACCCTGATCAGACACCACATTCTGGGGCATCTGATCTGGGTCTGCACTGTTTGCCAATTTCCCTTTTAGGTGTCTCCATACTACAATGGTTTAAAAGAAAATTTATAAACATGATTAAAGCATTAAGCCCTATTCTGGGAAACAGAGAAAAATATCACTGATATCTTGTCTGCCTGTTTCAGTTTAAGAGTGCTAAAATCTAATTTAATGCTTTTAATCTTACAGGTACGGATGAGAGGTTCAAATGTAGTCAGAAAAAAAGCAACACAGAATTATGTGATACGATCACAGTTTGTAGCTGGTACAGCCTCATTCAGTGACATACAAATCTTGGATGTACATCCAGGTGTGAGATTGAACCTGACAATGTTTTCCTCAAGATTCCCATATACTCGACGACCCGCTAGTTACTCAGACACTGCCAGTATTGTTGTGTATCCCTGGGATACTACAGAAAACTCGGTCTTATTCATGAATACAAGCTACCAGCAAGATCCTGCCGTCTTCCTTACAAACTCTATTCAAATTATAGGTAACGAAAGAAATATGTTAACTCTTCACCCACTTATGCCAAATGAACTCTCCTACCTCAACTCTTTGGACAGGTTACTTGAAGTTAGTTTTTATTACTACCATTTCTAGCTTGGCTTGATAAAAGTTCATGAAGACCAATTGCATTACCCTGCAGGATGAGCTTTGTTGTGGCCTCCACACAGTTTTTTTTATGCGCCCTTATGAAAAACAGGACGTATTATGTTATGGGGTCTGGCGACCGTCCGTCTGTCCATAAACTTTTTCGTCTCTAGCTAACTCCTCCTACAGTTTACATCCGATCAAGCTGAAACTTGGGATATAGTTAGACCATGATGTGGAGCAGCACATATTGTTTCGAGGTTGCAGTCCACTAAATATTAGCAGAGTTATGCCCTTTTGAAAATTTCTGTAACCTTTTTGTTTCCGGCTAACTCCTCCTACAGTTTACAACTGATCCTGCTGAAACTTGATTTATAGTTAGACCATGGTGTAAAGTAATGCATATTATTTCAAGGTTACTGTCCATAAAATATTAGCAGAGTTATACCCCTTTGAAAATTTCTGTAAATTTTTAGTTTCTGGCTAACTCCTCCTACAGTTTACATCCGATCAAGCTGAAACTTGGGATATACTTAGACCAAGATGTGGAGCAGCACGTATTGTTTCGAGGTTGCAGTCCACTAAATATTAGCAGAGTTATGCCCCTTTGAAAGTTTCTGTAACCTTTTTGTTTCTGGCTAACTCCTCCTACAGTTTACATGTGATCCAGCTGAAACTTGATTTATAGTTAGACCATGATGTGAAGTAGTGCATATTATTTCGAGGTTACAGTCCACCAAATATTAGCAGAGTTATGGCTCTTTGAAAATTTCTGTAAATTTTTAGTTTCCGGCTAACTCCTCCTGCAGTTTACATTTGATAAGCTGCAACTTGAATTATAGTTAGACCATGATGTGAAGCAGTGCATATTATTTTGAGGTTACAGTCCTTTAAATATTAGCAGAGTGATTCCCTTTCGAAAATTTCTGTAAATTTTTCATTTCCAGCTAACTCCTACAGTTTACATCTGATCAAGCTGAAACTTTGTAAATAGTTACACAATGATGTGGAGCAGTGCATATTATTTCGAGGTTATAGTACACCCAATATTGACAGAGTTATGCCCCTTTGAAAATTTCCGTAAAATTTCGTTTCTGGCTAACTCCTCCTACAATTTGCATCCAGTCATGCTGAAACTTATTTATTGTGATTTATTGACCATGATATGGAGCAGTGCATATTGTTTCCAGGTTACAGTCCACCATATATTAGCAGAGTTGTGTCCCTTTGAAAATTTCTGTAAACTTTTCGTTTCTGGCTTACTCCTATAGTTTACATCCAATCAAGCTGAAACTTTGTAAATAGATACACCATGATGTGGAGCAGTGCATGTTTCGAGGTTACAGTTCACCAAATATCAGCAGATTTGCGCCCCTTTGAAAATTTTGGTAATTTTTTTTGTTTCCAATTAACTCCACTTACTGTTTACATCCAGAGCACTGATTTATACAGGAGTTAGTATATGTGCTACATCTTATTACTTGCCACAGGCATATAATACTTCCCCTTGCTAAGCTCTTGTTTAAGATGTCATATTCTCCAAACCACATAATGGATTTGGTTTAATATATTTGATATGATGATAGATATAGGTTCAAAGTGTTATTCAGCAATATCCCCAACCACGCCTATGTCCTTAAGGTCTAGGTCACAGACTTAGAACTTTAATATTAAAGTTAGGCGTTAAAGTTTTTAACAGCTCATATTTTCCAGACCATGTGATGGATTTGGTTTATGTTTCTGTGTGCTGATACATATAGGTCCAAAGTTTTATTCAGCAATACCTCCTGTGCCCATGCCCTTAAGATCAAGGTCACAGACTTAGAATTTAAATGTTAAACGTTTTCCAGTAGCTCATATATTCAGGCTAGCTGATGGATTTCGTTTAAAATTAATATGATGATAGATATCAGTCTGACGTTTTGTTCAGCAGTACCCTCTCCCACACCTGTGATCTTAAGGTCAAGGTCACAGACTTAGAACCTTTATATCAACTTAAAGTTTTTAACAGCATATATTTCCAGACCATATGAATGTTGGTATTATGGTAGAAATAAGTCAAAGGTTTAATTCAGCAATGCTCCTTATACTTAAGGTCATGGTCATGGTCTTGGAACTTTTATGTTAAAGTTTTTAACAGTTCATATTTTCCAGACCCAATACCTGCTCCCCCTTCCCACCACCTCACCCACCTTCCACTCGCTGCCCATGGCTTTAAGGCACTTGTTCAGGCAAGCTCTGCTGTCTGAACAGCTCTTGTAAATAGAAATTCCTGTATTTGATGCAAACAGTGTTGACTCTGATCAGACTAGTGTTCTGCAGCATCTGATCTGGGTCTACACTGTTTGCCATTGTCACTTTTTTGGGACGCTAGACTTAAATCAGTTAAAGTGCTAAACATATCAGCAGCCAATGATAATTTGAATTTTTATTGTAATTTTCAGAGAAAATAAGTCTTAATGTTTCATGTGAATTGTTTGAAATGTTAAGTATTATGTAATAAAAATTTTTTGTCACCCGCCATTTGGGAGAAAAAAGGTAGGACACTGTTTTTGGCTTTCCGTGGCGCGTGGTGCATGGTTCCGAATTTTTAGTAGGTATCTTGTCCCCTTAACTACTCCCACAGTTTTTGTCCGATCCTTTTGAAACTTTACAGGTGCTTTAAGGATGGTCTGAAAATATGCATGTGGTTTTTTCAGAGTCCTGAAATTATTTTTTGTCACTTTTTACACATTTTGAACTTAGGCATTTTTGGAGTTCTAATATTACAGGAGTCTATAGGGAGTAGGTACATTGTCCCCTTAACTCCTCCCACAGTTTTTGGCCGATCCTTTTGAAACTTTACATGGGCTTTTAGGATGGCCTGAAGATACGCATGTGGATTTTTCAGAATCCTGAAATCATTTTTTATTACTTTTTCTGCATTTTTAATTTAGACATTTTTTTGAATTCTAATATTACAGAAGCGTATAGGGAGTAGGTATCTTGTCCCCTTAACTCCTCCCACAGTTTTTGGCCAATCCTTTTGAAATTTTATGTGGGCTTTTAGGATGGCCTGAAGATATGCATGTGGTTTTTTCAGAATCCTGAAATATTTTTTTATTTCTTTTTCCGCATTTTTAACTTGGACATTTTTTGAGTTCTAATACTACAGAAGCGTATAGGGAGTAGGTACCTTGTCCCCGTAACTCCTACCACAGTTTTAAGCTGATCCTTTTGAAACTTTACAGGCGCTTTAAGGATGGTCTGAAGATATGCTTGTGTTTTTTTCAGAATCCTGAAATTATTTTTTATCACTGGTTTCCTGCTTCAATACTTAGGTAAGTGACACAGGATCAATGGTCCTCTGGTTAACTTACCCATTTTTAACAGCTCAAATAAAAATAAGGTGGGGGACATAAATTCCCTATGGAATTTGCTTGTTGTTACAGTCTTTTTTCTCAGATAACCTTGATCACAGAACAACCATTTCTAACTCAAGAAAGGCAAAGGCCTAATAACATTTCTGCATTTTTATTATGCTCCCAACTTTGAAAAAAGTTGGGGGGCATATTGCTTCTGGCTTGTCTGTTCTTTCTTTCATCATGCTTTCTTGTGCACAGCATAACTTTAGAACCATTTATGCTAATGTTTTGAAATTTCATTTATGGATTCCTCATGAAAAAATAGGTGACTCATTATTTTTTTCTTATCCGAATTATCTCCCGTTTTACAGTTATTTCCCTTTTAATAAAATAGCATTGAAATCTCGATAGTAAGATATCTCAAAAAGTATTTGAGCTAGAACTTTCATATATGGTATACTGATTGGGACTGAGGAGGAGATCACTTGATTAAATTTTCAACCAATTTAATGAAATTATGTTATGGCCCTTTGCAATTTTTGGCCCTTTGTTGCTTTCATGTGCATAGCATAACTTTAGAACCATGTATGCTAATGTTTTGAAATTTCATATATAGATTCCTCATGAAAAAATAGGTGACCCATATTTTTATTCTTATCCGAAGTTATCTCCCATTTTAGAGTTATTTCCCTTTTAATAAGATAACATTGAAATCTCATTAGCAAGATATCTCAAAAAGTATTTAAGCTAGAGCCTCGATATTTGGTAAACTGATTGAGACTGAGGAGGAGATCACCTGATTAAATTTTCAATCAATTAAATGAAATGTTGTTGGAGTTATGGCCCTTTGGAATTTCTGGCCATTTAATCTTGTTGCTTTCATGTGCATTGCATAAGTTTAAAACCATGTATGCTAATGTTTTGAAATTTCATATATCGATTCCTCATGAAAAAATAGGTGACCCATATTTTTTTCTTATCCGAAGTATTTCCCATTTTAGAGTTATTTTCTTGTAATAAAATAACATTGAAATCTCGTTAGCAAGATATCTCAAAAAGTATTTGAGCTAGAGCCTTGATTTGTGGTATTCATATTTGGACTGAGGAGGAGATCACCTGATTAAATTTTCAGCCAGTTAAATAAAATGTTGTTGTGGTTATGGCCCTTTGCAATTTCTGGCTATTTTACCTTGTTGTTTTCATATGCATAGCATTAGTTATGAACCATGTATGCTAATGTTTTGAAATTTCATATATGGATACCTCATGAAAAAATAGGTGACCTGTATTTTTTTTCTTATCTGAATTTTCTCCCCTATTACAGTTATTTCCTTTTTAATAAAATAACATTAAGATCTTGTTAGCAGGATATCGAAAAAAAGAGTTTGAGCTAAAGCCTTGATATTTGGTATACTGATTGGGACTGAGGAGGAGATCACCTGGTTAAATTTTCCACCAATTAAATGAAATGATGTTGGAGTTGTGGCCCTTTGCAATTTTAGGTTATTTAATCTTGTAACTTATATGTGCAAAGCATAAGTTTAGAACCATGTATGCTAATGTTTTGAAATTTCATATATGGATTCCTCATGAAAAAATAGGTGACACTTATTTTTTTCTTTTCCAAATTATCTCCCAGGTTAGAGTTATTTCCCTTTAAATAAAATAACATTGAAATCTCATTAGAAAGATATCTCAAAAGGTTTTAGAGCTAGAGCCTTGATATTTGGTATACTGATTGGGACTGAGGACGAGATCACCTGATTAAATTTTGAACCAATTAAATGAAATTTTGTTGGAGCTATGGCCCTTTGCAATTTTTGGCCATTTAATGCTGTTGCTTTCTTGTGCATAGTATAACTTTAAAACCATGTATGCTTATGTTTTGAAATTTCATATATGGATTCCTCATGAAAAAATAGGTGACCCGTATTGTTTTTCTTATCTGAATTTTCTCCCATTTTGGAGTTATTTCCCTTTTAATAAAATAACATTGAAATCTTGTTAGCAAGATATCTCAAAAAGTATTTGAGCTAGAACCTTGATACTTGGTATACTGACTGGGACTGAGGAGGAGATTACTTGTTTAAATTTTCAACCGATAAATGGAATGTTGTTAGAGTTATGGCCCTTTGCAATTTCTGGCCATTTAATGTTGCTTTTTTGTGCATAGCATAACTTTAGAACCATGTACGCTAATGTTTTGAAATTTCATATATGGACATCTCATAAAAAAATTGGTGACCCATATTCCTTTTTCTCTTATCGGAATTATCTCCCTTTTTAGTTATTTCCCTTTAAATAAAACAACATTGAAATTTCATTGGCAACATATCTCAAAAAATATTTGAACTAGAGCCTTGATATACTGATTGGGACTCAGTGGGGAGGAGATCACCTGGTTTAATTTTCAACCAATTAAATGAAATGTTGGAGTTAAGGCCCTTTGCAATTTCTGGCCATTTAATGTTGTTGCTTTATTGTGTATAGCGTAAGTTTAGAACCATGTATGCTAACGTTTTGAAATTTTATTTATGGATTCCTCATAAAATATAGGTGACCTATATTTTTCTTCATATCCGAATTATCTCCCATTTAAGAGTTATTTCCCTTTAATAAAATAACACTGAAATCTCATATATTCTGTTGTTACCATCATGGGCAAGCAGTGTTGGAGTCAAGTAGAGTTAGAGTCAGGCAGTTGGGGGCATAGTGTTTTACAAACACCAGCTCTAGTTTTTATTTATTTTTTCATTTTTATTTTTCTTCTTTGTTTTCCACATATATACAACTTTAACAGTTAACTCCCACATGTGGAAATTGTTCCTGGCAATGACCAACATGCCACTGCCTTTTTTGAAACTAGCTTGTAACATTACATTATTTTTTTTGTCCACATACAGTCTAAAATTGTTGTATTATAAAGCAAAAGTCAAAAGCAAAACTTTTTGACTTACGATCATACTTACTAGTCCATTCTAAGCACAAGATTTTGACTGCTGACATGGCCTTCTATCTAATTTTCTTAGGGTCAGTCAAACTGGTTGTCTCTTGGCATCCAAACTTAAGCACTAACTAAGTAGACACTCAAGACTCATTTAGCAGGACTTAACATTTAATTATATGACCATACTGACATCATAAAAGATGGACTTACTAGAATTAACACTTATAATGTTCACATAAACCAGTGAATGAATTATTTAGTTTGTATCTTTTGTATGGAAGGGACCTAATAATGCAAATACACAGTAACTTATTGTAGATATTAGAGGGTATGAAGGCATTACAAAAACACACCTATCCAAATATATTGAAAATTGTACAACCAAAAAAGAAAGTTTTCAGATTAAAAAACTCTCATATTTTTCTTATGTCCGCTCACAATATGGATTTTGGGTACTCATTAGAACTGCCTCGCAGAGGCAGTTCTAATGAGTACCCACAATCTATGTTTTTGTGCAGAAATAAGAATATTAATGTATACCCCTGTAAACCCTAGTTTTACTACATAAAAGTGAGGTTTAAGGGGTCAAAATTATATAGGCATGTTTTAGTGATGGCTTGATCTTTTCCCAGCAAAGAAGGCAAAACAAGTGTTGTATTTATTTAGTTAGTACAAATCGTATTAATATACAACTGTTTACAACTGAATGTAAGGTCCTCTGTGATAACTAAACCTGCTGTTTGGGAATGAGAAATTTTCTTTTAATGAAAAACTTGAAATATTAAAAATTAAAATGAAAAGCAACTTTCTCTAAATTAAAATAACATGCAAATTTTCCTTGCTACAGTTATTTTCTCTGTGAAATAAATAACTTTAGAGCTTTGTCTTAAATGCTGAAAAGAGGTCTGATAGATAGTATCTTGGAAACAGACTGAACTATTCTGTTATAATTTAGCTATGTATGGTGATTAGAGGTTAAATACATTTATAAGCTGCTAACTCTTTTGGCGTCAAAGTTCATACTACATTTGTCGTCTGCTTTATTTTTTTTTTTAAAAACTATCAGTTGGAAAGAAGTTTATATGTAAAGTTGAAAGACTGAATGTCAAACGTGTAGATCCTGATGAGACGGCTCATTATGAGATTTATGCTGTTTGCAAAAGCCAATAGTATCCCCTGTGGCAGCTAAAGAGTTAAGACATAATATGCTGGGTAGTAATTTCAGAGTAGACAACATTCTTTCGTGGAGATTGATCATGAAATATTTTCTACGGTCATTCTCTCCCTTCTGCTGATTCAAGAAGGGCAGTTGTCAGTTTCTGGAGAAAGAATGTACAAAATACTGGTTAACAGCTTAGAGGACTAAGCCTGCCCAGTAAACATGTGGTTAGGTAAACTGACCGCGCTCGACATGACCCCACTGGGTTGACTGGGCTGTAAAACCTCAACACAAACAAGTAATTTCAGACGATAATTTTCTCAAATATTTTCTAATTTCTTATTTTTCTCAGATAACAGGTTTTGACATTTCATGCAAATTGTCTCCGAAATGCCAAAGCCTTTTTTTTTCTGGGAAAAGTCAGAAAATATAAATTTATCACCTGCTGTGTTAGCCTAGAGAGTGGTAAAAATGAAGTAGTATTACTGAAAGAGTCTGACTTATACTCTATTTTCTGAATAGTCATGTAAATATGGTTTTGTTGTACTTCATATGCAATACCTATTTTATACATTGAACATATTAAAATTACAATTAGGACTTGTAAGGAAGCATATTTGGTGTAAATTCTAGGATTTTTTTTTTTTTTTTTTTTTTTTCTTTTTCCATTAAAGCATATGTTGTGGGTAGTCATTAGAAATTTTCCATTGAGTACCCAAAACATGTTTTAATGGAAAACTGGAGAAATTATCCCAGAATTATCATCGAATACTCCTCCTAAACAAGTCCTTTGGTGTCTTGTCTATAACAGCACAGACTGCTACACAGCTTGTCATTACAACCAAGGCAAACATCAAACCTCGACAAAATGCCAACTTTCCAGTAGATGGTCAAATTGTTGTGGAAATCCGAGATGTTTATGGTAGAAGGGTTTATTCAGGACCAGATTCTACTTTGGTGAGCATTTCTGTATAATCCTTTTCAGTTTTGATTCAATTTGTCCTAAGTATTGGGATAGACAGCCTCAAGCAAACAGTATAGTCCCAGATCAGACACTGCAGAATATGGCATCTGATCAGAGTCTACACTGCTTGCCACTCATCCAGCATTATTTCAGACACATCAGAGGTACTAAAATGTAATTTTACAAATCTTAGGACAAGTATGGTAAGGAGTTAAGGTGTCCCAATACTTTGGATAAATATGGTATGACCGTTCCAGTTCTCAAAAGTATTCAGATATTTATACCATCCAGTTATTCAATGGTCTTAACTCTTGCCTTGCCATGCTGAATGAATTAAGATGCCATGCCCACATCTAATTTTCAGCCAATCTGAATACAGTCCAACCTGTACTTACGACCACCTCTGTTCAGCATACATCTGTTTTTAATGGCCATTTTTGAGTCCCCCAAAACTATTTACCATGTAAATGACCCTGTATTAACCAAACACCTGTCTAATGTGACCAACGGCCGGTAAAATATATCCAAAATTGCATAAAACTCTTGCTTAAGGGGCCATTATTTTGCAGCCGTATCTTTTTTTTTTGGCACCACATTACGTCGGTGTAAAAGTTCGGAGCTCTAAATCTGACCGTTTCGGTGTTTAGTGAGACCCAACCCCCCAAAAGAGCTAAACGAACAGGTATATTATTTTTATGTACTGGAGCCCAGTAATAATCGATATGTTCAAATTCAGCGTGGTTAGACCGGTAACCAGTAGAATGTTTACAAAATCCAATATCAAAAAGAAAGTTATCGAGTAGCCGCCATATACAAAAATTAATGTTATTTCGCAGGTGCAATCAGTTAATGGATAATAACTGTTTGTTTGCCACTTGGCAGAGGTGCGAATATTATATTTCATAATGCAATGAAGAGTTAAAAACGCTATAGGCCATGACTTTGAAGAGATGCTAATCCTACCATATTAAGACTTTGCATGCTGGATAAAAAATTCAGCAGAGGACATTTTGAAATATTTTTCTTATTTTTCCTGGAAAATAAGATCTGACACTTCATGCAAATTGTCTCCTTATACTAGGATTTGACACTTCGTGCAGATTGTCTCCTAAGGAGACAATTTGCATTAAGTGTCAGATCCTATTTTCTAGGAAAAATAAAAGAAAAAAAAAGTATTACTTTGTCATCTGCTGAATCTGCCCATAGCATGGTGAGTGTTACTTAAGAAATTTGAGTAAAGATGCGAAAAATTAATGACTGTGTAAATCAAAGGATGTTTGTTTTGATGACCAGATTTATAAACCTTTAATATCAGATTTTTTCGGTTTCTGGAATGGTCCAGTAATGTTACAGGCCATACAAGCCACCTGATGAGTACCCTTGGTCGAGATGAAACAATTTTTCACAGGTCTCAGTCAAACCTGAATTAAGCAAGCACCTGTCTGAAGCAAGCAATTTTGCCTTATCCCGTAGCCGCTTGCTTAAGTCAGGTTGGCCTGTACTTGATCTAGATTTTTGATACAAATTCACATGCTTAATTACAAGCAGTGCAGAGCCAGATTAGCTGGTTTCTTCAACTGATATGGATCTACACTGTTTGCAAAGCAGGGCATATCCGGGTCCAGACATGCTAAGTCTCCCGAAAATTGCGGGAGGGTCACGGAAAAACAGCTTTTCTCACGCCACACGAAATTTTAATAAAATCTTCCCAAAAAAATGAAAATCCCGACTTTGGATCGAAACATTTTAAAAAGCTATGCTTGTATATTGGAAAAACTTCGATCCAGAGTAGTCCAAATATCAATCCAAAGTAGATCAAATATCGATCAAAAGCGTATAAAATGCTTGGACTGAATGGGAAACACATTAAACATGAAAAACAAAGCGTCTTGATACCGTTATTGCATTGTGGGATAGTGTTGTCCAAAATGGCAAAAAGATCGGCATCTCCAGGGCTTTGCTCCCTGAAGTAATGTGTTACAATAAATTAAAATACTGTAACCCATCTTCAAGATCCTAGAAGAAAAGAGAAACCAGAAATAAAGGAATCTATTTCTTATTGACAAGTTAGATCAAAATGGTGATGGGATTGAACAGCCAATTGGGATGACCCCAGTTTAATAAGTATCTGCACGACCGTAAAAATCACTTTCCGTGAAATTTCCTTCAGGCACAAGGTGCTTGCAATAAAAAAAGGGGGGTCTAAAACTCTTCACACCACGTTACAGTTCGGAATTGGAAAAAGTGTACGAAAAAACACACACACACACGCACACACTTTTTAATGGGGGATGCATATAGTATCAATGCTGTCCGTACTTACGTCTGTCCCATCCTGTACGTAACACAAATAGTTTTCGTGGGATATCTTTTGAACAGATTGGTGTATTGGATTGAAATTTTATACACAGGTATATAATCATAAAGTATAGGTCAAGTTCAATTTAGGGTAAAATCCACCAATTATTTTGGGAGTTATGGCCCTTTTTCAACTTTGAAAAATTTTTAACTTCAGAAAAATGGTTTCCGTTCAATATCTTTCGAAAAGATTAGTGTATTGGATTCAAATTTTATACACAGGTATATAATCATAAAATGTAGGTCAAGTTCGATTTAGGGAAAAATCCACCAATTATTTTGGGAGGCCCTTTTTCAACTTCGAAAAATGGTTTCCGTTCCATAACTTTTGAAAAGATTAGTGTTTGGGATTCATATTTTATACACCAGCATATAATTATAAAATATAGGTCAAGTTCTATTTAGGGTAAAATCCACGGATTATTTTTTGGAGTTAGGGCCCTTTTTCAAAGTTGAAAAATAGTTAAAACATGGTTTCCGTTTGATATCTTTTGAAAAGATTAGTGTATTGGATTCAAATTTTATAGGCAGGTACATAATCATAAAATGTAGGTCAATTTCGATGTAGGGTTAAATCCACCAATTATTTTTGGAGTTATGGCTCTTTTTCAACTTTGAAAAATGGTTTCTGTTCCATAACTTTTGAAAAGATTAGTATATTAGATTCATATTTTATACACGAGCATATAGTTATAAAATACAGGTCAAGTTCAATTTACGGTAAAATCCACCAATTATTTTTGGAGTTATGGCCCTTTTTCAGTGTTGAAAAATAGTTTTTGTTTGATATCTTTTAAAAACACAAGTGTATTGGATTCATATTTAATACACAGGTATATAATCATTAAATAGAGGTCAAGTTCGATTTAGGGTAAAATCCACCCATTATTATAGAAATTATGGCCCTTTTCACCTTCAAAAAATATTTTCCTTTTGATATTTATTTAAAAAAGATTGGTGTATTGGATTCGTGTTTTATACACAGGCATATAATCATAAAATATAGGTCTAGTTCAATTTAGGGTAAAATCGGCCAATTATTATTAGAGTTATGGTCCTTTTTTCAACTTCATTTTTTGCAAAAGGCCTGTGTGCGGGTGGGTATAGCCCCTGGGCGGGGGCATCTGTGTCATATTGACAAATTTCTAGTTATTACTTTTATTTTTACCTAAGGCATATGACTGTTGCTCCATTATTAACTTTTCCTAGAATTCTTAGATTCCAGGATGATGACATCAGTAGAGAGATAAAAAAAGAATTAATATTAGTTTAATTAACAAATAAACATTTTTTGTTACTTCTGGAGTATGGAATGCTATAAGTATAATAAAGCCCTGGTCATTGACAGTGATTAACAAGAAAAAGGCTTAGCTAGAGGACAGGATCTCTTAAGAATGGTGTTTAAAAAAAATGAGCAAAAGTATTACAAGAAAACATTGATGCAAAGCATCAATACGCTGGGAAACTAATCTGTCACGCATTACTTAGCTCCCTATAGATCGTAGTATAGTGATAAAATGTTATAATTTATGAAAAGGTTGTAATTATATAAATTATCGCAATACTCAACGATAAAAACATTATAGACATTATCAGAGCTATGTAAAAAAAAAATCAACTATGATCGTCTGTTTTCTAGCCCACATACATAATTACATGTCGCCATCCATAGTCTAGGCCAAACATACTATATTCAAAATCATCTATGTAGCAGTGTTTCGTTCTTTTCTCCATTCATAACATTTTCTTTCGGCCCAAATCATTCCATGCTTGAATATCAAATTAAACTGTATTATTAAACCAGCTTATAATCTGTTCGATTTGAGAATGCATATTTCCAATCGTAAACAAAGAAAAATATCTTTTGTTTCTTCTTCGTAGTACGACAAAAAAAACGAAATGAAAAAATTCAAACATGTACGAATATTGACAGCAACAAGCTCATTTCAGGTCAAATGGTCAAATTGGGGCTCCTATGGGAAAACTGCTAATTCCTCTTTTAAATGAGCAAAACCCACATTGCTACATTCATTCAACACAGTACTTCTCATTTCACTATGTTACCAATAGCACAGTTCTCTGCTGCAAAAGTGTGACTTTGAATAATAATAAAAAAAAGTGGGGGGGGGGGGGGGGGTGGGGGGGGTGAATAATTATATTAAACCCCACTAAGAACCCCATAAAACTGGAATAAAACCGATGTTCTCCAAATGCATACACATTTTACAAATACAACCTCAAATAGATACGCCGGGCTTCAGCCCAGCGTAAATAAATAGCTCTCAGAATACACCATTTTCCACCAATTTCTTAAAAAAATTTTCCAGGGGAGCTTGGCATGCTCCCCCAGATCCCACAAACTTGGCTTCGCGCCTTTGGCGCTCACCTACCTGGCTCAACCATGCTGTCTCCCTCATTTTATTTTTCAAAACTTAACATGTCTGCAGGTTCAGCGAGACTAGGGTTAAGAGATTCATCTTCTCAAAGGAGATATCCATATATGGGTTGTGCCAAGCAAAATTGTCTTTGCTCAAAATGCACAGATCCAAATTCATCCAATGCATACCCAAAATGTGATCCACACATTTGCTCTCTACTGATATATACCATAGTGTCCAATGATTCTGTTAGCGGACAGTGAAGACTGATCAAACTGCTCAAATGGTGCATGCCACACACACACACATATATATATATATATATATATATATATATATATATATATATATATATATATATATATATATATATATATATATATATATGTGGCATGCACCATATATATTTCAGGCCTGAAAAGATTGCCTCTGGATCTACAGCTGTATCTTTTGTAGGATTCTTTTGACATGTGCATTTATTTTTCAGCAACTTTTTACATAATTACCTCTTTTTTGAACTTAGAATTTCCATTTGCAAAGCTTGTGTCCACAACTCTGTTTACATCTTTCATCGAGTTTATCAGAAATTATGTCCCCCACCTATGGGGAGGGGGACACCTATGGGGAGGTTGACATATTGTTTTTGGTGCAGAGCCCACCTGTGTCAGCGTCTGTGTCAGTGTTGGCGTTGGTTTGACACTTTCTTGTCTGCACAGTATCTTGTGAACCAGTGGTTGGATTCTTACAAATTTTCATGGATATATAATTGGGGCATAACAAAGAACTGATTAGATTTTGGTGACCTTGACCTAATTTTCAAGGTCACAGCAGTAGGAAAACTAAAAATTCATGGTGGGGGACATCTGTTTTCTCGGAAAACACTGATACTAGTTTTGTATATTTCCTTCTTAGGACCTAAAGATGTGCTTATGGTTTTAGATGGTTTATTCAGAAATTTCTGATTGCATTATATAAGGGTTCTGTAAAAAGAACTTCCAAAATGTAAGTATTCACAAATTTCTTTATTTCATGCCCTCAAAGTTGTCCCATTGACTAGAAATGCATAATTTCAGTCAATGAATCCACTTCCAGAATGGGTCACGGTACAGTGGTTTAGGTATACTGGTATATGCCAGATCCAAGCACCTGTCAGGACTGATATCTTTGTCCAGCAAGGAAGGTTTTCAATTTTGGAAAAAGGAAGAAGTCACAAGGGGCAGAGTCTGGTGAATAAGGAAGATGTTGTAAGACTGTTACCTTCTCTTTTTGCAAAAAATTGTAGCATTGGCAATGTATGGACTGGGCTTTATCATGTAGAAGTCAGACATGTTTGAAACCCATAACTGGGTGCTGTTTCTGATAGTATTTTTCACTTACTTCAATACCACATCTTTGTAGTATTTTCCAGTAACAATTTTGCCCTTTTAAACTAGACTTGTATTGTTACATCACTGGGGCGTCCAACTGATATTGGCTTGCAGTTGGGCAAGACCTGCTATCCTTGTAGTGGGTAAGGGTAGAGGGGGAATGTTTTTATTTCTTCTGTTTCTTCACTTTCATTCCTGTTCCTCTTTCTTCCCTGTCCCTCTCTTTCATCTCCTCTACTCTCTCTTCTATCTCTTTTCTCCCTTTCTCTGGGAGACGACACAAAATGACCCTCAAGGGTTGACGTGTCGTTAAACCCCAACACAATCAATCACCAGAGAGGAAGATTGCATACAAAACATTCTTTGCACTTAATGTATGTTTAGCAATTACTGGTCTTTTGCTGTTTTTGGTGGTCCATATTTTATTGCTATCTTCCTAACAGGTTCAGAATAATGAACCCAACTTTCATCGCCAGTGACTTACATTTACAAATTGCTTTTCATCATATTTTGGAAATATTTTAAGGAATTGTTTAACTCTCTCCTTCTTTTGACCATCAGTCAAAAATGAGGCACCTACCAGGCAGAAATCTTCTATCATTTAAGATATTCTTTAGAACTCTTGATAGTGAGATGCCAAACATTCATGCTATATCAGATACTGTAGACCTAGTATCTCTTAAAACAATTTCTTTTACTTTTGATAAAATTTCATCAAGAGATGCAGACTTTGGTTTTCCTGATTTGGGTGCATTTTCGATGGACTCTAACCCAAAATCAAATGTCTTTTTCCATCTACAAAGCATGTTATAAGACACATTAGTAAATCTGTAAAAACAGAAATTTCAGTAAATATTTGTTTCAAAGAACAACCTATCAGAGTGAGCTTTTATGTAGGCCTGTATTTCCTCCTTCGCAATACTTTTACCAACAATTTTTACAACAGTAGTCGGGGCCGGTTGGGTGTGGCAAAGGTGTTGGGTATCTTATGTCATTGGGGCACCCAACTGATATTGGCTTCCAGTTGGGCAAGGCCTGCTATTCTTTTAGCTGGCAAGGGTAGAGGGCAGGGCTCGGGAAAACCGGAAAAATAGCCAGTCTGGACCGATATTAAGAATTCTGGACCGATTTCAAACACCCCAAAACGCTAATAAATCGGTCCAACAGTTTTGTGCCTTCAACCCCATTTTTCCCAAACCAACCAATTTTCACGAATCAATGATGTCTAAAAAATCACAAACGGACAAGTCTTCCCAAACTGACAACGTCCGGGCACCTTTTAAATGCGATATTATGGTAGTTAAAAGGCTCTAAATGGTCATTTGACATGTATATTGGACAGACAGCTGAATAACGGCAACCTACCGCAGCACAAATTAATTACGTCATTATCCAAATATTGTCAAAAAATCAACACTTCACTGACCTTTGTGCAGTAAACAAGCGATTAACACGAATCATCAGTAACGGTAGTCTGATAATTAATCCGTATGTGTGACACGTGTAAATACACTGAGACTGCAAAACATCCAGGTGCAGTCGGCGTGTCCAAAAGATCAAAGGTCGCTTTACTGAGAGTGATAAAAGAATGCACCGCTTGAACGCACCCGTTTTCTTCCTCTTCCTTTTTGTTTTGATTAACACGGTTTGTCGGTCCCAGATTCGATAAATGAATTCCCAAACCGAGTACGTCCTGATCAGATGTCGCATACAACGGCGTCTGATCCGGGTATTATTGATTGGTTCTTTTATTTTATTTATTTATTTATTTTTTTTTTTTTTTTGTTGATTGCCGTAACACGCCAGTATAAGTCAAGGTAGATTTCACGGTAAAAATAAGTAATGCACCACTTGCGCTAGACAAGATTGGCCAGTGCTTAAAATTTAAACAGTCTGATCAAATCTTGAAACATTAAAAACTGTAAAACCGCCCGTGGCGCAGGCCTTTTATATTGACCAAATTAGGTCCATGAAAGTCGTTTCGTTCCGTCTCTCCTGTTTCCCGCCGTCTTCGCGCTTATACAAGACGGGAATCAGTTGTTTATAAATAGTCTAGGAAAACCCTGCGGAGGTGGAAATAACAACAAAACCGTCTTTTTTTTTCTTTCTTTCTTTCTTTTTACATACCTGACTGTATTTATTGATGACGCCAGCTTTGATCATGCTCGTTATACCCGGACTTCCGTCATATAACGGAGTTGAGGTGTATTATTTAAAAGGAGTTATAGGACTGCCAATTGTCATTAGTTTTCGTGACAGGTGATATATACATTTTTTTTTGGAAATGGGCTCATTGATGACGTCATCGTCATCGGCTGGACCGATTCAGATTTCAAAATTTCCAGAGCCCTGGTAGAGGGGGAATGTTTTTATTTCTTGTTTCTTCACTTTCATTCCTGTTCCTCTTTCTTCCCTGTCCCACTCTTTCATCTTCCCTATCTCTTCTGCCTCCTTTCTCCCTTTCTCTGGGAGATGACACAAAATGACCCACAAAGGTTGATGTGTCATTAAACACCAACACAATCAATCAATTACAACAATAGTCAACTACTGCATGTATTCAAATGGCAAATTATCTATCTTTCAATCAGATTTATGGGCATATATACACATCGTGTAGGTATTGGATAGCGCTTTACAGGTATTTTTATGCCCCGCCACCAAAAAAGTGGTGGGGTATTATGTTATACTCTCTGAAATTTTGAGTGTCCGTCCGTCAGCGCCCCCACCATTCGTCTGCCCTCAACTCCTCCTATAGTTTTAGGCCAATCCTTTTCAAACTTTACAGGCCCTTTTAGGATGGTCTGAAGATATGCATATTGTTTTTTCAGAATCCTGAAATTATTTTTTATCACATTTTTTCATTTTTAACAGACTTTTTTTGAGCCCTAGTACTACAGAAATGTATAGGGAGCTTGTACCTTGTATGTGCAACTCCTCCTACAGTTTTAGGCTAATCCTTTTGAAACTTTACAGGCGCTTTTAGGATGGTCTGAAAATATGCATATTGTTTTTTCAGAATCCTGAAATTATTTTTTATTACATTTTTGCATTTTTAACTTCGACTTTTTTCGAGCCCTAATACTATAGAAATGTATAGGGAGTGTGTACCTTGTATGCGCAACTCCTCTTACATTTTCAGGCCAATCCTTTTGAAACTTTACAGACGCTTTTAGGATGGTCTGAAGATATGCATATTGTTTTTTTTTTTCAGTATCCTGAAATTTTTTTTATCACTTTTTATTGCATTTTTAACTTAGACTTTTTGGTGTTTTTTTTTTTTTTTTTTTTTTTTTTTTTTTTGAGTTATTAAATAACTGTTTATGGCTTGTCTTCATGTTTAACTTAGATTGTTTTCAGCCCTTATAATACAGAAGTGCATAGGGAATATGTCCCTGTGTGGCAGAGCATGGTGCATGGCTTGCAGTTTTATTTTATTTGTTTTAAACTCCATGTGAAAAGTGAGCAGTGACACAATAAGCAGTTCTTATTGAACACCCCTTGTATCCCCTTTAAAAATCCTTTTGCCATACATAATTTGTACATTGTAAATGAAAGGTTATCATATTTCTGACATGCTCCTTATGTCCTGTTAGATTTGGTCTTTGGCTTTTTATTGTGGTTACAAAAGAGGCCTTAGCCACAGCTATATTATATGTATGAATAACTTAACCCTTGTCATGCTGAATAAATTAAGATGCCACTGCCACTTATAATTGTCAGCCAGTCAGCTAACTTTATCCAGGTTGTTGATACAAATTCATATATTGAATGACAAATAGTGAGATCCAGAATATTTGGCTTCAAGATCTACACTGTTTACAAAGGCAGGTCATAGCTGGGTTCAGCGGATTAAGGGTTAACAGTTGAATTTGCATTGTATATGCTTGTTTCTTGCAGCAAGTAACAGTTACAACAGATCCTCCTAGTACATGTCTGTCTGCTGATGCAAGCTTCATGACTGTAGATGGTCAGGGAATATTCATGGGATCAGTCTGTGAAGCTATTGTAAATGTCACTCTCCAGTTTGATGCAGTTAGTGCCCTTTCTGTCATTCCTCTCGTCTCAGACGTTACAGGAAATTTAGAAATAAACAGTAAGTAATAGTGCCTTATAAGATGTTTTTTTTTTTCACATGAAAATAACTGATATTTTTCTTATATTTCCTTGAAAACATATATATTGAGTATTCATTTGAAGTCCATTGCTGAGGCTATTCTAAAAAGTACTTACAACATAATTTAACCCCAGTCATATATATTTTTGTCTTTTCCATGTGTTTGTGTGTGTGGCTGTAACCTTTTTAGGTCACCTGTCACGTAGTGACAAGGTGAGCTGTTGTGATCACATTTTGTCCATTGTCCGCTGTGCATCCGTCCGTCCGTTCATAAACAATTTCTTCAAATGACATCTCCTCCTAAACCATTGATTGGATTTTGACCAAACTTCACAGGAATGATTCTTGGTTGGTACTCTTTCAAAGTTATTCAGATGGTTTCAGTCCATTGCACATCTAGGTCACAGGAGCTAAAAATAGATTTAACTGAAACTTAAAAAACCTTCTTTTCTGAAACCAGAAAGCCCAGGTCTTTGATATTTGGTATGTAGCTTCATCTGGTGGACCTCTACCAAAGTTATTTAAATTATAGCCCTAGGATCAAAAGTGGCCCCGCACCTGGGGTCTCTTGTTTTACACCCATATAGGGAAAAACTTTAAAAATCTTTTGTCTGAAAGCAGAAGGCCCAGTCCTTTGATATTTGATACATAGCTTCACCTAGTGGACCTCTACAAAATTGTTCAAGTTATTGCCCTGGGGCCAAAAATGACCCGACCCTGAGGCTGACGTTTTACACAGACTTATATAGAGAAAACCTTTAAAAATCTGAAGCCAGAAGGCCCAGGTCTTTGATATTTGGTACATGGCTTCACCTAGTGGACCTCTGCCAAGATTGTTCAGATTATAGCCCTTGGGCCAAAAATGGCCTCGCCCCAGGGCCGACATGTTTTACATACACTATCATAGGAAAAAAAACTTAAAAAGTCTTCTTGTCTGAAAGTGCAAGGCCTAGGCCTTTGATATTTGGTAAGTAACATTGCCTAAAGGTCCTTTGACATGAGTGTTCAAATTATACCCCTGGGATGAAAAGAGGCCCCAAACTTAGTACCAAATAAGCTTATAATTATGCAATGCTTAAGGTTGGGACCCTCAAACTTAGTACAGATGTTGGTCCTCACCAGTAGATGATCCTGAGGGCAAAGGTCAAGGTCACCAGGACCTTTAGTACTAAAATGCTTGATAACTTGGCAGTGCTTGGGGATAGGACCCTCAAACTTAGTGATGTTGGTCCTCACCAGTAGATGACACAGTCGGCAAAGGTCATTGTCAAGGTCACCATGACCTTTAGTACTAAAATGCTTATAATTTGGCAGTGCTTGAGGCTAGAACACTTGAACTTAAATGGGATGTTGGTCTTGACCAGAGGATGACCCTAATGGCAAAGGTCAAGGTCACAGTGACCTCTAGTATTAAACAAGCTTATAACTCTGCAATGCTTGGGTCTAGGACCCTCAAATGTAGTAGAGATGTTTCTTCTGATCAGAAGATGACCCTGAGGGCAAAGGTCATGGTCAAGGTGATCATGACTTTTAAAACTGCATCTCTGTATAACATGATTCAGGTGAGCAATATAGGGCCGTAATGGCCCTCTTGTTTGTTTGTTTTTTGTTGTTTTTTTCGTTAAACATTTCCTTTGAAACTACTGCACCTAGGATCTTTAAATTTGCTAAAATATTTGGGTATGGCTTGTTGTACTGTTGGAAAGAGAATTGGCTTACTCCTGGATATTCTTACATTTATCCATTTTACTTTATCTGCAATCAAAACCTTGGATATCTGTATCAAAGCTTTTGTGTCCATGACAAGTTTTTCTATTAGAAAAAAATGACAAAAAATTCATGTTTAACTGATAACTTAACCAGATGTTTCATAGCTACTGCCCTCAACTCTCATGCATAAATGAGTCTGTTCACAACAGGTGGCATTACCAGATTTACCTGGGGACTACTTTTCTGTGATAACAGTGGTTCCCTGCACTCTAATATATAATCTTAAAATCTTTGTTTTTTAGTATAAGCAAAAACATTTAAAACTTGTAATTTTATTAACCTTTTATGTAGATGTAGATTTTTTTGCAATTGGTTTTGATCTACTTCATTGTGTTTTATATTTAAGAATTTTTCAGTTGGTTTCTAGATTAACACTTGTGTTATCAGTATTACTTTACGGTAAATGTCCTAAACTTTCGAACACTCTAAAATTTCGAACACCTAATATTTTTACCCAAAATAATTTCTGGAAATGTCCTAAAATCTCGAACAGTAGCAGTTTTTGCAAAAAGGGGATTTCTAAAATTTCGAACACAGCTTTCTACAAGTAATTTTTTATCGGCACAGTCTAATTTCGATAACTTTTTTTTTTTTTTTCGTTACAGAACCGGAAACTAAAGTAGTAGTGTTGAAAGCCACCGCAAAACGTAAATGCACACAGCAGTGTCATAACGAATTTTAGTTACACAAATGGCAAGCGATACTGACTGAAAATTCACAAGAAAAAAAAGAGAGACTTCCATCGCAATGTTAGCCATTTCCACGCGACAGTCATGTGGATGTCCGCGTGATAAGGGTTAGATTATGTGCAGACGATCTAGAACTGTTGTTACCTTGTGGCAGATATGATAAATATTCCGGTTGAAAAACGAAGGCCAGGATAAATTTATGGATCCACGCTGTACGATCTGACTATTTGCTGTTTGTTCGTGTGTCTCACCACTTCTTCGTATGTCTTATTACTATACCTACGTAGATTTTCATGGGTCTGCTAAGATACGCCACCGGGCGACGACACGCAATTCTAGGACAGTCTCATTTCCGGTATAGATTACGAAAATATATGTGAAAATACAGAAAATGCAAGTCACATTCCCTTGCGCCGCATGAGGTTTTACGGCCCAGTCAACCCAATGGGGTCATGCCCCGCATGAAGAAACCACGTGCTCATAAAGGTAACGTCACGAGAAATCGTGGCAGAAACCGCTTAGAGGGAAAACACACACTTATGTTCGTTAAATTATGGAGCATTTTTTCGTCAGAAATGCATATGAAAATGGCAATTCTAGGACAGTCTCATTTCCAGTATAGATTACAAAAATATATGTGAAAATACAGAAAAAGCAACAGTCACATTCCCTTGCCCCGCATGAAGAAACCGCGTGCTCGTAAAGGTAACGTCACGAGAAATCGTGGCAGAAACCGCTTAGAGGGAAAACACACACTTGTGTTTGTTATAGAGCATTTTTTCGTCACAAATGCATATGAAACTGGCAGGTATTTAAAACAGAACCTAAGTATTGGGACAGATAACTGTAGACTCAGATCAGACGCCGCAGAGAAAGAGGGAATGAAACTACTTAGGGGGAATAGGGAACATGGAAATTTGGAAAACACTTTCAGGACAATAAGATTTGCGACCAGTGAAGATGCAGATCATCTTCCAATGCAAGGGCAATCGGATTTTGCCGTTTGTGGTAACAAACAGGCTCGAAACTCCAGTTCTTGGAGAGATAACTAATCTTTGGTTAAATACATCACCGTTTCAGTGAAGGTTTTACATGTGTTCTGCGGCATCTGATCTGGGTCTACATTGTTTGCTCAGGCCTGTCTGTCCGAATCCTAGAGTAAGTACGGAAATTCAGTCAAATCGAATCCCTTCAGAAATCATCCTGGATCCGCCCCTGATTCATAAAAAAAAATACTGGGTCCGACTCGTAAAATTCATCATCAGGCATATGCAATTAGCTCCCTTTAAACAGTAAACCTAAAGATTGAGGACCTTACTCCACATTTACCAGGGTATAAATAAATATAAGTAATGTTATTCTTTTACATTATGTATATATTGAGAACATTATAATTATTAAAATACTCAGAAAATGAACAGTCACAAAGCAATATTTCCCTTGCCACGCATTAAGAAACCACGTGCTCGTAGTGGTACGTCACGTGAAATCGTGGCGGGAAACCTTTTCGGGAGAAACACAAACTTATTTTATAGAGCCTTTTCTCGTTAGAAATGCATACGAAACTGGAACATATTAAAAGTTTAAAGAACCTAAATATTGGAACAGATAGGCCTATGCAAACAGCGTAGTCCCAGATCAGAGGCCGCAGAGAACAAGGGAATGAAACTAATTTAGGGGAATTGGGGAATTGGCCTCTGGGCTTTTCATGATTGTCCTCCGAGTATATTCATTTCTTTTTTTTTTTCTTTTTTTTTTTAAATCTGTAAATTTTTATTCTTTTTTTTTTTTTTTAACCCCGTTACAATTCCTCTTTCAGACCTGGGTCATATCTAAAAGAGGTTCTCCAGTATTTTCTTTCTTTCATCTTTCTAATATGTGTACTACCCTCTTGTTCTCTTTCACCCTGACAGTCTGGAGTTTGTCAAAAACATGAATATGTATAATAATTATTTTATGTTTATGAATTATGTGGTAGTACACCTTTTTCTCTACTATCATACTATCTGCAAACCATTGTAAAAACTCCCAAGATTCTGGATGTTTAAATTAACTGTAGTTACTTGAAGAAGAAAACAGTTCAGACCCAGGTCTTTCAGTCTAATCTGGATCTGCACTATTATCCCATGTATATCCATTGAAAGCTTGGGGTTTTGATGGCTTATCAAAAATATGATGTTATGATGTATTCAGAGTTAAATCACTTCGCCCAGACCTCTCCTCAACATCATTCCTTGACACTCTATGTACGGTAGGTTATGCTGTTTTGTGCATATCCAAGCAAATTTTATTGTAACATAGGTAGACATTGATGAATCGAAGAGGCTGGGGTGTGCTTGAAGTCTCTAAAATTATTTTCTAAGATCTATATATAGAATGTATCCATTTACAGATTTCATTTTATAAAAAACCCGACAACCTTATACATGTTGAGTAAAACATACACAGGAAAAAGTTACTCTGTATTTTTTTATCATTTTAATATTCTATTTTGTTATCTTTTTCATAGTTCTTTTTTTTTTTTTTTTTTGTATTTATAAATACAGTCAATTTATAAAATATCATTAATTAATGCTATATACAGGCTCCAATCTGCCAAGAAGGTTTCTTCTTCTTCTTGATTTGATAGTGCAATCTGTCTATGAACTCTGTACATAACTTGAAGTTTCATTTAAAATACTCTGATATTCAGTTGTTGATTTTTACATCTAGCTAGATAAATGTAGTATTTTGCATATAAAAAGATAAAATGCAATATTTTATTTACCCCATGCTCCCTTTGCAAACTAAAAATGAAGTACTCTTCTGTAAGATTACAATGTATGTTATATGAATTTAACCAATGGGTTATGTCATTAATGAATTGTTGTGTTTTACAACAAAAATATATTCGTTTCTTAATTAAAGCCAGTATTGGGTGTCTTCACAGGTATTCCTGCATTTTTCAAGGGTATTCCGGTATTTCGGTAGTATTCCGGTATTTCCGTAAGCCGTGTGACCGCTATAGCAGAATTCCAAAGTTGATCTGATCATTTCTGCAAAGCGTGGCGCACATGCGATAGTAAGAAAGCGCTACAGGCGAAATTGTAAATTAGCAGGTGCATCCGCGCAATCTGATCTGGGTCATTCCTGCTCGTCCGTACACTGTCCTTCGATAATATTCACCGCTAATATTTAAGTTTAGCCTGCCAAAGGTTTCAGTAAGCACGCCGAAAATGTTTTCGTCGTGAGGATTAACAGGAGATTTAATGCCTCCAGCAAAATATTTCCTGTCTGACGGCATGATTGTCATGATATGCTCAGTGCATCCTATTTGAACAGGTAATGGTCCCAACAGAGACGATAGGCCCCAACAAGCCAAAATGAACCTAATCATTTGATACAAATGTGATCAGTCTGTGCACTTGCTGGAGACTACCATTCATGTATTACAGTGTTTTATACAAATGACCTAATCAGCGAATTGAGTGGACACAATCCTGCACTAGACTGCGTCTAGCACTCTGATCTGACTTACACATATACACAAAGGGACATTTTCGCATGAACATGGATCTAATGAAAGGATTACTATTAATGATAGATAATTCTTGCAATAAGTTTCATTACCGAATTCTAAACGACAATACACTTTTTTTTTTTTTTTTTTTTAAGAAGGAAATATTGCTAAAAATGATAATGACAGTTCACAGGTTTGGCATACCTAGTTCTGTTTGGTGTAGAGCTAAAATCTTTGATCTTGATGAGGCTGCATTCAGATCTGGTTGTCCGCACTGTTCGTTTATGTATGAGTCCTTTCCAATAGAAACCACCTTATGGCATTTGAGACCAGCATAAACAAGATCAACATGCACATCCACGCAGTCTATGTATCGAGGCAGTCTGATCTGGGTCTACACATATCACCAACAGAGTGCATTATGTCAGCAAGCTGTGTGAATACTGCGCTTCGAAACGGCGGAAATTCAAATCAGTCTGCGCTTTTCACATTTAATCTCCGTACGCTTCACCTTTGAGGAAAGGGACTTTTATATTTCTGTAGTGGCTCAAACAAGAACAAACGTGCGGTAACCTTTTGAAGTATTTTTGGTCAGCTTGTGTATCTCAGTGCGGTAAAGTGAATAGGGTTGTTACGTAAGAAGACAGTGGACTAAGCCAGCCTTTTTTAAAAATGGCACATTCCCGGAGTGCCGAACAAACGTATCTGGCGATTAGTTAGTATACCAGATAATTAATTGTTTTGTTATGAGAAACATTATTCGACATAGAATTAATTGGATAGAATTGAAAACATAAGTGTGGTAATTATTTATTAGTTCGTACAATTTCACATTCGATTTACAAATCACCCATATCAAATAAGAAAACCCTTTCGTTGTGTAGGTCCTTTTTAGTCCTTTTGGGTGTCTGATAGCCAGGTCAGTTTTGTCTGTAAGTGAATCTGTCCTAAAATTTCAAACAGTAAATGTTTTAGCAAACCATAATTTCTAATATTTCGAACAGCAAGAAGTGGAATTATTTAATTTTGTTCGAAATTTTAGGACATTTACCGTACTAATTACTTAACAGAACATCATTTTATTAGCATCTGGGCAGGGTTTTATGATCTCATGCAGTCATCAGAAACATATGGAAATGCAATACAACACTAACCCTTTGATATAGTACTAGTAGGGAAGGTGGGGATCAAATTCTCTAAGAGAAAAATATGGCATGCTAAGTTTAAAAGCTATGATAAATGTCCTAAAATTTCGAACGCTTTATTCCATACCTTTTTATATGTATTATGGTTTCACGTTGGTCGTCTGTGAGTCCAGTCCGTCCGTCTGTCCGTCCGTCTGTGGTATGTCCGTTTCATCCGTTTTTCGTTTCTGGATGATAACTTGAGTAAACACCAATGGATTTTCACCAAACTTGGTATGTGCATTGATATTGTAGAGATCTGGTTTTGGATTGCTAATGGCCAAATTTCGTCAATTTTTGAAGGAGTTATCTGCCCAAGACACGTCCATTATTTATGTTTCCGGACTATAACTTGAGTAAATAACAACGGATTTTCATCAAACTTGCTATATGCATTGAGATTAAGGAGATCTGGATCGGGACTGCTAATGAGCAAATTCCGTCAAACTTTTACGGAGTTATCTGCCCGAGACATGTCCATATTTTCGTTTCTGAACAATACCTTTAGTAAATAACAAGGGATTTGAACCAAACTTGCTATATATATTGATATTATGGAGATCTGGTTTGGAATTGCTAATGGGCAAATTTTGTCAAATTTTTACAGAGTTATCTGCCCGAGACACGCCCATATTTTCATTTCTGGATGATAACTTGAGTAAATAACAAGGCCTTTTAACCAAACTTGCTATATGCATTGATATTATTAAGATCTGGTTTAGGATTGTTATCTGGTCCTCCGTCATTTTCTTTCCAGACATTTTCGCAACGATAAAATCAATACATAAACAAGTAATTGCTATGGCGGGGTATTATGCTTGCAGTGCTTTTATTGGCCTAAATTTTTATTTTTATGCAAATGTTGCTTAAAATACTTAATGGAAAAGGCAAACAGTGTAGACCCTGATCAGACTGCTGGAGCAGTCTGATCTGGGTCTGCACGATTGCATATATCATTTTGTCAGACATGTTGGAGTTTGAAATTTTTGGACATTTACCGTATATCAATTATGAAGGCCTGTCCGTCTTTATTTTGTTTCCAGATGATGATTTGAGTAAACATCAATGGATTTTCACTAAACTTGGTATGTGCATTGATATTGTGGAGATCTGATTTGGGATTGCTAATGGGCAAACTTTATCAAATTTTGACAGAGTTAACAGCCTGAGACACACCCATATTTTCCTTTCTTGATGATACTCGTAACTTGAGTAAATGTCAAGGGATTTTAACCAAACTTGGTACGTGGATCAATATTAAGGAGACCTGGTTTGGGGTTGGTAATGGGCAAATTTCCTCAATTTTTGACAGTTATATGCATGTGACACGATAATGACCGGTTAATATTTTACGTTTCTATTTGTAGAAATAAGAAAAATATTAACCTAATACCCTCTTATCTGTAGTAGTTGTAAGTTATAATTCTTAAAGGATCTTTCTAAGTAATGACATAATCCACTTAAACCCCTATGTCCATCAGGGGCCCTAGCGAAATAGATTTGCTGCCTGATGATTTAGTAGCAGAGCTGCTAGTAACTAAATCAATAATGTTACCTAGTTAAAATGAGAAATATTGATGTTTTACTTATTTCTCCACGAAAACATATGTTGTATGTACTCAGGGGTCAGGCCACAGGGTGACTGGGGCGAAAGTCGCCCCTGAGGTCTCAAGTCGCCCTGGGAAGCCCTGAGGACGACAAAAACTTTGCCCTCGATTTTTGCAACTTTTTAAAAAGCTAGTACTTGTGCAAAACGAACTTGTTAATAGGAAATCCACTAAAAATTGAGCAAACATACAAAGGTAAAATTCCTTTGAAAAAAAAGTTGTTAGATGTATCAGAAATGCCACAGAATAAAAGTCTGATGTGGTTTAATAAGTTTTTAAGGAAAACTGTTTGCATACTAAGTGACCAAAAGACCGTTTTCGTCAATGTCATAAGTTTTCATAAATGAACCATTTTCGAGCTGAAAATGGGTCAGAAATGGCATTAAAATGCTAAAAACTAAGTTTAAAAGTAGACAGACATTTTAGTTAACAAATTTCTTTTTATCATTATGTTTATAGCTTATCAATCCACAGATCTTGATGTTTTGAGGAGATCAATTTCCAAATAGAAATGGGTCTAGATATGATACACATGTCTGTGTTTCTGTGAATCATTTAATTTGTTTAGAAGTAAGAATGAACAGGTCTTCAGTAAAAAAAAAAAAATCCTTTTTTGTTAATTCCCAAGACATTGCAGTAGAGGGAGTCGAGAGTCCTTAAGTGTCATGGTTTTGATAGGTTAACCGAGTCTTGACTTCTCCCTCATCCTATAAAACTTCTTCCTGTTTTGTCTGGAGGGAGAAGTCACTTCTCCCTAAATTTCTGAGCCAGCTTGACCCCTGGTACTCATTAGGAGTGCCTCAGCAAGGTGCTTCTAATGGGTACTACAACATATGTTTTCATGGAGAAAGAAGTAAAAATTATTTTGTGAATACCCTTTCTCGTCTGGAGTTATGCTGTTCAAAAGTTAGTTTCTATGTTTTTCTTTGTTGATCAGCCAACAAGTGAGGAAGCTCCTATAGAGATCAAACGATTATGTGTAGCTCAAACTCATAGTAATTAAGAGTGAGGTTTAATTTAGTTCAGTCGATTCAACAGATGTGCTCTATGGTTCCAAGATGGTACTTTTGCATTTTTTATTTCCTTGTTTCACTTATTTTCGATGAAGTGCTGTTTTTGCGATGTCATTTTGTTAACTCAGCCCTTATCAGATGCCCCAAAAGGGCTGAGTTTCGTGATTGTGGATGGGAAACACCCAGGTAACAAGGTTATAAAACTTTTTTACACATTACGAAAACATGCCTATTCAAATATATAGAAAATTTCACCTCAAAAAAACGAAACTTTTCAGGTAAAAACTCTGATATTTTTCATATTTCTGCTCAAAACATAGATTGTGGATACTCGTTAGAACTGCCTGGATGAGGCAGTTCTAACAAGTACCACAATCTATGTTTTTGAGCAGAAATAAGAAAAATAAGGTATACCTCTGTAAACCCCAGTTTTATTATATAAAAGTGGGGTTTAAAGGGGTCAAAATTATATAGGCATGTTTTCATGATGATGTGCAACTCAGGTGAGCTTGAAACTTTCTCTGCTAATAAATATAAAAATGCCAAAAATAGTTTCCATTTTCATATTTATTAGCAAAGAAATTAACATGCTCAGCTATGTTTAGCAAAAAAAAAAGAGTTTGCATTTTTTAGTAATTTGAGATTTATTAGCAGGACAAATTTCATCTCAGCTTAATTGAGCATGAGAAAGGTTTTATAACCTTAGGAGCCAGATTGACATGGAGTCCTTACAATATCTTATCAGGTTCCAAGGTGGTATTTCTTTTGCAGCTTTTATTTCCTTCATTCACTCATTTTTGATGAAGTGCTGTTTTGTGATGTCGTTTTGTTTTACGCCGCCCTTATCAGATGCCTTAGAAGGGCTGTATTGGTGATTATGGCCTGTCCAAGGTATCTTCTTGTTTTAAGGCATCTGTCACAGTGTGACAATTTCTACCTAATAAATAATAAAATAATAAAAGATAAAAATAATAAAAAAAAAAACAATAAAAATAAAAATGGTTGAAATTGCATAGAATGGGTAAAAGAAATATATAGGTATTTTATGTGATTGTGTTTTGAAATATGATATAAAAGAAGAAGAAGAAGAAGAAAAAGAAGAAGAAAAGGAATAATATTTATGAAAGTATAAAATTTAGAATTAATATTTCTCAGTGTCACTTTCCCTGCAAGGTTTTGATCATTATCACAACATAAGCTGTGGTCATAACTGAAGATCTGAATGTTTGAAACTTGGGTGAGAAAATGCTTAATAGTTTAATTACTTTGATTAACAGCTGATACTCTGATCTGAATTGTACACACTGTCAGAGCTACCAGATTGAGTTGTTTGTTTGCAAAAGGAAATGGCTTGATTGATAGAAATTAACCTGAGCAAAAGAGATCTTAGATTTTGTTAAGTACTATCTGATTACAACTTCATGCCAAACTGGGCTTTGGTCAAATTAATCTTTACACTTATCAAACTTCTTTTATAATGTTGAGCTTTTGGCAATTTCAACTTCCTTGAGTAATTATGTCACCTTTTTGAGAAGAAACATATTTAAGATGGGCTGAAACTTTGTATCTTCAGTCTATCACTGGTATTCATACATACTGCATCAAGAATCTAGGCTCAGCTATTCTCCGAACTTGAGATAGCTAAATTTGTGAACTTGGGTATTGTGTGCTTTAGCTTTAAACAATAGGACTTGAGTTAGTGACTTGGAAGAAATTTAGGACTTGGATTCATTTGGACATTCAAACCGAGGGAAGTACATTATTTACTTATTTGGAACTCTGCATTTATTTTTAGAACTTTGAGGTGGACATTTGCATAAGTAAAAGGAACTTGATGAATTGACCATTAAATGATAATTAATATTTAGGGAAGTGACTTAATATTGAGAAACTGTTATTTAGATAGTATTTAGAAAGAAGAATTATTTAGGAGTAAACTGTTCTATTATTTACGTTACCTACATGACATTTTCTTTATGATATTTGCCATAAACATTTAGAATAATTTTGGGTAAATTTGAGAAATTCTACAACTGTGTTTGGACTTGTTATTTCTTAGAAGTTAAGAACTTTACGTGTCTGATTAAAGGTTTAATTTAATCAGACTGGACCCCGTAACTGGGAATGAGGAAACAGTAACAGGATACGGCTAGAGCTAATTCCCCAAACTTTGCAAAAGCCGTATTCTGTCACAAGCGGTGTGTGCGGGACTGAGGCAACTGTAGTAGTCATCATATCAGGCTCAGGTCAAAGGCAACGAACGGAGCCAAGCGACAGCTACTACAGCAGCGACAGCAGCAAAGGATACAGCAGCTGGATAATAGTCACTCACAGACAGCACCTTCCCCTGAAGAGGAATAGTCCAGCCGACTGAGAAGGAGGCAGCCAGCATCACCTCCTCCCCATTTGTTCTCCCGGTTGCACGTATGTGGTGGGGAAGTCTCAGATTGACATGCAGTCCATTACGAAAACATGCCTATTCAAATATACTGAAAATTTTACCACCAAAAAATGAAAATTTTCAGATAAAAAATTCTGATAGTTTTCATAATTCAGCTCAAAACATAGATTGTAGGTACTCCTTAGAACTGCCTTCGCAAGGCAGTTCTAATGAGTACCCACAATCTATGTTTTTGAGCAGAAATAAGAAAAATAATGTATACCCCTGTAAACCCCAGTTTTACTGTATAAAAGTGGGGTTTTAAGGGGGTCAAAATTATATAGGCATGTTTTCGTGATGTCTTACAATCTGATCAGGTCTTTGCTTTTCGGCTTATTCACCATTAACTATTGTAGAATGAATATATGGGATGTGTCAAGCGAAAATGTGTCTTTGAGCATGCTCAAAATGCAGTCTTATCCGCAGTTTAATTCTACATTGATACATTCTATAGTGTCCATTGATTCCGTTAGCAGAAAGCAAAGGCCCTGATCAGGCCTCGAGCTTATAAAACTTTTTTCATGCTGAACTCAGCTGAGCATGAAATTTTCTCTGCTAATAAATATGAAAATGCCAACAATAGTTGGCATTTTCATATTTATATTTGTTGGCATTTTCATATTTAGCAGAGAAAATTCCATGCTCAGCTAGATTTAGCAAGAAAGAAATTGCAATTGTTAGTAATTTGAGATTTATTAGCAGGACAAATTTCATGCTCAGCTGAGTTGAGCAGGAAAAAAGTTTTATAACCTGGGGGCCAGACTGTGTGGATGTTCAGGCTGATCTGGTTCTTAGCTGTCTGCATATGCCCAAGACAAGTCTTTTCATGGCCTGGCCTTCAGTGTATAGAGCCAGATTATTCAAAAAGACGCTGTTTTGATTATCTGCCTCTGCAAAATTACTTACTGTCTGTAATAATGATAATAATAATAATCCATTCTGTTTTGTTTTTGGCAGATGAAATCCATTTGGCCAGTTTTGCAGACTTACAAAAGGGTATTAAAAGATTTGGTCAGTACATTGGTCACCATGTTGATGGATTTTCCCATTTTGCCACTAGTGACATAAATGCCGGAATGTATAATATACTCACAGGTAAGAAGATTGAAAAAAACAACAACAACAAAGAAACAACAAAAAACAACAACAACAAACTACAGTTCAGTTTAGAGATGAAAAGCATTATGAAAAATCTGCAGTAAAGATAACCAAAGTTTGGGCTTGTTAAGTTTTAGCTCACCTGAGCTATGCTAAAAAACTATAATTCAGTTCAGAGGTGGATATCATTATAAAAAATCACCAGTAAAGATAACCAAATTTTGGGCTTGTGAAGGTTTGAGTTCACCTGAGCTATGCTAAAAAGGAGCTACTCCGCAACCTCTTTATAACATTATTGCTAGAATCCAAATAAAAAATCATGTTAACTAAACAATTGTGTTGTATCCAAACAAAAAAAAAAAACAAAACTGAAAAACTGTATATATTATATAGAAAGTCATTTTTCTATATAATCTATATATCTTTACTGTATCCAAGCAAAACAAATATGTACAGATAACATAAAAAAGTGACCATAAATGGTCACTTTCTATAATTTTTTGTTTGGATACAACACATTTTGGGTCCACCTTTAAACCATCTTATATCAAAACCATCCTCTAATAAAACACCTTATAAAGAGATTCCAGTGTTTATTGATTGCTTTCCTACCATCGTCTGTCTAACTGTGGATCTGTTAACGCTTTTAAGGGACTCCTCCAAAACACCTATTCGACCCTAATTCAGTAGAGATTTTTCTTGGATATGGTGATTTCAAAATACTGAAATTATGTTGAGCTTTTTTTTTTTTTTTTCTTGTTTGATGTTTATGTGTTTGTTTGAGTTGGAGTTCTAAGGCCTTGTCAACACTGTTAATATCAAGTTGAGCCAGTCAGTTAACCTACACACATTCTTCACAGGCAGGTTATGTCCTCGAAGCAGTCAAGCAGTGCTTCTGCACATACTTTTGCCAGTAACTGACAACTGCCCTTCTAGAAAACTGAAAATGGAAACTAACCAAATGGTCAGTTTTCTATATAATCTAGGACTGGCTAATCAGAGCTAAAAAGATAATAAATTATCAGTCCTGCCATTGTGATCAATAATCTAATAGTAATCATTGAAGATTTGGTCATATTTTTACCTTTCTGGCTTACTGTCTGAGCATGACTATAACCTAAGATTATACTTTACCGTAATTATTCGGACAGACAGGCCTTAGCAAACAGTGTAGAACCAGATGAGACGCCAGGGAGTGTGGCGTCTCATCAGGATCTAGACGGTTTGCCACTCCAGCTATTTTTAGACACAACATTGGTTAGTAAAATTTAAGAACAAGTATGGTAAAGAGCTGAGGTGTCCGAATACTTAGGGTAAATAGGGTAATGTAATAGACATTTAAATCAAATAATCATTTATTAGCAAATCAGTGCTGATAATCATTTTTGTGGAATTCATAGATCAATTATCCTATTACTCATGGCAGCCTTAATATAATCCATACATTCTTGTTTGGATACAACACAGTTGTTTAACTAATGGTGGTTTTTGCTTAATGTAAAAAAGAGGTTAAGTATGGATTTTCTGTATCTAATTGCACTAAGATCAGTTCACTGCATCTGATCAGTGTCTGCATTGTTAAAAGTCATTCAGCAGTGCTTAGACCCATCTGTGGGTAGTAAAAGGACTTGTTCAAATTTTGGGACATGTCTGATAAGAAGTTTAGGTGTCAAATATCACTGTGCACTTGTGACATAATCAGCCTTTGGCTTATGTGATATCATTCAATAAAAAAAAAAAAAAATGACATCCTACAAGGTTAAAAATAGTTTGGCAATTTTCTTACTGTTGCAAGAAAAGTTTGATGAAATAGACGTAAATTCATAATATCTTTGTTGTTTTATATGTGATAAACTTGTAGCTGAGAACCATATACTTTTTGCCAAGAAGCTGAAATAGATCATCATCATCATCATCATCATCATCATCACATAGCTCAAAAAAAGAGCAGGTATCAGGCAAATAATTTTTTTTTATTTTGGCACAAAAACATGTTGTGGGCACTCATTAGAAGTGCCTCACCAAGGCACTTCTAATGAGGGCTGTTCCAGAAAAAAGTGGGGATGGGGGTGTCTTTTAAGGCACTTTTTAGCTCACCTGAGCAGAAGGCCCAGGATGAGCTATTGTGATCACTTGCCGTCCGTCGTCCATCGTCTGTTGTCCACACCTTTGAACGACTTCTCCTCTGAAACCTCTAGACCAATTTTCTTCAAACTTCATGTAGAGCCTTCTGTTAAAAGGGGATTGAAAATTTGTACAAATGGTCATAGTCCATTAATCAAGATGGCCGCCATGTCCATATATGGTAAAAACACTTAAAACTCTTCTCCAGAACTAAGAAAGCTTCAGAGTTGAATCTTGGTATATAGCATCATGAACTCGAGGTCTAGCAAGTTTGTTCAAATGATGACCTTTTTATGGCAAGGTCAAATTTGCATTCCCCATGCATATGTATGGGGAAAATGTTGACAAGTCATTTTCTCAAAATGTATTAAAGACTAATGGCTGAAACTTACAATGAGTGATTAAACTAGTAAAACATTTTAGTTATATTCAAAATTTTGTCCCCTGGGAGTTATCTGCCCTTGCCCCAGGGCTATATACATATATAATTGTGTAATTTTTTAAATGTCTTCTTTGAAACCGCTAGAGCAATTTTCACCAGATTTCACATGGGGCCTTGTGTCGAAAGGGTATTGCCATTTGGTTCAAATGGTTCCATGCTTTTGAACAAGCTGGTGGCCATGCCCATATGTGGTAAAAACACTTAAAAAACTTCTTCTCCAGAACCCAAGAAAGCTTTTTGGCTGAATCTTGGTATAAAGTATCGAGGACTCAAGGTCTACCAAGTTGTTTTAAATGATGACCGTAAGTTGGCCTTTGACTTTTATACGGCAAGGTCAGATTTGTGTCCCCATGCATTTGTATGGGGAAAATGATGAAAAGGCATTTTCTCAAAATGTTTTAAAGACTAATGGTTGAAACTTACAATGGGTGATTAAAGTAATAAAACATTTTGGTTATATTTAAAATTGTATCCCCTGGGAGTTATCTGCCGTTGCACCTGGGGTATAAACAAAGATAAAATTGTGTAATTTTTAAATGTCTTCTCTGAAACCCATTAAGCAATTTTCACCAGATTTCACATGGGGCTTTTTGTCAAAAGGGTATACTGGTATTGCCAATTTGTCTAAATGGTCCCTATAGATTTGTATGGGTAAAAAGTTGAAAAAACCATGCATTTTTTTTTTTTTTTTTTTTTTTTTTTTTTCAATATGTATTTAAGACTAATGGCTGAAACTTACAATGTATTCACATTGGACGTATGTGTGTCTGTCCATCTGTATGCATGAGGGAGCAGTTCTGGGTTGCACCCCATAAATATGCCTAAATATACACTCCAGAGTGTTGTCCATCATAGACAGAGACGTACAAACAGTACTATAGGAGTGATCACACCTCACACTTGCTCTCTGTACATCTAGACCCACAGTTTTTGGACAAAATAGACAGAATGTCCAAAACTTGTGCAAACAACCCCCCCCCCCCCCCCCACCCCCCACACACACACCTTTTAAAAGTAATTAGAAAATATCTACTTCTGAGGTGCAACTCACATGTTGATTTTTCCCAACAAGTCTGGATGGTACACATAATCAACCCACAACTACCCTCTCATGAGAGCAGACATCTGTCAGTCGTACGTCCGTCTGTTTTTCGTTTCCGGATGATAACTTGAGTAAACATCAATGGATTTTCACCAAACTTGGTATATGCATTGATATTGTAGAGATCTGGTCTGGGATAGCTAATAGACAAATTTGTCAAATTGTTATGGAGTTATCTGCCCGAGACGCGCCCATATTTTCGTTTCCAGATGATAACTTGAATAAACATCAATGGGTTTTCACCAAACTTGGTATGTGCATTGATATTGTAGAGATCTGGTTTCGGATTGCTAATGGGAAAATTTCGTCAAATTTTAACGGAGTTACCTGCCCGAAACACGCCCATATATTTTGTTTTCTGGACGATAACTTGAGTAAATGTCAAGGGATTTTAACCAAACGGTACATGCATTGATATGAAGGAAATCTGGTTTGGGATTGCTTATGGGCAAATTTTGTCAGTGTTTGACCGAGTTATCTGCCCGTGACATGATAATGGCGGGGTATTATTTAACATTCTTATTACGCCCCTGCCGTTTACAATGGGAGGGCATATAGTATCCGTCCCGTATGTAACACAAATGGTTTCCGTGCAATATCTTTAGAAAGGATTGGATTGAAATTTTATACACAGGTATATAATCATAAAATGTAGGTCAAGTTCCATTTAGGGTAAAATCCACCAATTATTTTGGGAGTTATGGCTCTTTTTTCAACTTTGAAAAATTTTCAACTTTAAAAAATGGTTTCCGTGCAATATCTTTTGAAAGGATTGGTGTATTGGATTGAAATTTTAAATACAGGTAAATAATCATAAAATGTAGGTCAGATTCGATTTAGAGTAAAAATCCACCTATTATTGTTGCACCTGCGTTAGCACGCAGGTGCGATATAGGTGTGCCGTGACCCGTCCGTTCGTCAACAATTGACTTGTGAGCTCAACTCCTCCTACAGTTTTTTGCCAGTCGTTTTGAAACTTCACAGATGTTTTGGCCATAGCGTGTAGATGTGCATATTGTTTGCTCATAATTCTCAGATTTTTTTTCCTCAACTTTTTCTGCTTTGTTAACTTAGTCGTTTTTTACCTAAAACCCTTATAGTCAGTGGGTGTCTTGTGAGCACAACTCCTCCTACAGTTTTTGGCCAATCATTTTGAAACTTCACAGATGTTTTGGCCATGGTGTATAGATGTGCATATTGTTTGCTTATAATTCTCAGATTTTTTTTTTAAACTTTTTCCGCTTTGTTAACTCAGTCAGTTTTTACCTAAACCCCTAATAGTCAGTGGGTGTCTCGTGAGCGCAACTCCTCCTACAGTTTTTGGCCAATCATTTTGAAACTTCACAGATGTTTTGGTCATGGTGTGTAGATGTGCATATTGTTTGCTCATAATTCTCAGATTTTTATTTAACTTTTTTCCCTTTGTTAACTTAGTCAGTTTGTACCTAAAACCCTTATAGTCAGTGGGTGTCTTGTGAGCGCAACTCCTCCTACAGTTTTTGGCCATTCATTTTGAAACTTCACAGATGTTTTGGCCATAGTGTGTAGATGTGCATATTGTTTGCTCATAATTCTCAGATTTTTTTTTCAACTTTTTTTGCTTTGTTAACTTAGTCAGTTTTTACCTAAAACCATAATAGTCAGTGGGTGTCTCGTGAGCGCAACTCCTACAGTTTTTGGCCAATCATTTTGAAACTTCACAGATGTTTTGGCCATGGTGTGTAGATACGCATATTGTTTGCTCATAATTCTCAGGTTTTTTTTAACTTTTTTCGCTTTGTTAACTTAGTCAGTTTTTGCCTAAAACCCTTATAGTCAGTGGGTGTTTTGTGAGCGCAACTCCTCCTGCAGTTTTAGGCTAATAGCTTTGAAACTTCACATATGATTAGGACATGGTCTGAAGATGTGCATATTTTTTGCACATAAATCTCAGATTCATTTCAGCAGAGTTAGGGGTCCTTGATTTATCCCCAAAATTGGTTTCTGCTCAATATCTTGTGAAAGAATTGATGGATTAGGATCATATTTTGCATACATATTGTTGTTAACAATACCTAGCTTGAGATTTCGCCAATTTTCAGCTGAGTTACTGGCCTTGATTAATGGGCAAAAATGATATCCACTCAATATCAATATCTTGTGAAATAATGGACAGGTTTAGATAAAATTTTGCAAGCCAATATTCCAAATTTTCTACTTTGTCCATTTTTCTAACCTACCAATTTCTTGAATAGTGCAAAATAGATTTTTTTCAATACAAATAGGAACTTGTATGACTTAATCCCCGCAGGTGCGACATCGCTTTCCGCGGATTTCTTGTTTTGGGAGTTATGGCCCTTTTTCAACTTTGAAAAATGGTTTCCGTTCCATAACTTTTGAAAAGATTAGTGTATTGGATTCATATTTTATACACAAGCATATAATTATAAAATATAGGTCAAGTTTTATTTATGGTAAAATCCACCAATTATTTTTGGAGTTATGGCCCTTTATCAATGTTGAAAAATGGTTTCCTATAGATATCTTTTGAAAGGATTGGTGTATTGGATTCAAATTTGATACATAAGTATATAATCATAAAATGTTGCTCAGGTCCAATTAAGGGTAAAATCCACCTATTATTTTTGGAGTTATGGCCCTTTTTCAAGTTTGAAAAATTTTCAACTTTGGAAAATGGTTTCCGTGCGATATCTTTGGAAAGGATTGGTGTATTGGATTAAAATTTTATACACAGGTAAATAATCATAAAATGTAGGTCAAGTCGATTTAGAGTAAAATCCACCTATCATTTTGGGAGTAATGGCCCTTTTTCAACTTTGAAAAATGATTTCTGTTCCATAACTTATGAAAAGATTAGTGTATTGGATTCATATTTCATACACAAGCATATAATTATAAAATATAGGTCAAGTTCGAATTAGGGTAACATCCACCAATTATTTTTGGAGTTATGGCCCTTTTTTCAACGTTGACAAATAGTTTCAGTTTGATATCTTTTGAAAGCATTAGTGTATTGAATTCATATTTAACACACAGGTATATCATCATAGAATAGAGGTCAAGTTCCAATTAGGGTAAAATCAAGCCATTACTATGGGAGTTATGGCCCTTTTTCACCTTCAGAAGATGTTTTCCTTCCGATATTTTTTTTTTTAAAATTGATTTGTGTTTTGGATTCTTATTTTATACACAGGTACATAATCATAAAATATGGTCAAGTTGGATTTAGGGTAAAATCTGCCAATTATTATGAGAGTTACGGCTCTTTTTTCAACTTCATTTTTTGCAAAATGCCTGCGTGTGGGTGAGGATGGCCCTGAGCGGGGGCATCTGTGTCATACTGACACATTTCTAGTTAAAGTAGTAAAACTGTTTAGTTAGGATGAAAATTTTGCCCCACAGGGCTTATCTGCACTTGCCCCTGGGCTATATACAGATATAGAATCATGAAATCTTTAAACGTCTTCTCTGAAATCACTTGACCAGTTTTTACCAGATTTCACGTGGGGCCTTCTGTCGAATTGATGTTGACAATTTGTTCAAATGGTTATGCACCATTGAACAAGATGGCTGCTATGTCCATATATGGTAAAAATGCTTAAAAATCTTCTTCTCCAGTACTAAGAAAGCTTTGAGGCTGAATCTTAGTATACAGCATCTGGGACTCAAGGTCTACCAACTGTTAAAATGATGGAACTAGGATGACCTTTTATGCACCTGTTTTGAAAAAATGGACATATTATGGCATGGTGCTGTCCATCAACATTCTGTTACCTCCATAACTCAGTAACCGTTCAGGATATCTTCATGCAATTTTATAGGAATATGTATTTGGTCAGGACAAGTATGATTGTTCCCCCTTTCTTAGTTTCCAAGTTGTACCCTTTAATTAATGTTCTCCAAATATTTGTAACCATTAGGGATAACTTCATGCAACTTTACAGGAATATGTATTAGGTCATGACAATGTGTCACACACAAGAATGATTGTTCCCCCTTTCTTATTTTCCAAGTTATGCCCCTTTGATCAATTTTTCCAAACATTCTTGTATGCTCCATAATTCAGTAACAGTTCAAAATAGCTTCATGCAATTTTATAGGAATATGCATTAGGTCAGGATGATGTGTCATGCAAAAGAATGATTGTTCCCCCTTTCTTATTTTCCAAGTTATGCCCCTTTGATTAATTTCTCCAAACATTCTTGTATGCCTCTGCTAACCCTAGTAAAACAGTGCTTGCCATCAAAACCCACTTTATACAAAACATAAGAATACGGCTGTTCCATGTTTATTATATAACATAAAAAATTTATAAAAAATATTTGACTCTTTTCCTGGGGACTGCTCACTTCCATATTTCAGACAGTGTGAATCCAGTTTTTTTGTGGGGAGTCTGGAAGGCCATTTGGGCAGACTGGTCTCGGTGAACAACCCAGTGTAATAAGACTATTTACATATATATGGACATAATATATACATTATATTAAAATTGGCTACAACATCATTAAATAAATAATGTGGTGCTGCAGGGGATGGTGGGCGGGATGAGCTCTCCAGCATTGCACTAATGTCTGCTTCTCCTTATCCAAAGAAATTAGCTGGACTGCAGCTTCTCTGTGTATTGACCACATGATTGACAGTGTGTCCTGACCAATCAGTGCCAGTCCAGCCCTGGGAGGTCGGGTGGTGCGAAGGTGTCATATATCTTACGTCACCGGGGTGTCCAACTGATATTGGCTTACAGTTGGGCAAGGCCTGCTATCCTTGTAGCAGGTAAGGGTAGAGGGGGAATGTTTTTATTTCTTCTGTTTCTTCACTTTAATTCCTGTTCTTCTTTCTTCTCTGTGTCTCTCTTTCATCTCTTCTACTATCTCTTTTCTCCCTTTTTCTGGGAGAGGACACAAAATGACCCACAAGGGTTGATGTGTCGTTAAACCCGAACACAATCAAGTGCCAGTCCAGCCACCTGTGGTTTTGTCCAGCAAAAGATCTGTCCAATCAGAAGTACACAGCTGCCCATCAACAACCCAGATAATAACATATATATATATATATATATATATATAATCTTATAATATTTGAACTTATTCAGTTATAAGAATAAAATAGTTCAACCTGTCTATAATGAAGCAGTATTATAAAATAAAAGTTTTGCATAAACTACAATTACAAAATTGTCATTTTATACAAAACATAAGAATATGGCCGCTCACTTGACCTTCATGAATGATTAAGCAATGTCAGGCTGCTCGACTTCCTAACTCCCCAACAATATGGCAGTCGGATTGATAACGGACAGCAGTCCTGCAAGGTGGTCTGATCCCACACATGAAGTTAACTGAGAGATAGGTTCCAAAATTGTGTTCCATATTTCAGACAGTGTGAATTTTCATGCAGATATAAGAAAAAAAATCAATACGGTAAATGTCCTAAAATTTCGAACACTTTATTCTCTACTATTCTGGCCTAAATTTTGGTTCTTATGCACTTGTTTCTTAAAATATTTAGTGGAATGGCAAACAGTGTAGACCCTGATCAGACTGCTTCTTCAAGAGCAGTCTGATCTGGGTCTGCACTGTTTGCATAATTATGTCATTTTATCAGAAAGTTTGGTGTTCGAATTTTTAGGACATTTACCGTACTTTTCTATTGAAAAAAAGTGCCTTATCTAGAGTTATGTCATCATCATCGTCATCATCATCATCATCATCATCTATTTCAGGTAGACAGCTAGTCTTGCATTCATATGATACTACCGCCAGTGTTCCAGTCACTATAAAGCAATACAAAAGCATGAAAGCCAAAGGGGAGGTAAGTGATTGGAATCCACTCTACGAACCAATGTTAAACTGAATAAACTCTACATGCACTATTAGAAGAGTCTAATTTCAATTTCAGGCTATGTGACTTGGATATTTCTAGAGAAAAACTGCTGAACTATTTGCAAACATTGGAGACCTTGATCAGACATTGCAGAATGTCTGATCTGGGTCTGCACTGTTTGCCAGTTACCCTTTTGGAGGTCTCCAGACTAAACTGGGTTAATTTCTTATTTCCCAATGAGGTTTTGACTTAAAAAAAAAAAAAATGAAATCATTTTTGCATTAATTTTATGAGTCATAATTATCTAAACAGACATCTTAACTTGTTACCATACTTGTCCTAAAATCTGAATAAATGTTTTATTATGGTATAGTTTCTGACAAAATTGCCAATGCAAACAGTGCCGACCCAGATGAGCAGTCTGATCAGGTTCTACACTGTATGCCATTCCAATAACTATTTCAGAAATAACTGTATAAAAAAGCAAAATTTAGGCCCCAAAAATATGGAATAAAGTGTTTGAAATTTTAACTGCACAATACATTAACCTATAGATAATGTGCTATTCTGCTCTATATTTCAAACCTTCCGCAGAAAAAACGACAGTTCAGGCATCTTAAAGAGTCTTAATCCAGGAGGTCCCTTAGGCAGTTACCTGTGTGATGTCACTTCCCACTCTTTCTATCACTTGTCAGTTTCTTTTCTGTGGAGCAAAGAAAATAAATGGGATTTTTTACCAGGTGAAAAAAATCTAAATTTCTTTTCTTTTTATCTAACCACTCAACCAGACACCGGTATTGTTCATTCATATTCTCCTTCTTCTTCTTCAATGTTTTGTTCTTTTTCGGAAGAAAGAAAAAAACATAGAAATCATTATATTTATAAGAAAAGAAGTAGCTGTTTTCTTTCTTCTTTTTTTCTTTGCTACATTGTTATGATTATTATGATATCATAATCTAAAAACATTCTTCAAAGGATGTTTATGTTCAGATAAGCTACAACCTGATAGAGTGGTTGAAGAATACCTAAATTACAAAGGTTGTTTACGTTCAGATAACGCTACAGCCTGACAGATTAGTAAAAAATACCAACAAAAAACAAAACTCTTTATTTTAACCAGGCTGCTTAGGTTCAGTTAATATTACAACCTGATAGAGTGGTATTATAGTCAATAATTTGGTCAATTATCAAGGACACAGAATCAGTCTTTGAAAAGATACCTGATTCTTTGATAATATAATTATCAAATCTTCTAAAATTTACCGGTCATGTTTCCGAAAACTTTAGAAGATCATATACTCAATATACATTATTATCAGGAATAGAACTATTTATGGACCATGTTTAATTCCTTATTAGTTCTTTCTGATCTAATGATATAAATATTTCAAGTATATCCAAATTATAAAGGATAAACATGTTAAAATATACACGTCAAGTGTCAAAGTTTGGACTTAATGATGTGTAATACAAATAATTATAACATAATTCCTCTCTAGATTCTTATTGGCATAGAAGTCTAGCAGAGGTAAATATTCTTTATGTTTTGGGAAATAATCAGCATTTCAGGCTTTTAGTTCCATACTAATTGTTCATTGACAATTATTTATATCTTAACAAGAGTCCATGTCAATCATGTCTTGTCCAGACTCTTGGAGAAGGTAAATAATCAGTTAAATATATATATATATATATATATATATATATTAAGGCATTAATAAAACGATAACATAACTTAGTTCAAGAAGTTACAAAATCTAATTAGGAAATATAGATTTTGGCTTCTTCTGAGATTAACAAATTATATCTAGGCTACGGGTTCGTTTAGAAACCTATACAGCCATTAATAATTACAGACCTAAACAGATGTGTTGTATAGGTCTAACATTTATTATTTCCTTAAGTCTGATACAAAAGGAAATTTATAAGAGGAGAATTATTTTAACGCTATGAGTAGTTATACCTCCTCTGAACTTAGATAACAATTATGTCATAAAACCAATTCTTCCCTTGTCTATCTTTGCACATCAACAAATATTACAATGGGAGAAGATTTGTATACTTACAAAACATTGAGGAAAAAAAAGTCCTTTACATTATTCAATACTTCAGGATTAAATACAACTATATTACTCATCTATGGTATGTTCCGATAATAAGAATCACTTTTTCCTTTCGTTATTAGGAGAATAGAACATCTCCGTTAACAATAAATGGAAAGGGTACAAATCTGGAAAGTCTCGATAGCTACCGGAAATGTTGTCCCCTGAAGATATTGTTGCAATATCCGATGATGGATATTTCCAATTAAAATATAAAAAGACAACCAAGTCGGGGCATAATCAATATCATTATAAAATAGGACCGTCTCAAAAAATTATAATAGATCTCTTGTATGACTAAGTTTTCCATGTAAGGAAGTTCCGTACTTACGTTTTACTGTCGGATCTTCCTAGTGTTTGTTGCAACAATTTTGGAATGTACCGTACTTTGTACGCTTTTACATACGGTAATTTAGACGTTATTCTTACAAATTTACATTAACAGATCATTAAAGAATTATTTGACAATGATTGGAGATATTATATGCGATACGATAAGATCTATCTTCATATTGTCATCAATCATATTAAGTTTAGATTTGATTTCAATCATTATAAACAAACTGTGAATAGGTCAAAATCTAATGATTGGTTGTGTTGAGGTTTTACGGCCCAGTCAACCCAATGGAGTCATGTCGAGCGCGGTCAGTTTACCTAACCACACATTTACTGGGCAGGCTTAGTCCTCTAAGCGGTTAACCAGTATTGTGCACATTCTTTCGCCAGAAGGGCAGTTGTCAGTTTCTGGCAAAAGAATGTGCACAATACTGGTTAACCGCTTAGAGGACTAAGCCTGCCCAGTAAACGTGTGGTTAGGTATAAACTGACCGCGCTCGACATGACCCCATTGGGTTGACTGGGCCGTAAAACCTCAACACAACCAATCATTAGATTTTGACCTATTCACAGTTTGTTTTATAGGTTTTAAAATCTTGTTGACAGTTAAAAGGTTTTAAAATCTTGTTGACAATTAAAATATTGGTACATAATTTAACATAATAATAGTTGACTTAGACGTCAGTTCGAATCAGTTATATCTGATTAATCACTGGGGAACCTTCATATGTTACTGGGATTGTCAAGTCGTGATAGTGATAATCTTCCAAGTTTATATGAATGGATACACTCCTATCGCTCCGTTTAGGGAGAATAATACTATCATTATCGATAAAGAACTCATTTTCTAGATTGAAATAATGAGTTTCTATCCCTTACATTCTGATTGAAATAATGCATTTCTATCCCTTACATTCTGATTGAAGATCAGTCTACATCTTTCTTTAAACAAGTGTGGCATAAAATTTTGGCAAATAAAAAGCCATACAATACATCTTCACTTTTGTGTTAAGAATTATCGATAACACAATTGTACTGTAATATAAGTCTCCCAATCTATGCATTGAACTATGGGAGTCCCCTTTTCTTCCTGAAATACAATACAAGTCTCAAAAATTGTTATATTTCAGGAGGTTTCGATTATAAGAAATTTGTCTTAAAACTATTTAAATGTTCAAGACTAATTTCTATATATATATAACAAAAAGGATTGTTTATCATTATATACAATCCTTAGAGTTATATTATACCTATAACCAGTTCTTTGGATAATCTAACTGTCATGATAAATGATTCGTCCATAAACTGGAACATCTTATAGGTTATTATGACTTGATATCTCATAAATCAAATTATCTATCCAGTTTGGATAATTTAGTTACGATAATGATTTATCCATAACAGGAATATTCTATTATCATTCATATATATTATAAATGATAATATCATCTGTTCTCACTATTCCAGTATATACGCGCAGAATAGCTAATTTCATCTCTGAATCTTTACGCCTTTGATTATCAGAGATATTAAAATTAGTATTATTTTTATTCCACATGTATACTTATAAACTCTACTATGGTTAGTAGAAGTTGGTATAATAAACTCCCCAATTCTCGTCTCATGGGAAAGTTTTAAGCATTAGCCAAGTCAGAATTACTATATCTTTGTTCTGTCAAAAAGTTTGAATCGGTAATGATTTCTCTTTCCGTCAATGTCAAATTATCGATATACCATCAGATTTTGACTAAGAATGCTAATCAGAATTATCTAGGAATAAGATCCATGATATGTAATACTTAGATAGAGCTGGTAATAGAATCTATTCTAACCAGTTCTTTCTGAGTTAGTTAGGTCTTTAATCTATATTTTAGATCTTCTTTTAAAGTTAGGAGGCTGTTATACAGTAGGCTATGTTATCAGCCTTTCCTCTTATTAAAATTTACGGCTGCCAAACTTTATGTGATGATGTTAGCAGTCTTTCCTTTTATTAACTTTTACCAAGGATACAAAACATTTCCTAAATCTCCTTTGGTAGAAATTTAGTGTTAAAATTTATTCAGGTTGTCCATCTTCATGCATAGAAGTAGACAATCTTTTTCTAGTATTGATTGTCGAGATTAAGATATGTTAACACAGTCAACCTGGCAATTGATAAACTATATAAATTATCAATCATATGTTCACTATCATTGATAGATAAATTGGGTATTCGGCAAGAATTAGATTAGTCCATTTACCCAGATTATTATTATTCCTGTTTAGCTTGAGTTGCAAAAGGGAATAATTTATAAAGTCTTACGGCTATTTAACAATTATGAACTGGTTATTTGCAACAATCAGATCAGTCCATTTAACCAGATTCCATTTATTTCATACACTGCAGCGCCGTTATAGCGCGGTCGTCAAAATCCATGAACGCCGACCGCGACTTATGCGGTCCGCGCTCTACCGATCTCAACAACCCCCACCCACTATTTTGCATGCATGATAGCCGTTTCCTCCTGTTATTATGAGATGTTACGTATTGCACGTATTTTATAAGTTATATTGCATTTTGTTTATGTTTGTTTATAGTTGAAACTTTGTGCATGTACCTTGCTTGATATCCGCTTCATTGTTTTTATCCAGTGAATAATAAATTTGTAAACTTTAAAATGTTTGTTGCTCTTTTATGACCAATCAAGCACCCCTTAGCAAGGGAACTAACTGCAACAGTCTTACGGTATGGATAGCTTCAACTGTACCGCTAGACTGAATAGCGAAAATGGCCAATAAATAAAAAGAAATAAATAAATTGATAAATGAATAAATGGTGGAAGAGACCTTCAAACATATGAGCGGGGTGGTCGGGTGGTGCAAAGGTGTCGTGTATCTTATGTCACCGGGGCGTCCAACTGATATTGGCTTACAGTTGGACAAGGCCTGCTATCCTTGTAGCAGGTAAAGGTAGAGGGGGAATGTTTTTATTTCTTCTGTTTCTTCACTATCTTTCCTGTTCCTCTTTCTTTCCTGTTCCTCTCTTTCATCTCCTCTACTATCTCTTCTATCTCTTTTCTCCCTTTCTCTGGGAGACGACACAAAATGACCCACAAGGGTTGACGTGTCGTTAAACCTCAACACAATCAAACATATGATGATGCGCAGGCTTGATTTTTTAAACCGCGCTGTCTGCATATGTTCGGTTTTTTTTTGGTTTTTTTTTTGTTTTGTTTTTTTTTTTTTCCTGCTTCCACTCATTTTCGTTGATGTCCGCTGATAAAGAAGTTTGTTGTAACTTTCCTCTGAAGTGCTTTTCTACGTGCCTGCTGAGGTTCCTGAATTTAGTTGCTGTTTCGCACTCATCCAAAAAAACAAACAAATAAATGATGGAAGAGAACTTCAAACGTACGATGATGTGCAGGTTGATTTCCGAACCGCGTTGTCTGCATATGCTCGAAGGGCTTAACCCGTTTAGATTTTTTTAAGTTTCCTTTCATGTCAATCATCGGCTGATAATTCACATGAAATGTCAAGACTGTTCTCTGAAAAAAATAAAAGTAAAATTGTTTTCTACTGCAGTTGTGATTGGCACTCTAAGTCTTAAATGAAGTTATACATTTTACACTCTTGGGCATTTTTTTTTTATTTCGGCAGCTCATCTATATGAACCGCCAATCACAACTGCAGCAGACAACAATTTTGACTATTTTTTTTTTTTTTTATTTGCCACAGAAAATAGTCTTGGCAGACAATTCACATGAAATGTCAACACTTGTTTTCTCTGAAAATAGGGAAAATAAATTAAGATTGTCGTCTACCACAAATTTTGCTTGGCACTATATGGGTCAAAAGTGTTCACAACCTAGGATAACATCAAAGGATTTTTCTGCTCCGGTTTCACTCATAAATGACACCAGATCAAAGAGCTGATTGACAGCTACCATTTAAACTAACCTTTAAAGCGCTAAGCAAAAAATTGTAGCAGACAACATTTTGAATTTTTTATTTATTACCATTTATTTTTCAGAGCATCATTCAAGTCATGACATTTCATGTGAATTGTCTGCTTGGCAGATGACTCACCTGAAATGTCAAGACTTTATTCTCTGAAAAAAAAAAAAAATAAAATAATATATAAAAGTAAAATTTTTTTCTGCTGCAGTTGTGACTGGCGCTTTAAGGGTTAAACTTTTATCAGTCACCAGGTAGATGAACAAAAAATATGACACCTATTTTGTGTCTGAAATAGCCAAAAGGCAAAATACCGATGACAACTTTGGTAAAACAGAATGTGTAAATCCTCGAGACTAACGAACTTTTTGACTGCTGAGTTCCGCGGGAAAAGGGCAAAACTTTCAAAATTGGGGAAAAAACTGCACAAAAAATGGGAGCCACAGACCAACCTTGTTATAACGGTTTCCGCGTTATAAGGGACCGCGTAATAACGGCGTTGCAGTGTATTAATTAATAGTTTAGACTATTTACTAATTTAGATAATCATTACATTTCTGGGATTTATAATTAAATCTCCAGAGATGTAGGTTATCCGTAGGAGACTCATCCAAGACGACATTTCCTTATTAAATCCAATACAACATTTCCTTATTAAATAAGTTGCCTCTCAAAGGTAGACAGCTATCTTTCTGGACATCTGTTTGATAAGTTCGGAGCAAACGCATCTTGAAATTTGCCTTTTAAAGTGCAAATATCGTAGGTTATGTCTCAATGACTTTTTGGTTATGTCTTTTTGGGACCAACTGTTGTTACCCAAGGAAGAAGCGGGGAGTGGGTGGGGGGTTGCGGGGATTCAAGCCTCTGAGGCTTGAGAAACTGGCAGCCTCCAGGGTCTACCATTTACATATAAGGTATTAACACCTTATTAGTGAATCTAGATCATTCTAACTCTTACATATAGAAATAGAATGTATCTGATTCCTTAGAGTTTCCTGAGTCTTAATCTAGAGGTATAGGGATTCTATATATTATCTGTGTTAGAACTAGGAGAGCTATTCCCTCCTAATCTGCAAATTCTAGCACATTATCTATAGGTTAAATTATTGTGCAGTTAAGATGAAGTTTTTAAAAGTAAAATACATTTTAACTAAGAATGCTTAACCTATACAAAAGAGAATCCCACATCCTTGCCATGTAGCGCTTTTATTTGGAATTATCCTTCAAAGAAACTGGCATGTGATCAAAAGAGCGGGAAGAGTGACATCACTCAGGTAACTGCCTAAGGGACCTTCTGGATTAAGACTCTTTAAGATGACTGAACTGTCGTTTTTTCTGTGGAAGGGACTCGTCTTTGTTTATTATAGTGATTAATTTGATTTTTATGTTTTCGCTTTGATGCACTGACCGAGTTGGGAGCCTTTATGCGAACCGAATTTTTATGTGTTTCTGTATTAAGAGTAGCATTGGGACCCAGGGTGAAGTTAGCTAGCTGTAAAAGTGCTTTAAACCCCCTGGTGGTTTGCTCTACTGACCGTTCTAAGGCAGTGGTCCCGGTGTTAGTCTTACTCTTTGTTGCTTTGTGGTTTATTCTACGAGGCGATTTGTTGTATGTATTTCCCTGTGTCATTTTGTTCTTGTGTTTTTCAGTCCTTTTAGTATTGCGATTACCTCACTTGGGGAAGAGAGAGCTAATCTTAGTGCTTTTCGTACCTTTGTTCAGTTTGTGCTTGTTTGGATTTGTCGGTTTCCTCTTCCTCTTGGGGTCTAGGAAGGGCTGCGGTTTGTGATTGTGGCATTCCCTGGACATTTCTCATACCTTTTTTTTTTGAAATAGAATAGCACATTATCTATAGGTTAAATATTGCTAGTTAGAATATGTTTTACTTTTAAAAACTTCATTTTAGGATAATTACCATACTTGGTGATATGTCCAGAATGTTGTGATAAAAGGCAGAGAGTGCAGACCCTGAGAAAACTGCTTCAGGCAGTTTTATCCATCATGAAAACATGCCTATATAATGTTGATCCTCTTAAACCCCACTTTTATATAGTAAAACTGGGGTTTACAGGGGTATACATTATATCAGAATTTTTATCTGAAAACTTTAAATTTTTGGTGGTGAAATTTTCAATATATTTGAACAGGCATGCTTCCGTAATGTGTATCTACATGGTTTGCTCAGGCATGTTTGTCCAAATGATATCATAGGGTAAATATTGCAAAAAAAAATAAAAAATAATAAAATAAAACAAAGTTTTCCATTACAAAAACATGCCTATTCAAATATATAGAAAATTTTACCTCGAAAAACTGAAAATTTTCAGATAAAAAACTGATATTTTTCATATTTCTGCTGCAAGGCAGTTCTAACAAGTACCCAAAATCTATGTTTTTTGAGCAAAAATAAGAAAAATAATGTATACCCCTGTAAACCCCAGTTTTACTATATAAAAGTGGGGTTTAAGGGGGTCAAAATTATATAGGCAAGTTTTCTTGATGCATTTTCCAAATATAATGGTTGCTATGATGTTCTGACAGAATATATGTGGTAAATGTTCTAAAATTCAAACAGAATAAAACAATACATGTAATGATACCTAAATTTATTAAGGGGATACAATACACTCTCAAGGGAAGTAAGTCCCTGTAAATTGGTTGAACATATTTTGTTTGTATTAATTGATCTCATGAAACAGCAATTACGTGAATTACAGTATGATATTATTAATATAAATTGAATTTGTCCCCTTCTGAAAAGGGGTCTATTCTAAAAGACATTCAGAAGGGGCTTGACTTGCAGGAAAGCAAACAGGAAAATGATAGTTGTCTCCCTTGTGGAAAATGATGGCAAAATCCCCAGGTGTAACATTCATTCACACCAGCAAAAGGAAGTAAAGTTTTGCAAAAGAGGAAATTATTTGCCAACTTGTTTCAAAATTAGTTACTTTGCTCAAAGAATGCATTATTATTTTCTGTTGGAAAGGTCTTACTGTTGAAATGTTAGAACACTTCATTACTGTTCTTTCTACATGCAAATGGTAACAATAATTTTCTTAACATCAAACATGTATTGGGAAATCCTACGAATCACCAAGTGTCTTGCAGAGTAAACTTGTCTGATAATCAGGTGAGCATTACAGGGCCAGCTAGGCTCTCTTGTATGAAGTTTCCATTTCTCTAAATAAATTAAAGCTAAATTCCATACCACATTACTGTAGGATACACAGACCAAAGGTTCTTTAAACTATACTGGCTACCAACCCATATGTTTCATTCTCAAAAAAATGTTATTTTTTTATTTTTGGCTCACCTGAGCCTTTAGGCTCATAGGTGAGTTTGTAGTATAGGCCAGCTCTGCAATTCGTCCGTCCATCTATCCATTGTCTCGCTCTTCAAACATCTTTTCCACAGAAACCACTGGGCCAATCAAAGCCAAATTTCATATAGAGCCTCAGTGAGTAGGGGGAATGAAAGTTTGTTCGCCGCATCTGGGTCACATGACCAAGATGGCCGCTACACAGATATTTGGTTAAAACCCTTTAAAAGTCTTCTTCTCCATAACCAAAGGGTCAATTGCCCTGGGACTTGGTATGCAGCATTGGGGACATGGGCCCAATAAAATTTAAAAAAAAATTATAACCTTCGTTTGAGCTTGAGCTTTTTAACGGAAAGGTCATTTTTCTACATAGACTCCTTTAGGCAAAACATTAAAATTCATCTTGTCTGAAACTAGAAGGCCCAGGCCTTTGATATTTGATGTATAGCTTTATCTTGTAGACCTCTTCAAAAATTCTTCAAATTGTAGCCCTGGGACCAAAAATGGCCCCGCCTCTGGGGTCACTTGTTTTACATAGACTCATATAGGGAAAACTCTTCAAACATCTTCTCTTTAGAAACCACTGGGCCAATCAAAACCAAATTTCATATTGATCGTCAATGGATAGGGGGAACGGGAGCTTATTTGCTGCATCTGGGTCACTTGACCCAGATGGCCACCATGCCCATATATATATGGTAAAAACCCTTTAAAAATCTTCTCAAGAACCACTTATTCCCTGGAACTATAGGACCAATGGTCCTGGGGCTTAGTATGCAGCATTTGGGACATGGGCCCAATAAAGTTTGAAAAAATTATAACCTTTGGTTGACCTTGACCTTTTTTACGGAAAAGTCAAATTTTTTTACATAGACTCCTATAGACAAAACTTTAAAAATCTTCTTGTCTGTAACTAAAAGGCCCAGGCCTTTGATATTTGGAATGTAGCTTTATCGTGTGGACTTCTACCAAGATTATTCAAACTATAGCCCTGGGGTCAAAAATGGCCCCATGCCAGGGGTCACTTGTTTTACATAGACTTGTACTGGGAAAAACTAAAAATCTGCTCTGAAACTACAAAGTCTAGGCCTTTGATATTTGGTATGTAACTTCATCTAATGGGCTTCTACCAAGATTATTTAAATTATAGCCCTGGGGTCAAAAACGGCTCTGCCACGGGGCTCATTTGTTTTACATAGACTCATTTAGGGAAAACATTTAGAAATCTTCTTGTCTGATACTAGAAGGCCCAGGCCTTTAGTATTTGGTATGTAGCTTCATCTAGTAAGCCTTTACCAAAATTGTACAAATTATAGCACTGGGATCAAAAAAGGCCCTGCCCCAAGGCTCATGTATTTTACATAGACACATATAGGGTAAAACTTTAAAAAAAAATTCTTGTCTGATACTAGAAGGCCAAATTTTCTTGTCTGATACTAGAAGGCCCAGGACATTAAAATTTGGCATGTAGTTTCAGCTAGAGGGCCTTTACCAAGATTGTTTAAATTATGGCCCTGGGGTCAAAATGATTCCATCCCAGAGGTCACTTGTCTTACATAGACTTGTATGGGGGAAAAGCATTAAAAATCTTCTTGAGTGAAACTAGAAGGCCAAGGCCTTTGACATTTGGTACTTAGTTTTATCTAGTGAACCATTACCAATATTGGTCATATTATAACCCTGGGGTCAAAAATGGCCCTGCCTCAGGGGTTACTTGTTTTACATAGACTCATGTAGGGAAAAAAATTAAAAATCTTCTTTTGTGAACATAGAAGGCACAGGCTTTTGATACTTGGTATGTCACTTTATCAAAGCCATATTTCATCACGAAAACATGCCTATATAATTTTGACCCCCTTAAACCCCACTTTTATATAGTAAAACTGGGGTTTACAGGAGTATACATTATCTTTGTTATTTCTGCTCAAAACATAGATTGTGGGTACTCGTTAGAACCGCCTCGGCGAGGCAGTTCTAACGAGTACCCACAATCTATGTTTTGAGCAGAAATATGAAAAATATCAATTTTTTTTATCTGAAAATTTTCATTTTTTGGTGGTTAAATTTTCAGTATATTTGAACAGGTATGTTTTCGTAATGTTATGTTAAAATTCTGTTTTACCAAATTAAGCAAAGCTAAATTCCATACCAAGTTACTGTAGGATACAGAGGTCAAAAGTTTTTCAAACTGTACAGCCTACCATTCCTGTATGTTTCAGTCTTTAGAAAGGTTACCATAAGCTTGCTCAGAACAAATAGTCTCAGGTGAGCTACAGGACCACTGGTCCTCTGGTTTTTAAATTTTAGGATAAGTATGGTAAAGAGTTACAGTGTCTGGATATTTATAAAAGTAAATACAATGTACCCTATATTGAATTCTACAACAACTTTGCAGGCAGATCCTTCACAGAAAGTTAGAGGTATCATTGGGTTTGGGGACAATAGAATTTCCCAAGCAATGCAGCCACAGCTTACCAATGAAGAATTGCCACAGCTAGCTACAAAAGAAGATTTCTATGAGTTTGGAAATAAGGTAGTTTATTTTATGCTGCCTCCACGTCTCCTTTTTTTAAGGTCATTACTTTTTGGAAAATCAGTAATATTTGATTTGATTTTAGCTCACCTTAACCTTTGCCATGCTGAAAAAATTAAGATGCCATGCCCACTTATAATTTTCAGCCAATCAAATTACATGATCCAGGTTGTTAGTACATATTCACATACTTAATAATAAACAGTGCGATCCAGATCAGTTTGGCTCCATTTGGCTTTATCTCCTGAGATTTAGTTGGTACTTGTATTTCTGTTAGATAAAGTTTTATTCAATGCAAGAGTCTCACCCACTGCTTGATGTGAAGGTTACAGACTAACAATTTTTGTAATAATGTTTTCCATTTTTTTTTTTAGTGAAAATTAGTATGCCCTGAATGCTTGGATGGATTTAGCTATACTTACTAGTGTCAGATACTGTTTCAAACTTTTGTTAGTTCAAGCCTAACCTTACAGTCAAGGTCACAGCTTTAGATATTGTTTTTCCTAATGTTCACTTTTTAAAGATCCATATCTCCTGAATACTTAGATGAATTTAGTTAATACTTGCATTTATCTGAGGTATTGGCTCAAAGTTTTATTCAGTGTAAACCCCATCCTGCTAGAGGTCAAGATTAGTGTTTTAACCCTTCTCTTGCTGAACACAACATGCCCTGTCTTAGCAAACAGTGTGGATCTGCACTGTTTGTCATTAAATATGTGAATTTCTACCAAAAGCCCATATCAAGTAATCTGGTTGGCTAGAAATTAGAAGTAGGCGTGGCGTCTTAATTTTTTCAGCACGACAAGGGTTAAAATTTTTCATATTAAAGCTTTTAACAATGTATATCTCTTGTATTCCTACATCGATGTTATTATTAATACTTGGAATTTTGTTAAAAACTTGTCCAAGATGTGTTTGCAGCCCCACTGCTCAATATAATGGACAAACACAATTTCAGTAAAACATTCCTTCCTGTCTGGTGGCACAGGCTTATGTTTAGCTTCTGAATTCCTGTTATGTGTCCATAAACTTTCCAGCATCCCTATAAAATTCCGAAGTTTTTAGTCTCCCAAATTCAGAAAAAAAAAAACACAAAAAAACAAAAAAAAAAAACAATGTGGCCTCTGGAGATTGCCTGGCCTTGGCTCGGGCTTATAAATGAAATTAATTTTTCTTTCTAATGCATAAAGTTTGACCTAATACTTTCTGTCAAACATTATGTCATTTTGTCAAAGTTTTGGTTTCTTCTTAATAGATCTTTATATCTTGTGATAAGATTGATATAGTTGGTTTCGATATAATGATTTTTCTAATCTAATGCTGATTGTTTTATTATATTTCCAGAAAGTGTACCCTTATTTTAACCGGCTATGTTGGGATATGGGTACTATGTCTCATAGTGTAATGATGGCTGCTAAGTCAAGATTATGGGTGAAAGGGGTAAGTGTATCAATACAATCAACGTTCGTTACGGCCTCGGTGGCTCAGTTTAATGCGCCGTCCGACTGGAGACCAGGAGGTCGCGGGTTCAACCCCCGCCGAGGACGGCAACATTCTTTCGTGGAGATTGATCGTGAAATGTTTTCTACGGTCATTCTCTCCCTTCCGCTGATTCAAGAAGGGCAGTTGTCAGTTTCTGACGAAAGAATATGCACAATACTGGTTAACCACTGAGAAGACTAAGCCTGCCCAGTAAACCTGTGGTTAGATAAACTGACCACGCTCGACATGACCCCATTGGGTTGACTGGGCCATAAAACCTCAACACAAACATATCTCGACTTTGATTAACTCGAATAACCGCTGGATCTCAAAGTGAAAATCTGATCCCTGTTTAAGCATGGAAATCTAACAACAGGTAACAAAATATTGTGGAAAAGAGGAGAAATTGCTCTTAAGGAGCAATTTCTCCTCTTTTCCACAATATTTTTAATATATCTCTAACTTCAGGAGTCAAATTACATATTCATTTGTAAACTATGCTTGTTAAATTTATTTTTTCCTCAATTCTGCAAATCTGATATGTCAATGTACAGATATCTCGAAGTCTTACAGAGAGAGTCCCTTGGACTTAGAGATGACAAGAGTTGACAAAATTGAACAGTAGAATTCTAACTCCAAAAAGAGAAACACAAAATATTTCTTCAGGGAAGTAGCTAATTTGCACAATTTGCCACTTCTTATTGATATATCAATGTCAGAAGAGAGATGATAAATTTAAATAAAATCTATATAAGTTTACCTAGGAAATAAATAACTCATAAAAGAACAAAATTCAGAGTGTTTCTTTGAGACTTGTCATAGGGCAACATTGAAGTTTGCATGGCCCCCAAGCACCGGCTTAAGCAGCACTCAATTTCCCAAGATCCCAGAATGGGACTAAATGGGCCCATATCAGAATCGAACTTAATTAGCCCAAGGAAAATAAAAATAGAAACTCCACTTTGATGAAGTACAGGGAGATTTTTTACAACTATCACATGGCACTAAACAAAAGTTGAAAAGAAGTCAAATGAAATCTGCAGACAACCGTCTTAATACCAACACTCAATACAACAACAAAATTAGTCACGAAACCTTCCTTAAAGAGGTAATAGTTAGTGACAAATTATGCAAGAATTTTGTATTTAATACTTTAAAGAAACATAAGTTTTGGATATTTGTTAGAATTACCTTGGTTAGGCAATTCTAACAAATACCCAAAAAGTATGTTCTATGAGGAAATAAGAACATAACAAGACCTTTCTTACATTATAATACATCAATCTGCTCATTAACCTTTGCCTTGCTGAATAAATTAAAGATGCCATGCCCACTTCTAATTTCCAGCCAATCAGATTACTTGATCCGCGTTTTTGATAGAAATTCAATTATTTAATGACAAACAGAGCAGATCTAGTACAGTTGGCTTCTGAAGAATCTACACTGTTAGCTAAGACAGGGCAAGACATGCTCAGCAAGAGAAAGGGGTGGGAGTAAGTATTTTGTACAACAGCAAATTCATTTTAATGGCAACCTCTTTAGGAACAAATGCTGTAGTTGTAACAAGGGTTCACTGTATAAAGGTTGCCCTTGGAAACAAAGAACTAAAATTTGAGTCACAGTTTCATTGGCACTTCATAATGGCAGCATTGTTGTTTGCATGACTGTGTATGCCCACTTTCAGCAGCTCAAGCAGAACACAATATTCCAAGATATAAGAACCGGCTGAATGATACCAAGAAAAAGTATAAATAAAAACTGCATTATGGTGAAATACCGATGTATGCCTTCAGATAACTGAAGATTTATGTTGCCTTACCTTCAGGTAAGTGCTGCCTTTGATAGTTTTGTATGCTAAAACTGGTTATATAAATTGCTTCTCACTTGTCTGTTATGTCACAACCTCTTTATAACATGATTGCTGGGATCCAAAGTGGAAGCCATGTTAGCTAAACAACTGTGTTGTATTCTAACAAAATGTCTAGATTATATAGAAAAATAAATTAGACATTAATCTGACAAATATATAAAGCCAAACCATTTCACGTGGAAACACTAAAAAGCACGACCCTGCAAAAGAAAAGACCTGTCTGGGCTGTACTGTATTTTTATCAAGTATATAATGCCGAGAAATTTCTCACGAAAAAAACAAAACAAAAAAAAACAACTGAAAAACCATGTGAGAGTGCAAACCAGGTGAGCGTGCAAAATAAAGAACACACAGGGACTGCACTGTTTTTTCTTTTTTTTTCTTTTTTTAATCTGAAGATGATTCATGTTGTACGAAATGTATTATAATATACTCAATGTATGATTCTTGCAGTTAATGCCTGCAATGTGTCAAACTCAAACTAATAGAAAAACCGACCAGTCAATGAAGACAGCTGTGCCAATGTGAACACGACTTGGCATAGCTCTATGTAAAATTATTACAACAAAGATGGACCTTGCACCTGAAAAAATCCTTTAAGTTTATTTATAAAACATAGGTGACCATACGAATGAAGATGGCATGTACATACACATGTTCTAAATATCAGTGCTTTTTGGATGACTGACTATCCAGATATAAGCATTTAAAAACTTAACCATAGCATAAGAGCACTTTACAGAAGAGTCCCAGATTTTGACCTCTAGCCCCATCCCAAGGCTTGAACCCAGGGTCCGTTCTTATAGAATCGCAGAAGACCTTCCTATTTACCCATGCTCCAAATATGAATGCTTTCCATTACGTGACTGTTGAGATATGGACATTTAAAAACCTTTATCGCAGTGTGACACGCACTTGAGAGCTTCAGAACAGAAATAACAAAATTGATAAATACAACATATAAAGCCAGTTTTACTTTATAGATTTGAATTTTGATAGAATCTTCATTCCTTAGGCTTGTTAACCTGATGAAAGGTGATTATTATGCATATGTTGAGAAAATTAAATGCAATATGAGTAGGATAGACATCTTTATCATATTTGTATCTTTGCATTCCATATATCCGATTTGTAGCTTTGTATGCCATTTTACACATAATACAGATAGAATGTGCAATAACCATGCACATCTAAAGAAATGAAAAAAACTGGTTGCAGAACAACCTAAAACCTGTCACCATGAAGAGATTTATGGAATTTGAAAAAAAAAAAAAAAAAAGAAAAAATCTCAGTCACTGGGTGATTCGAACTCATGCTACTCCGCATGAGAGCCGAAGAAGCAAACCATTACGCCACAAATCCGATGTAACTTTTTGTCACAAAACTGAGGTACTTATCAATATTTACGATGCGGTTTTAAAAATTCTTTGAGAGCTAATCGAACACACTCCCATATGTAAAAAACCAAAGCTATATTAAGAGACCGGCACGATTCCCGCGCAGGTCATTGACCATAAATGGCCATTTTTCTATATAATTAGACATGTTTCTTTGGATACTCATCACGAAAACATGCCTATATAATTTTGACCCCCTTCAACCCCACTTTTATATAGTAAAACTGGGGTTTACAGGGGTAAACATTATTTTTCTTATTTCTGCTAAGAACATAGATTGTGGGTAATCGTTAGAACTGCCTTGCTGAGGCAATTCTAACGAGTACCCACAATCTATGTTTTGAGCATGACAAATATTAGAGTTTTTTATCTGAAAATTTTCAGTTTTTGGAGGTGATTTTTTTTTCTATATATTTGAATAGGCGTGTTTTTGTAATGAACACTTTTGGGGACAATCTTGAAACTGTCTTATATCCAAACCATCTCATAATGAATCGTCTTATAAAGAGGTGCTAATGTATTTATCTGAAAAGTTATATTAACTTTACCGCTGCCTTGGCAAATTCAGCAGACTACCATTGGTGATATTTTTCTTATTTTTCCCAGGTTTTGACATTTCATGGAAATTGTCTCTGTTGCATGAATTATCAGATCTTGTTTGCTGGGAAAAATAAGAAAACATCTCAGAAAACAGGTTTTGACATTTCATGCAAATTGTCACATGCAAATTGTCTCCAATGGAGACAGTTTGCATAAAATGTCTGGTTTATTTTCCTGGGAAAAATAAAAAAAAAATATTTCAGTGTGTCCTCTGCTGAACTTTTTTGCCAGAGTGCTAAGTGTTAAGATTTCTGTTTTGGCAGGTTGTGTTGCGATGCTTAGATGTTTCTGTGAGTGACGTCTTTTACACAAAAGCCAGACAGTTTGGTATTGATCTGGTGGAAGTAAGTCTAAGTAAGATCTTGCATAGGTAAAGGTTTAATTGGTAAATGTCCTAAAATTTGATTATCCATTTTTTTTCTGACTGAATGTATTTTTTGAAAGGAACCCATTTAAACAAAGTTTAGGCAAAGTAAGTGTGAATAACTGATTATCCAATTAAAGTTACGCTATGCACAAGTGTAAACATTCTGTATATTTTGAGTGAAAGGTGACATTAACCTCTCATCAGTGTTTGATCTGCAAATACTCAGAGACCCTGATCAGTCTGTACACCCACGAGTCTGATCAGGGGTTATTTTATTTGTTAAACAGAAGCTGCAATGTGCAGACAGCCTGAGAAATCAGCAAAAGCTGAACAGCCTGTGTATATTTGCAGCTGATCTGGATGTGCATAATTAGAAGTGCAATAAAGTAATCAACTGGTATTCTTTCATCCCTGTTATTTCTGCACTGAGATCATGAATGCCTGTACTGTAAAATACCACAAGTGACATGCAACATGGTTCCTTATCACATTTGTGAGACATTGTGCTCATCAAAATAATTGTTACTTTTGGCCATTCACAATTTCTAAGCCCTGAAGAATCTATCAAGCAAACCATGTGTAGCTCCTCATCGGAATGCACAGATGTGATGCTCGTTCCCACATTAAGCAACTCCATGACTGTAACGGAAATGTCACCTAAGATGGTGGCAGAAACCCACTTTATGACAATCTATGTTCATTTTTTATGCCCCCACCTGCTGAAGGCAGGAGTGGGGCATATAGCGTTTCGCCGGGATGTTACGTCCGTATGTGCGTATGTCACATTCATAACCAGGTTCAAGTTTACTTGCAAGTTTATCTGCAAGTTTAGGTGCAATTTTATGTCTGCGTTTCTCTTGCAGCTTATAACTGACAAACACGGGTTCAAGTTTACCTGCAAGTTTAGGGGCAATTTTACGTCCGCGTTTCTCTTGCAGCTTATAACTTTCATACCTTTTGGGCTAGAAAGTTGAAACTTGGTATGATACTTACCTAGGACAAGACCTTTCAATGCATGGTACCATTGCCCCAGGGTCATGCCCAAGGGTGGGGCAAGGGTCAAAATATATAACAGGTCACCAAGAAAACGTACAAAAATGTGACTAAGAATATCACTATGGTATCATTGGTGAGGCTGAAGAGTTAAAATTTAGCACAATAATTACAAAGAGGAAAGCTGTTTAGTTGTTGATGAAAGGGCAAGTTTTAGGCCACTGATTCTGGATCGGGGTGAGGCTACTGGGTGGGGCAAAAGAAAATGTATTAAATATGTAATAGCTCGGAAACTGTTCAGATCCCAACCCCTAATCCTGTGTATTGTTGTTCCTTATGATGAGATGCATTCAATGTCACATACCTTGCGACCTCTGGGGTCATGCCCCACCCTGCCCTGCCCCTTTCATTTCCTTGAAAGCCAAATATCTCAGAAACTATTCAGATCCCACCTCTAACCATATATATTATTTTTCATTATGATAATATGTATTCAGTAACATATACCTTATGTCCCTCAGGTATCACATTGTTTCAACTTAATTTTTATCCCCCGACCAATAGGTTTGGGGGATATAACGATCGCCCTGGTGTCTGTCTGTCTTTCTGTAGACGAAACCTTGTGGGGCCCATAAACTATACCCTTTGAGCTATTTTCATGAAACTTTGTCAGGTTGCAGAGGGCCTTGGGTAGGAGTGTCGCATGCAGCATTGACAGCTCTAATTGACTTGGTTCAGGAGTTATCTCCCATAGTCTCCCAAAATTGTAAAATTTTGTGCGGACCATAACTCTGAAGCCCTTTAAGATATTTTCATGATACTTTACCAATATGTAGAGGATATTGAGTAGGCATGTTGCGTACAAGAAAGACAACTCTAGCTGACTCCATTTTGGAGTTACCTCCCATAGTTGTTAAATCTTGTGTGGCCCATAACTCTAAAACCCTTCAAGGTATTTTCATGATACTTCACCATTAGATAGAGGACATTGTGTAGGCGTGTCATGTACAAGAAAGAGAATTCTAACTGACTGCGTTCTTGAGTTATCTCCCACAGTTATAAAATCTTGTGCAGGCCATAACTCAATAACCCTTTGAGATCTTTTCATGATACTTGATCAAGTTGTAGAGGACAATGAGTAGGTGTGTCACATACAAGAACAACAACTCTAGCTGACTCTTTTTTGGGAGTTATCTCCCATAGTTGTTAGATCTTGTGCCGCCCATAACTCTAAAACCCTATAAGTTATTTTCTTGAAACTTCACCAATAGGTAGAGAACATTGAGTAGGGGTGTTGCGTACAAGAATGACAACTCTGACTGTGTTCTGGAGTTATCTCCCATAGTTGTGAAATCTTGTGCAGGCCATAACTCAATAACCCTTTGAGATATTGTCACGATACTTGATCAAGTTGTAGAGGACATTGAGTAGGTGTGCCACATACAAGAACAACAACTCTAACTGACTCAGTTCTGGAGTTATCTCCCATAGCTGTTAAATCTTGTGCAGGCCATAACTCTTAAACCCTCTGAGATATTTTTATGATACTTCATAAGTTGTAGAGGACATTGAGTATGCATGTCATGTACACAAAAGACAAGTCTGACTCTATTTTTTAGTTATCTCCCATAGTTGTTAAATTTGCTGACAGTCATAACTTCTCTACCAGTTGAGATTTTTTGGTAATAATTAATAGGGATGCTTAGAACATTAAGAAGGAGAGTTGCATTTAAAAGTTGTAACTATGGGTTACTTGTTACTCCATTTATTTTCAATTATTTCCCCTGGTGTTAACATCTTGAGCAGACCATAACTCTTTAACCAGTGGAGACATTTTAATGATAGAAGAGATGCTAAGAACATAAACTAGGTGTGTCACAATATGTAAGGACAACTCTGACCTATGGAGTGTTGGAATTATCACCCTTACTTATACTGTGGATGCAGTTGGATTAGCAATGCATGCAGCAGGCTTTATTTTTCTCATTATTTTTGGATTCCTTGTTGAAAATCACTTACTAACAGTTGAAGAGTTTCGGGCCTTGCAGGCAAAGGACCTTATATTTCTCATTACTTTTGGATTCTTTGTTGAAAATCACTTACTAGCGAACACAAAATCCAGTTTCTACGACTTACAGTTTGAGAGTTATAATCTTTGCAGGCAACAGGCCTTATTTTTCTCATTATTTTTGGATTCTTTATTGAAAATCACTTACTAGCAAACAAAAAATCCAGTTTCCATGACTTACAGTTCGAGAGTTATGATCATTGCAGGCAACGGGTCTTATTTTTCTCATCATTTTCAGTTTTTTTGTTGAAAAACACAAACTCCAGTTTCCACAACTTATGGTTTTAGAGTTCTATGTCTGATTCACAGTTGTGGAGTTATCATCCACTGCAGGGTTAAACAAGTGTATCCCTTGATAAAATTACATCTCTGATGCCCTAAAGACGGCATTTGCAGTGCGGTCGGGGGATTTGCCATCTCTTCTGAAAGCTATTTTTTGCAAAATGCTTGCTTGTGGATGAGGATGGCCCTGGGTGTGGGCATCCGTGTCATCTTGACACATTTCTAGTTGTTTTTTTTTTTTGTCTTATTATCATGTCATTTTACCTCACCACACAATAGTGGAGCCACAGGATAGTGGCGGAGTATTATGGTTTCAAGTTGGCAGTCAGTGTGTCCATCCAGAGGTTTGTCGTAGGTACATCTGTCCTTATTTCCGTTTCTGGATGATAACTTGAGTAAATATAAATGGATTTTCATGTAACTTAGTATGTGCATTGATATTGTCCAGATCTGATTTGGGATTGCTAATGGGCAAATTTCCTCAACTTTTGAGAGAGTTATCTGCCAACGACACATCCATATTTTTGTTTCCGGACGATAAGTTGAGTAAATATCAATGTATTGTCACGAAACTTGGTATATGCATTGATAGTCTGGAGATCTGGTTTGGGATTGCTAATGGGCAAATTTCGTCAATTTTTGACAGAGTTATCTGCCCTCCACACATCCACATTTTTGTTTACAGAGAATAACTTAAGTTAATATCAGTGAAGTTTCATGAAACTTGGTATGTGCATATTCTGGAGATCTAGTTTTGGATTGCTAATGAGCAAATTTCGTCAATTTTTGACAGAATTATCTGCCCGCCACATTAATATTTTGGTTTTCAGATGACAACTAGAGTAAATTTCAATGGATTTTCATGAAACTTGGCATGTGCATTGATTTTGTGGGGCTCTGGTCTAGGTTGCTAATGGCCAAATTTCGTCAATTTTTGACAGAGCTCTCTCCTGAGACACATCTGTATTTTCGTTTCAGGAGAATAACTTGAGTAAATCTCAATGGCTTTTCACCAAACGATGTGTGCATTGATATTGTGGAGATTTCAGTTGGCATTGCTAATGGGCAAATTCTTGTAAATTTGTGACAGAATTATCTGCCCACAACATGAAGATGGTGGGGTATTATTGTTTCCTGTTTTTACTAGCTCACCTGTCAGTGTCAAGGTGAGCTTTTGTGATCACATTTTGTCTGTCATGCATCTGTCCATCTGTCTGTGTAACCATAAACAATTTCTTCAAATGACATCTCCTAAACCACTGATTGAATTTTGACCAAACTTCACAGGAATGATCTTTGGTTGGTCCTCTTTCAAAGTTGTTCAAATGGTTCTGGTCTATTGCACATCTAAATCACAGGAGCTAAAAATAGATTTTTTAATTGAAAACTTCAGAAATCTTCTTGTCTGAAACCAGATGGCCCAAGTCTTTGATATTTGAGGTGTAGTTTTATCTAGTAGACCTCTACCAAAGTTGTTCAAATTATAGCCCTGGGGTCAAAAATGGCCCCGTGCCGGGGGTCACATGTTTTACATAGACCCATATAAGGAAAAAGTTTAAAAGTCTTCTTGTCTGAAAGCAGAAGGCCCAGGCCTTTGATATTTGATACATAGCTTCACCTAGTGGACCTTTATCAAGATTGTTCAAGTTATTGCCCTGGGACAAAAAATGGCCCTGCCCCGGGGCCAACATGTTTTACATGGACTTATATAGAGAAAACCTTCAAAAATCTTCTTATCTGAAACCAGAAGGCCTGGACCTTTGATATTTGGTACATAGCTTCGCCTAGTGGACCTCTGCCAAGATTATTCAAATTATAGCCCTTGGGCCAAAAATGGCTCTGGCCCGGGGCTGACAAGTTTTACATAGACTTATATTGGGGAAAAAAAAAAAATCTTCTTGTCTGAAAGTGCAAGGCCTAGGCATTTGATATTTGGTATATACCATTGCCTAGTGGTCCTCTGACAAGTGTTCAGATTATGCCCTGGGGTAAAAAGAGGCCCCACCCAGAGGAGTGGGGATTGGTCACTTGTTTTACATAGGGAAAAAGCCATTGGTAATGATTAGGCCTAGGACTATCAAAAGAAAAGGTTGGATGGACCTGAAGAGTAGATGACCTTTAAGTCAAAGGTCAAGGTCTTTGTGACCTTTAGTATGAAAAATGCCTATAATTCTGCAATGCTTATTGTTAGGGCCCTCAAACTTAGTAGAGATGTTGGTCCTCATCAGTAGATGATCTTGAGGGCAAAGGTCAAGGTCACCAAGACCTTAAGTATTGAAAAACTTGATAACTTGGCAAAGCTTGGGGCTAGGATCTTCAAACTTAGAAGGGATGTTGGTCCTTACCAGTAGATGACACTGAGAGCAAAGGTCATGGTCAAGGTCACCATGACCTTTAGTTTTAAAAAGCTAATAATTCGGCAATTCTCGAGGCTAGAACCTTTGAATTTAGATCTGATGTTGGTCTTGATCAGTAGATGACCCTAATGGCAAAGGTCAAGGTCACGGTGACCTCTATTACAAAACAAGCTTATAACTGCAATGTTTGGGGACCATCAAACTAGGATGCTAGGACCCTCAAATATAGTAGGGATGTTTGTTATTACCAGAAGATGATTGGCCTCGGTGGCTCAGTTGGATGCGACGTCCGACTGGAGACCAGGAGGTTGCAGGTTCAACCCCCGCCGAGGTCAGCAACATTCTTTCTTGGAGAGTGATCATGAAATATTTTCTACGGTCATTCTCTCCCTTCTGCTGATTCAAGAAGGGCAGTTGTCAGTTTCTGGCAAAAGAATGTGCACGATACTGGTTAACTGCTGAGAGGACTAAGCCTGCCCAGTAAACGTGTGGTTAGGTAAACTGACCGTGCTCGACATGACCCCACTGGGTTGACTGGGCCGTTCAACCTCAACACAAACGAAAACCAGAAGATGACCCTGAGGACAAAGGTCATGGTCAAGGTCACCATGACCTTTAGAACCGCATCTCTGTTAGCAAAGCTTTGTATAACATGATTCAGGTGAGCCATTTAGGGCCATAATGGCCCTCTGGTTTATTTTTTGTCTTAATATCATGTTAGGACCATATTGAATTATACAGACAGTGTTGCGCATGCACTTCGAATAGATTTGTCAGTTGTGACCCTCCATTTAGATCATAGCTCTAGATAAGTAAAACCTGTGATGTCCTCTTGTTTATCCCGTTGTCCATCCTCATTGCAAAAAAACCTGATAATTGACATGTTTATTATGTTCCCCACCATAGTGGGGGGGAGGGGGTAGGGACATATTGTTAGCTCACCTGAGCCAAAGGCTCAAGGTGAGCTATTGTGATCACTCACCGTCCGTCGTCGTCGTCGTCGTCCGTATGTCCGTCCGTCCGTCCACAATCTTTAAACAACATCTCCTCCTAAACCACTGATTGGATTTTGACCAAACTTCACAGGAATGATCCTTGGTTGGTCCTCTTTCAAAGTTGTTCAAATGGTTCCGGTCCGTTGCATATCTAGGTCACAGGAGCTAAAAATAGATTTTTTAACTAAAAACTTAAAAAATCTTCTTGTCAGAAACCACTGGACCGATTTCAATATAATTTTGCAGAAATGTTCCTTTGGTGATCCTCTACCAAGATTGTTCAAGCCATTCGGATTTGTCAAAAAACATGGCCGCCAGGGGGCGGGGCTTATTTTCCCTATATATCTATATAGAAAACTTTAAAAATCTTCTTGTCAGAAACCACTGGACAGATTTCCATATAATTTTGCAGAAATGTTCCTTTGGTGATCCTCTACCAAGATTGTTCAAGGCATTTGGATTCGTCAAAAAACATGGCCGCCAGGGGGCGGGGCTTATTTTCCCCATATATCTATATAGAAAACTTTAAAAATCTTCTTGTCCGAAACCACTGGACCGATTTCAATATAATTTTGCAAAAATGTTCCTTTGGTGATCCTCTACCAAGATTGTTCAAGCCATTTGGATTTGTCAAAAAACATGGCCACCAGGGGGCGGGGCTTATTTTCCCTATATATCTATATAGAAAACTTTAAAAATCTTCTTGTCCGAAACCACTGGACCGATTTCAATATAATTTTGCAAAAATGTTCCTTTGGTGATCCTCTACCAAGATTGTTCAAGACATTTGGATTCGTCAAAAAACATGGCCGCCAGGGGGCGGGGCTTATTTTCCCTATATAATCTATATAGAAAACTTTAAAAATCTTCTTGTCCGAAACCACTGGACTGATTTCCATATAATTTTGCAGAAATGTTCCTTTGGTGATCCTGTACCAAGATTATTCAAGCCATTTGGATTTGTCAAAAAACATGGCTGCCAGGGGGCGGAGCTTATTTTCCCTATATATCTAATAGAAAACTTTAAAAATCTTCTTGTCCGAAACCACTGGACTGATTTCCATAAAATTTTGCAGAAATGTTCCTTTGGTGATCCTGTACCAAGATTATTCAAGCCATTTGGATTTGTCAAAAAACATGGCTGCCAGGGGGCGGGGCTTATTTTCACTGTATATCTGTATAGAAAACTTTAAAAATCTTCTTGTCAGAAACCACTGGACCGATTTCCATATGATTTTGCAGAAATGTTCCTTTGGTGATCCTGTTGCAAGATTGTTCTAGCCATTTGGATTTGTCAAAAAACAAGGCCGCTAGGGGGGCGGGGCTTATTTTCCTTATATATCTTTATGGAAAACTTTAAAAATCTTCTTGTCAAAAACCACTGGACCGATTTCGATATGATTTTGCAGAAATGTTCCTTTGGTGATCCTGTTGCAAGATTGTTCAAGCCGCCATGATTCGTTAAAAAACATGGCCGCTAGGGGGCGGGGTTAATTTTCCCTATATAGAAAACTTTAAAAATCTTCTTGTCATAATTGACTGGACCGATTTCAGTATAACTTGGCAGAAATGTTTCCTTAGTGACCCTCTATCAAGATTGTTCAAACCGACATGATTTGTCAAAAAACATGGCCGCTAGGGGGTGCGGGGCTTATTTTCGATATAATTCTATATAGAAAACTTGAAAAAATCTTGTCGTCAGAAACCACAGGACCGATTTCAATATAACTTCGCAGAAATGTTTCCTTGGTGACCCTTTACCAAGATTGTTCAAGCCGTTATGATTTGTCAAAAAACATGGTCGCTAGGGGGCGGGGCTTATTTTCCTATATAATTTATCTATATAGAAAATTTTAATAGTCTTTTCAGAAAGCACTTGACCGATTTCAATGTAACTTTGCAGGAATGTTTCTTATGTAACCCTCTATCAAGATTGTTCAAGCCGTCATGATTCGTCAAAAAACATGGCCGCCAGGAGTCGGGGCTTATTTTCCGTATATATCTATATAGAAAACTTTAAAACTCTTCTTGTTAGAAACCACTGAACCGATTTCATTATAACTGCAGAAATTTTTCCTTGGTGACCCTCTACTAAGATTGTTCAAGTAATCATGATTCGTCAAAAAACATGGCTGCCTGGGGCAGGGCTTATTTTCCCTATATATCTATATATAAAACTTTAAAAATCTGCTTTTCAGAAACCAATGGACCGATTTCAATACAACTTGGCAGGAATGTTTCTTTGGTGACCCTGTACAAAGATTGTTCAGGCCGTCATGATTCATCAAAAATCATGGCCGCTAGGGGGCGGGGCTTATTTTCCCTATATAGAAAACTTTAAAAATCTTCTCGTAAGAAACAGTTGGACCGAGTTCAGTGTAACTTGGCAGGAATGTTGCTTTGGTGAGCTTCTACCAAGATTGTTCAAGCCTTCATGATACGTCAAAAACCATGGCCCACAGGGGGGTGGGGCTTATTTTTCATATATATCTGCATAGAAAATTTTAAAATTCTTCTTGTCACATACCCCATGACTGATTTCAATATTACTTGGCTGGAATGTTGCTTTGGTGAACCTCTATCAAGATTGTACAAGCAATCATGATTCGTCAAAAAACATGGCTGCCATGGGGTGGGGCTTGTTTTCCCTAAATAGAAAACTTTAAAAATCTTCTTGTCAGAAACCACTGAACAGATTTCAATATAACTTGGTAGGAATGTTCCTTTGGTGACCCTCTACCAAGTTTGTTCAAGCTGTCATGATTCGTCAAAAAACATGGCCGTTAGGGCATAGGGCTTTATAGCTATATAAAACTTTTTAAACCACTGGACCAATTTCAATATAACTTGGCAGAAATGATCCTTTGGTGACCCTCTTTGAAGATTCAGTTCAGTTCATCAAGATTTGTAAAAAAACATGGCCAGGGGTGTGGTGGAGGGGGGTGAGGGTTGTTAGTGCTATAAAGTTTATACAAAAATCCTAGAGCAGTGAACTTGGCTGAAACTTCAACAGTAAATATGCAAATCTGTTTGGTCAGGTGAGCGATATAGGACCATCATGGTCCTCTTGTTTTTAGTGTGGATCCTGTCAGTGTCCTTGTCCGTGTAGGTGTAGCCTCTTGTCTGCATTCTATCTCCTTAATGAATGGATGAATTTTGGTCAAACTTACACAAATTTATCGTTGGGTAAGGGAAAAGTACTGATTAGATTTTTGTGACCGTGACCCCATTTTCAAGGTCACACAAGGGCTTGGATTGTTGGAAAAGGCTGGAAAATGGCTTGTCTGCACCATATCTCCTGAAGAAACAAATGGATTTTGACTGAACTTGCACATCTTAATTGTTAGGACATGCAAAAGAACTGATAAGATGTTGGTGACCTTGACCCCATTTTCAAGGTCACATCATGGCTTAGATGGTTGGAAAATGTCTTGTCCGCACCCTATCTCCTGAATGAATGGATGGATTGTTTTACCAAACTTGTACATCTATATTGTTGAGACATGGAAATGAACTGGTTAGATTTTGGTGACCTTGACCCCATTTTCAAGATCATACTAAGGCTTAGACTGTTGAAAAATTACTTGTCTGCACCCTGTCTCTGGAAAGAATGGGTGGATTTTGACCAAACTTGTACATCTATATTTTTGTGACAAGGAAAAGAACTGATTAGATTTTGGTGACCTTGATCCCATTTTCAAGATCATACTAAGGCTTTGACTGTTGGAAAACGGCTTGTCTGCACCCTGTTTCCTGAAAGAATGGGTGGATTTTGACCAGACTTGTACAACTATATTTTTGTGACAAGGAAAAGAACTGATTAGATTTTGGTGACCTTGACTCCATTTTAAAGGTCACACGAGGATTCAGGTTGTTGGAAAATGGCTTGTCTGCACCTTATCTCCAGAATCAATGGATGGATTTTGACTAAACTTGTACACCTATATTGTTGTGACATGGAAAAGAACTTTTTAGATTTCGGTGACCTTGACCCCATTTTCAAGATCACACAAGGGCCTAGATTGTTGGAAAATGACTTGTCTGCACCCGATCTCATGAAGGGATGGATGGATTGTGACCAAACTTGTACAGCTATATTGTTGTGACATGAAAAAGAATTAATTAGTTTTGGAGACCTTGACCCCGTTTTCAAGGTCACAGGAGGGCTCAAATTGTTGGAAAATGGCTTTTCTGCACCCTGTCTCCAGAATGAATGGATGGATTTTGACCAAACTCTTGTACAGCTATATTGTTGAGACAGGGACAAGAACTGATTAGATTTTGGTGACTGTGACCCCATTTTCAAGGTCACACGAGGGCTTAGATTTTGTGGGCAATAATTCTAAAAATTCTCTAAGATATTTTTGTGATACTTTACCAAATATTTAGAGGACATTGAGTAGGCATGTCACGTTAAAATTTTCATTAAAATTTATATAGCTATATTATCAAGACCCTTTTGTTAGTTTCATTAATATTAGCATGATGGTATATATAGGTCTAAAGTTTTTCTCGGCACCATCCCCAAGCTGTGGCATGGCTTTTAAGTCAAGGTCACAGACTTTTCATACAAATGTCAAAGTGTTTACTTGCTTTATTTAGTGCTTTATTTAGCTCAATCGCTGCACCTGTGCCTGACATTTGAGGTCAAGGTCAAGGGCTTCACATAATGTGTGATTAAATTCTTTCAATGTTATAACATACAGCATACAACTTCCATCTCCAGAGTCAAAGCTACATATTTTGTGCTCTTTAACAATTGCGGTAGCTCTGGTAGGGGGTATAAATGCCCTACTGGGCACTTTGTCTAGTTTGTTCTGTTGCTGTAAGCTGTTCATATCATGGCAGTCACTGCAGACACTGATCTGGGTCTACATTGTTCGCCAAAGTCCATTGTTTTGGGATGCTAAGTATGAATGCCTAGCATGCTGGATAAAAATTTCAACAGGTGACATTTTGAAAGGTGTTTTTATTTTTCTCTGAAATTAGGCTTTGACATTTCATGCAAATTGTCCAGTAAGGAAAGAATTTGCATGAAACATGAAACTCTATTTTGGGGAAAAATAAAAAAAAAAGATATCTCTTTGCTGGGGTAATTAGGTTCTCTCAAAAGGGCATATATTTAAAATCTATTTGCAGATGACAGTTCGAGTGTTAAACAGGGAACAATACAGTAGAAAAGGTATTCTGTCTTTTGAAGCTAACAAGATCAAGTCCATTGGGGCAAAGATAGTATGGCTGTTTTGTAAGGCCCCATTCCTCTGGAAAGTTATTCATGAACTTTGGCTGTAAGTATATGTACAGTAAATGTCCTAAAATTTCATACACCGAAAGGTTCTTACAAAAACGACATAGGCAAATAGTACAGACCCAGATAAGACTGCTCCTGAAGGACTAGTTTGATCATGGTCTACAGAGATTATTCTAAGATACCTGTGGCCTCACGCAGTTTTATGATTGGGGAGTGCTCCTGGGAAAAATACTGATTCCCACAATATAAAATGTGTGCTCTGCAATTTTTTTTTTCTGGACCTAAAAGTATCATAGAAGTTTTTTTCTTTCATTTTTTTCTGACATGAAAGCAAGATGTCAAATTTACTAATAAAATTCCATGATATCAGTGGTTGGATGGATCAATTAATCGTAACATTATTTACACGCTACTAATCCTGTACATGGGAAACAACTCATTCACAACCACCGAGAAAAGTTCATCATTTGGCGCTTTGTTTTGAGCATAATTTTTTTATTATTATGTTGGTAGGAAATGTCATTCCTATTCTGTAATTATATATTTGTCTGATAATAGCAGAAACTAAGTATTCCAAGGACTATTTTGTTATTGTTTGCACGTCCTGAGGTAAAACTTAGGCGAACTGTTATAAAGGTACAAATTAAGCTGCTGGGAAAAGTCCTGGCCATATTACCAGGAGGGATAGGCCAAATTGATCAATTTGGGCAATACCTTTAGCTCAGCTGAATAATGCAAGAACAATGGTGGACTTTACTAGGACTCTGGATGAGTGGAAAGAGAAGACGAGCAACAGTTTAATTGTTAGTAGAGTTATAGCCTCACCCATAATGGGTTTTAACTCCCCATCTCTTTTTTGTATCATGGGGGTGTGGTTCCGAGAATCATTTCTGGGTCTACTTGTACACTGTTTGCAATTCCACTAATGTTTTTTGGAAACAATTGCATAAAGAGAATAATTTAGGCAAACTTACAGATATGTTCTCAAAGCTGTGAATGTTGACATTTTGTGATCATATCTGGTTGTAGAAACCAGAGTATCATTATGAAAACACGCCTATTCAACTATATAAAACATTTCACTTCCAAAAACTGAAAACTTTCAGATAAAAGAACAGCGGTATCCATTATTTATTATTTTTCATATTTCTGCTCAAAACAGGTTGTGGGTACTCACTAGAACTGCCTTGCTGAAGCAGTTCTAATGAGTACCCACAATCCAGGTTTTTGAGCAAAAGTAAGAAAAATAATGTAAACCCCTGTAAACCCCAGTTTTACTATATAAAAGTGGAGTTTAAGGGGGGTAAAATTTACATAGGCACGTTTTTGTGATGTCCAGGGAAAACCATTGACCATGGATGGGCAGTCACACTACCCTGCCAATGTTGAGAATCAAACCTGGGCTGCAGGGGTGACAAGCAAGAGACATACCGCTATACTATCCAGGTCTCATATTCTTTTGGTCAGTAAAAGCACATCAGGGATAGTCTGGCTATTTCTGTTACAAAAAAGTGTTTATACCGATTGGGTTTACTTGATACAGGTTTAGAAATGATGATAAACATTTTCATTATGTTGTACCCTACTGGGAAAATATCTTTTTACGCTACCGACTGTATTTAACAAATAGTATCAAAATAATCATGATAAATTGAACTATAATACCTTTCCAGTTATTCTTATTTTAACATTGCTAAACACGTTGAAATATATTGATTGTGTGTAGAGACCAGACCTGTTGTAATTGTAATCAGTAATCGTGATTACATGTAATCGATTACAATTTTTGAGTAATCAAAATGTAATCTGTAATCATTGATTTTTATGATTACAAGTAATTGTAATTGTAATCGAATACATTGCAAAATAGCCTGTAATCGTGATTACAATACGATTACAATATTATGGATATTTAAATAAAATAAGTCAGAAGGAATAGAATTGAAAAAAAAAAAAATTCATTCCTGGAATGACAACTTGACAAGAAACAAGAATATTGGAGATAATTATTTTGATTTGTATACATTTAATGATTTAATGACTCTGTATTGGTTTGTTTAAAACAATCAATACATCTTTGAGATAAAAGAAAATTTAAAAAATACATCTTCAAGATCAAAGGAAATTGAAGTTTCACACATGGATTAGCTGATATGGATTAGCAAATAATCAAAGTAATTAAATTGGCAAACATTTATAGTCATTTATCTATATATCTCTATTTTTAATGACAGATTTCTATCTGTCATTCCTTGCTGGCAGAAGCGTTCTCAAGTTGCTTCCGGCTCTCAAGTTGCTTCCGGCTTTCACTACCACTGAAATATGTGTCCGCTCAAAATGTAGTCCGATGCTATTAATATCTTTATAGCGCCGTGCAATTTTTAAAGCAGGCGACATTCAGAATTCTCCCTTATTTGCAGAGAAAACCAGACTAAGCATTTCATATGAATTGTTTGCCAACGGATGAATCGCATGAAATTCTCTGATATAATAAGACAAAAAATAAAATTGACATCTGCTACAGTCGTTGTATGCAGTCTAAGGGTTAACATATCAAAATACTTGTGTATCAATACGCCTGCGCTGGACTAAAGACGTGGCGCGAGAAACTAGACCGTAAGCCACTGTTACCAGCAATATAAACACTGTCTAATCAGCTATTACTCTCCAAATTAGATTCTGAAGATTTTTTATGCTTGATAATAAAAGAAAAAAAGGCTGTGCTCATAATCATGCTGCAAAGTGTTTTCTCCGATATTATCTGAGTGCGTTAGATATATAGGTTGTAAGGTTGATCTGCGCAATTTGTTGTTAGCTATTAATAGAACAGGCGCTGCCTCATAATCCGCGTGTCAAAAATTAGCAGATAATTTTTACCGTAAAACATAATTTCATGCAAATTGTCTCAAATGAGGAATCAGCTAGCATGAAATGTCAAATGCTGTCTCCTTGGGAAAATAAAGACAATATTTCAAAATATGGTATGATAAAACTTTTACACAGAGCACTTGCCCATTTGTCTGACGTGTGTAAAAAATTCAATACTGTCGGATTAAAGGGACAGGGCTTTAGTCAAACATTACAAGATGTAATCTCGCTGTTGTTGATTTGCTTAACATTAAAATATTTTATCTGCGGCATTTTAATAAAAAGGATGCTTGGGTTTAAAGTGTAACTATTTATCAGAAAAAAAGGAAAGTGTTGAAAATCTCTATTGCTACTTTGGTTATTTCCTCTTATTGAACGCTCGATTGTGAAAGTGAAAGTAGACAACAAGTTGGCTTCTTTAAAAAGAACCCAACGAAAGGTTCGCATCTTGTTTTAAATTTGCAGGTTTGCACAGCAAATTTAATGCCGTCATTTGCAACCATTTTTTAAGTACAGGTATTAAGTTATTGAAGAGAATTTATCACAATTTTAGCTCTTTATTGCATGTGATAACTGGCTTTTTGCAACATTTTGAGACAAAATATTTCTTTTGAAACTTCAAAACATCAAGTGGAACTTCATGGCACTATATATATATACCTCTGCAAGCATTTGATATCTGAATTTGTAGTACTACATTTTTAAACAAATGTGAAACCTTTTTATTGGACGGGTTTTCAAAAATCTGTCCTTTAAAATAGCGAACCCCGGCATGAATTTCTGATAGAATCTGTCATTTCAGTGCCTTTTGGCGCTTTGATTTTGTTTGGATATAAAATGGTTGTTTAATAGTGTATTATACTTTCGGACAGACAGATCAAGGCAAACATTGCAGATCCAGATCAGAATTACCACTGACTGCACAACCATTTTCAAATCGTTATTCTGTATTATTAGCAAACAGATCTGTGTCATATATTTCAAAATACTCTTCAATTTAATATGTGCCAGTTGTCTCTTTTAAGGACGTTTTTTGGTCTGTATTTTAGGGCAGAAGCCTCGCCATTACATGGATATCAGTGGGCAACTGTTGGTGATATAACGTGGATGATGCCCTATGAAAACGAGATTTCATTTTGTCAAGGAGTGAGTAAAAATTCAGAAAAAGTCTTGTGGTAGCCTATGGCCTCAGGGCTCAGTCAGATCGGACTGGTGATCAGGAGATTGTGGGTTCAATCCCCTCTGGGTCTGGCAACATTCTTTTTGTGGAGATTGATCTTGAAATATTTTCTATGATCATTCTCTCCCTTCTGCTGATTCAAGAAGGGCAATTTTCAGTTTCTGGCAAAAGAATTGGCACAGGTACTGGTTAATGGCTTATATTTTCCCATTTGGCTTGATATGCTACATGACTTTATTCTAAAAAAAGTGATCTGTAATAGTGATAAATACAAACACAACTGAGCAAATAGTGTATTTAACAGATCAGACACCTCCTAATGCAGTGTCTGATCTAGGTCTGGAAGCATTGGGTGGCCAAGTGGTTAGCTAGGTTCAAATCCCTCTAGACGCAGAGCAGTTTGTAACTGTACACTGCTTCATTGCACAGAGCCTTTCATTATCACCCTTCCATCTTCTTGATATGACCTAAATAATGTAGCCTATGACATTCAAAGTTGATATATGCAATCACCTAAATGAACTTTTATAGCTACAAAAGGTCAAGGTCATCTTCTTCTCTAAAACTGTTGGGCTGATTGAAAGCAAATTACATGTGGAGCCCCTGTGGGACAAGGGAAAGAAAGTTTGTTCAATGGAGTTGGGTTAAATGATCAAGATATTTGCCATGCCCATATATGGTAAAAACCCTTTAAAAATTTTCTTCTCAGGACTTGAAAGGCCAAAGACTTTGAAACTTGGTATGCAGCATTGGGGACTCTGCCTCTACCAGATTTATTTAAATGGTGACCAGTGGTTGACCTTACCTTGACCAATTTTAAATACGAAAAGTAAACAACTTCTATCAAAATTTAAATGCTGTAAAACAGAATTTTGAAAGTACAAAGAGCAAGTTCTGAGTGCAAAAGGGCTAATGTTGCAGAAGTGGACGTGCTCGCCCACTTGAGCATAGTGGCCCGTGGGCCCCTTGTTTTGTGTTGTTATTTGGGCCATCTCAAGTGAAAAAGTGCCTTTGAGCATGTGCAAATATATGTATTCTGATCATCCTGCACATGTGCAAAGTCTCTTGCGGGCATTTGCTCTCCATTGAAACATTCAGTAATATCCAATGATTCTGTTTGCTGACAGAAAAGTCTCTGATCAGAATTTGCTGATGCCCAGGCTATAAAAAAGGTAGAAGAAAAGTCCAGGGAGTGCCACAGTTACAAGCTGCAGCCCTTCCCAGACACCAAATGGAAGAGGAAACAGACAAAACCAAACAAGAGCAAATCGAACAAGCGTACATAAAGCAGATTAGCTCTCTCTTTCCCAAGCAAGGTAATCACATTGCTAAAAGGACTGAAAAACACAAGAACAAAATAACACAAATAACACAAGGCAAGACTTAAAGCATAGCCATCAACAATGATTGGGTTGATTACTAGGCATGCAGTCTGCTGCATGATATTCAGGCTGTAGCCAATTCTTTTATAATGGTTAATTAGTTTTCTGAATTGCTCAGAAAAGTTAGATTTTCCCACAATTTTTCTAAATCTGTACACTAAGTCACCATAAAATTCTGGTTCCGATATACCTTGTAGAAGTGTTTTCAGACTGACGTTAGCTTAATTAGCTCACCTGAGCACAAAGTGCTCATGGTGAGCTATTGTGGTCAGTCAATGTCAGTCGTAAACAGTGCGGCATCAACAATTGCTTTAAAAGCCTACTCCTCCTACACCCCTGGGCCAACTGACTCGATACTTGGTAGGAAGCATCAGGGTGATTTGTAGATCAAAAATGGCTAAAATTGTTCCGATCGGAAATCCAAGATGACCGCCATCTTGAAAATCTATTTTTCGCTTCTTCTCTTTAATCAAAAGGCCAATTGACTCCAAACTTGATAGGAAGCACTTCGGTGACTTGTAGATCAAAAATAGCTAAAATCGTGCCGATCGGAAATCCAAGATTGCCACCATGGTGGCCATCTTGAAAATCTATTTTTCGCTTCTTCTCCTAAATCCAAAATCCAATTGACTGGAAACTTAGTAGGAAGCATCAGGGTGACTTGTAGATCAAAAGTAGCTAAAATCGTTCTGATTGGAAATCCAAGATAGCCGCCATAGCCGCCATTTTGAAAATCTATTTTTTGCTTCTTCTCCTGAACCAAAAGGCCAATTGATTCGAAACTTTGTAGGAAGCAACGGGGTGACTTGTAGATCAAAAATAGCTAAAATCATTCCGATTGGAAATCCAAGATGGCCGCAATGGTGGCCATCTTGATAATCTATTTTTCGCTTCTTCTCCTAAACCCAAAAGCCTGTTGACTCGAAACTTGGTAGGAAGCATCGATATGACTTGTACATCAAAAATAGTTTAAATCGTTCGATCGGAAATCCAAGGTGGCCGCCATCTTGAAAATCTATTTTTCACTTCTTCTCCTGAACCAAAAGGCCAATTGACTCCAAACTTGGTAGGAAGCATCAGGGTGACTTGTAGATCAAAAATAGCTAAAATAGTGCTGTTTGGAAATCCAAGATGGCCGCCATGGTGTCTATCTTGAAAATCAATTTTTCACTTATTCTCCTAAACCCAAAAGCCAATTGACTTGAAACTGGGTAGGAAGCATCGGGGTGACTTATAGACCAAAAATGGCTAAAATCCTTCTGATTAGAAATCCAAGATGGCCGCCATGGTGACCATCTTGAAAATCTATTCTTCACTTCTTCTCCTGAACCGAAAGGCTCATTGACTTTAAACTAGGTAGGAAGCATCAGGGTGACATGTAGATCAAAAATAGCTAAAATCGTCCCTGTAGGAAATCCAAGATGGCCACCATGACAGCTATCTTGAAAATCTATTTTTCCCTTCTTCTCCTGAACTGAAAGGTCAATTGACTCGAAACTTGGTAGGAAGCATTGGGGTGACTTGTAGATCTAAAATAGCTCAAATTGTTTGGATGGGAAATCCTGGCTGCTATCTTGAAACTCTTTTTTTCGCTTATTTTTCTGACCCAAAGGGCCAATTAATTTGAAAATTGGTAGGAAGCATCGGGATGACTTGTAGATCAAAAATAGCTAAAATCATTCCTATCAGAAATCCAAGATGGCGGCCATCATGAACATCTATTTTTCGCTTCTTCTGAACTGAAAGGCTAATTGACTCAAAACTTGGTAGGAAGCATTGGGGTGACTAGTAGATCAAAAATAGCTCAAATCATTTCTATAGGAAATCCCAAATTGCTGCCATGGCGGCCATCTTGAAAATCTATTTTGAACTTTTTCTCCTGAACCTAAAGGGTAATGGACTCAAAAGTTCATTGAAAGTATGGAGGTGACTTGTAGATCAACAGTAGCTAAAATCATTCTGATTGGAAATCCAAGATGGCTGCCATCTTGTTTACCGTGCCACTGTGCTGTTTACATGTATAAAATCATGTTCTTCAGAAACCACTTAGCCAATTGCCACCAAATTTCACATTGATCCTACTATTGAAATGTGATTGAGAGTTTGTTCAAATGATCACTCTCCATTTACTGTCATGCCATATATATTCTTCTTTAAAATTAAGAACTGCTTAAATGGTGATCTTTTCATTAGTTGCGATGACAGGATTGGAAAAAATGTTGCATAACATCTACATATCTGCAGTAGCTATGTCACTCAGGTGAGCGACTCATGGCTCGTGGGCCTCTTGTTATGGCAGTTAAAGTCACTAAGATTTGAAGAATTTCCATTTTTATGTTTTGCTTTAATAGACTCCACTTTGTTCAGAGATGTCAAGAGGAAGCCAGGGATTTGCATCAACATACTTCACTTCTGGTCTTCAGACTCCACTTTGGGAACAAGTTTTGGAATATCACACAAAGGAAGATCCTATGTATTATCGTTCTGGATCTCTAACAAAACCCTCTCTCACTGCAGCTATGGCAGAATTAGTCTTAGGTTATGATGCTGTGTTGATGTTTGCTACTGCAATGGATAACCTGATCCAGGCAAACTTGACCATCACTGGCAAAGCATTGTCGGAAGCTCTAAGAACTGTAGGTATAATAGCTGCAGATATAAGACAATTGACCCATTGTAGACTGCATGAACTCCCCCTCACTATATATTGGAAGATTCTAATTTGGATTTTAATGTATATCAGGATAGGTGATATAGATATTCCTAGAGAAAAATAGCTAAACTATTTGCAAACAGTGGAGACCCTGATCAGACATTGCATTCTGGGGCTTCTGATCTGGGTCTGCACTGTTTGCCAGTTACCCTTTTAGGGGTCTCCAGACTACAATGGATTAGCACTTACCATTCTATGGGCAAATTTAGCAGATGACAAATTGATGATATTTTTCCAGAAAATAGGCTCTGACATTTCATGCAAATTGTCCCCCCAGGAAACAACTTGCATGAAATGTCAAAAGCATAGTGTCAGGGAAAAATAAGAAAAATATTTCAAAATGTTGTCTGCAGAAATTTTTACCCAGCATGCAAAGTATTAATTGTCAGGCTCCATAGCACAGCTAATAACACTTTTAACCCTTGTCATGCTGATTAAATTGAGATGCCATGCCCACTTATAATTCTCAGCCAATTATATTCCTTGATCCAGATTGTTGATATAAATTCAGATAGTTAATGGCAAACAGTGCAGATTCAGATCAGTTGGCTTCTTCAAAAGCCAACTGATCTGGATCTACACTGTTTGCAAAGGCAGGGTATATCCGGGCTCAGCAGGACAAGGGTTAATTGCAGAGCCAGGTGTTGCAATAATGAAATCCTTCTGTTGAATCAAGAAGGGTGGGAAAGTATGTGCACAATACCTTGTTACCCATCTAGAGCACTACAGCCTGCCCAAGAAAAGTATGAGTAGGTTAACTGACCGGGTCAACATGAGCTTAACAATGTTGACAAGGCCATCAAAATCCTCAATAGGACAATATTTTGTTATTGTGGTAGTTGGTATTCATTTGTTTGAAAAGCAAACGGAAAATCACAAGTTGTTTCCCTTGCAAACAAAAATGAAGGAAAAATCAGTGGGTTGGTGAAGAGGCTTTCTTTTGGTTGAGTGTTTCTTTCAACAGGATCACAAGGTCCCATGTTTGAGTCATAAGCAGAATCACATCTTGATATGATTTAAATACTGTTGAAAGAGACATAAAACACTAAATCTTCATCAAACAGGGCAAACAAGTTTGGAATAAAATACTGTTTCTATCATTTTTGTTACACCAAAAGTTGATCTGGCATCAACTTTTAAGGTGTCCTAATGTTTAATGGTAATTTATATATTTTCATGTCAGGCACCTGTCAAAATGGCATTTTCCTCCCATCTGAAAAGGGTCTACTCTAAAAGGAAAGAGTTTGCTCCCCTTGGGAGCAAATTCTTTCCTTTTAGAGTAGACCAATTTCAAAGTGGATTGGCGTGCTAGAAAGAAAACAGGAAGTCACAAAAGTTGTCTCCCTTGTTAAAAATGATGAAAAATTGGCCAAGAGTATCCACTCACCTTAAGGGCAACAATCCTTGTCATCAAGGCAGTATTATGTCCATAGCTGCTGCTGTATGATGTGTTTGGATTTATATCAAAAGCATTTTCCTGTACTTTAGATGTTTGACAAAAGTTTCACAGAAATGTTTCTTGAGTAGTCCTCTAAGAAACTTATGAACTTTGTTCAAGAGGTTGAATTTTATTAGTTGCCATGGCAACCAAATATTGTAAAAAAAAATGGAAAAAAATATTTAAAAAAACCCAAAAAAACTGACTCCTCAGGAGCTATACAGAAGTACAAACAAACTTTTCAGAAGTGTTCAAAATACATTGTATTAGCTTTTACAGCAGTTAACTCAGGTGAGCATTGTGGCCCATGGGCCTTTGATGTCAAAATTACTTCTGAATACTATCTAGCAGTCAAATGTCTAAATTCCAAAAGGCAATCAACATAACTTTGCGAGCAGATGGAGAGAGCTTAAACTTCTTGAGAGGTGGGAAACCAGCTCGTTTTCACAGTTTTGACTAAGCTTTTGTGTCAGTTTAAGCAAAATGAATCCACATTTCATCCCCAGTGACAGTACAGTTCAAAAACTTATTTTCATCATAGTGAAAATGCCCCAAATGTTCTTTTTCAATGGTCACCCTGGATGCCTTTTGGTCTTCTGTCAGCTGTTTTGGTGCCCACTTAGCACTTACCTCGCTTATACGTATTTTTTCAAGTAAAATCTAATGTGCCGATGCTTTACCGATGCTAATTAACTGTTTAGCTAGCTCCTGCAATGTCACTCTGCAATCTTTGTTTACAAAAACCTCAACATCAGCCACCATTGTAGAGGTCACTGCCTCAGCTTGCCTCCCTGGCCTAGGCTTGTCCCTCAGGCTTGTCCTGCCCTCCCTAAACTGTGAAACCCAGCTATAAAAGGTTGAATGGGATATGCAGGCTTTAGAAAAACTTTTCTGCATACTTTGAAAAATGTGCAAGGTTTTTCACCCCCTAAAAGCAGGAATTTTATTACAGATCTTTTCTTCTAGCTTAGAATCCATGGTAGTTCTAACACCTATCTTGTTTAAGTGTTCAAAATTTCATGTATACACACGTCTCATTGAAGCAGGCCCCGTAGCCTAGTGGATAAGAGAGCTGACTCTTAAACCATTAGGTTTCTCACCTCTGTGGTTCGACCCTACTCTGGTCACATGTGGGAAAGCCAAGTTCTGATTACGGATGGTCAGATGGTTTTTCCCTAGGTTCTCCGGTTTTTGCCCACCTTTGATGAACAATCGGCTCGATATAAGTGAAATATTCTTGAAAGGGCCGTAAAACCTGAATAAAAAAAAATTTCTCATTGAAAATAAACTGACCAATTCATAGGTGATAAAATGTAGCTTTCCCTGATGTAGTAATTTGTGTAGGTAGCTGCATGTGGAAAGATAAGAGCATGAAAACTCTGAATATTTTCTGACTGCCCCACGTAGACTGGATCATCAAAGTAGTTTTCACAACTAGTAAAAAGGACTTGTTAAAGAGGAGTATTTGATGATAATTCTGCTATAACAATTAACTACATCTAGATCTAAAGCATTTTTTAGGTACTCATTATAGCCTGTTAGCAAGGACCATCTAATTGAGACTCACTCATATGTATTTTTGGAGAAATTAGAAAAAAAATGATCCCAAAATATCTCCAAATACTTCTCCTAAATAAGATTTGCACATACTATAGCAGATTCTGAGCTTTTGTTTATCAAATTCAGGTTAATATAAGTGGTTTGACGGGTGAAATCAGATTAGATGAGAAAGGAAACAGACTAGGTTATTTGGGTGTTATCGTTGTTACAGACCCATGGCATCTAGTCCCAGGAGCAGATATTTCAAGTGTAAGTAGTATCCAGACTTTTTTTTCTCTCATGTCTCACCAAAAACATACACTGTATTTGACCTAATTACCACACATACCCCTATAAATGCACAGTCAAGCAATTCTGGAGTCATAGATTACAGCCAGTGTACTTTTTGTCTACTTCTTTATAAAGGCATATGTTATGGGTACTCGTTTCATTGCATAGATTTGTCGATGATATTCAAATGAGTACCCATAACATGCCTTTATAAAGAAAATCAGAAAATAAAATAAATCATGTAAACATCATCAAATAAGTCCTTTACTGATCTTTTTTTTTTTTTTTTTTTTTTTTTTTTTTTGAAGTGTACCCTTAGTAGGTAAATTCATAATATATTTCACAATTAGGTTGAATATATTGTGGATTTTTTCGTGGGAGGCCTAATTATTTCATACTATCAAATTTATATGGCCTTCTTGACACCTCACACAAAACAGGATTTACAGTGACAACATATGGAACATAATTTTGTTTGTCTTTGGGAATAGCTGTTGCCAGCAATGTCAGGAACTGGCTGTTATAACGTATTTAGTCATGATCTGTTGCAAACTAAGATGGGATCAGTCCATTCAAGTCTGGTGGAATCACCCACATCTGCCAGTTGGTAGCTTCATGGGACCACCTGGCATCTGTCTCTCAGTTAACTTCATGTGTGGGATTAGACCATCTTATACTACTCTGTTTTTAATTGAGCCAGCACAAACAAAACCTACAGTACCACTTGTGTGACCAGCAAAGACTCAGATCAGCCTGGGCATCCATCCAGTCTGATCAGAGACTCTGCTGATCGCATGTGCCTTCTACAGCCTTTGGACTATCCAAAGAGGGATAAGTGCGAACCCTTGCTATACTGGGTGGATATATAGGCTGATCTGAGTCTTTGCTGGTCATACAGGTCTTATTGTAGGTTTTGTCGAGCACTGGCTCAATGAGAGATAGCAGCAGTATTTCTGTTATCTCCCTTGACAGGTAAAGTCCAAGGTAGATCAACTACTAACCAGGTCCTTCTAATTGGAATCCTCTGCTTTTATCATAGATCATCAGTGGAATTTAACAAAATCTTAACTTTACATTTCTCCATATCCACATGGAAGGTTAATTAATATTATATATTTCACTGTACAGAAAAGGTTTCTTTTAAATATTTTGGAAGCTGTATTGGCATATGACCTTGTTAAAACTAGATTTATGAAGGAAAAGGAAGTGATACTTAATGGAAACACTAATGATAAAAGCAGAGGAATCCAATTAATTGGACCTGGTTATTTACAGAAAGCGCCGGCTTCGGTGGGTCAGTTGGATGCGCCGTCCGACTGGAGACCAGGAGGTCGCAGGTTCAACCCCCGCCGAGGTCGGCAACATTTTTTCGTGGAGATTGATCATGAAATATTTTCTACTGTCATTCTCTCCCTTCCCCTGATTCAAGAAGGGCAGTTGTCAGTTTCTGGCGAAAGAATGTGCACAATACTGGTTAACTGCTTAGAGGACTAAGCCTGCCCAGTAAATGTGTGGTTAGGTAAACTGACCGCGCTCGACATGACCCCATTGGGTTGACTGGGCCGTAAAACCTCAACACAAACAAACAAATTTACAGAAAGTAATCAGGGGAGTTAACTGACTGCTTTCTTCTATTATTATGCCATTCTGTTGGATAGTTAAGAAATTGAACAGTATGAACTACTTAATCAGTCATTAAGGTCAAATGACCAGGCTTTGGAAAAGAGCCAAATATTTGTATAAATCTGTGATATGTATAATAAACACAGAACAGTCATATATGTAGGTTTTGTATATGTTCTGGATAAATGTGATAAGGAAAATGGTTCAGGGTAAACCAAAAAATGACCATAAATAGTCGTTGTTTTTTTTTATATAATCTGTACTTTTTGTTTGGATACACCATTTTTACAATAATTCTGGAGACATTTTTTTTCAGCTGTGTTGTATCCAAAACTTTGGTATGGTATAGCTAGCTATTCCTGTGTACTTGGATAAATATGTAAGGAGATAATGATACTTAAAAATTTAATGAAGTAAGCAAGCAACAACATGAGGCAATGGACCCTGTGACATACGTAACCAGTAAAGACCCAGGTCAGCCTGTACATCTAGTCAACCAGTTGTTCAAAACTAGTGATCATTAAATATGGCAAATACGCAAATATGTTTGCTGAAACAATGTGAACAGCTTTTGCATTTGCAAAAGCTACTTGCATGTTTTCAACAAAAATACCTGTGAGTTAGATGTTGTACCTAAGTAGAACAGTTAACATTTTGGCCACTAACGAGCTCGTTTAGCTAATGGTGCGTTGAACAACTGGGCCCAGATCAGTTTTGCAGCCTGCCTAAAGAAACAGTTGATCCTGGGCTACGCTTCATAGTACAGTTGGTAATGTGTCTGACTGCAGTTCCAGGTGTCCCAAGTTTGGATTCCAGCTTGGCCACATAAGTTTTCTGGACACTGATTCAAGGTCATTTGTCAGTTACTGGCAAAAGGATATGCACTATTAATGGTTAACGGCTTAGAAGACTAAGCCGTTCAAGAAAAAGTGTTCGCAAGTTAAATGACTGGCTTGACATGACCTAACTGTCTTTAATGTGCTGAATATTATGCCAAATTATGACTATCACAATACTATCGCTATCAGAGATATCCCTTATCATGATACAATCACTATCAAGGGTCTAATATCGCTATGCATCACAATACTATCACCTTCTCCAAATCACACAGTATTTTAATGAATTTCATTGATTTTATAAAACCTGATTCTAATGCACTCGCGTATGTAACGCGATGTCTGATTGGATAACGTCAAAAATTTGCGACGGTATATTCTGCGATATACTGTCGCAAATCCGACGTCATCACGTAACGTCGCTTCTCATTGGCTGGCATTTGGTTTTACGCAGCTTGAAGCACTTGCCGTTTTGTGCAAATAGTACATTTTTTCAACAGAAAAAAATGAATAAATGCATTAGAATGGGGATAACTGCATCAAATTTGTCATTTGGGGAGGTAAATCGGCGGTTTTACGGTCGCAAATTACGTTTTACGGCTCCGCTGACGCGTCGCCGTAAAACGAAATTTCCGACCGTAAAACCGCCGATTTACCTCCCCAAATGCCAAATTTGAAAGCAGTTATCCCCTGACTACCTGTAAAGATATCTAACATTACTGCCCACTCAAATATCAGCTTTGCTACCATTTTAACAAATATTTTTGCAAAACAGAAATCCTTTTTGTTTTCATTTTTTATTAATTTAGACAAAAAAAGCTTCAGAATGGTATTACAGGAGAGAAAGTCTACAGAGACAAAACTGTCAAAACTATCTATAGTTGAAGAGACTATCTGCGATAGTGTAGTTATATATATTTGAAAATGCTATCATGGCAGTTGCTATCATGATGCATCAGTGTATTGTTACACCCTTAGTTGAATAGGCACAAAACTCTCAATTCAAATGGACAAACAGTTGATCAGTATCAATTCAAAGAGTGCCCAGTGAAGACTAACTAGACTGCACAGCAGCACAGGCTGATATGAGTTGTTCTGACCCAACATACTGAAAGGGACATTTTCTCGCCTAGCCAGTCTACTAGCTGTTAGTACTTGTTTTGCAGTCAGCCATTATCAGCCGTTATTTTGTAATGGAAAGCGAAGAATCCACAGACCAGATGGAGTATACGGCAGAAGTTCAGTGGCCCCTCAATACAGATATTGTGCCTGATTACACTGCCCCAGTGAACCCTTACACCATTGCAAATACTACATGGCTCCACAAAAGAAAGTAAGTTAATACTGTGTTTACTTAAATATTTGGATATTTTGATTTCTTACTATACTTGTTCTAGTTAACCCTTACACCACTCTAAATACTACATGGGTGCACAATAGAAAGTAAGTTACTAAAGTTACCCTAAAAATTGGGACAGACAGGTTTGAGCAAACAGTGTAGACCCAGATCAGATTCCATGTGGCATCTGATCTGGGTCCATACTGTTTACCAGTCATGCAGCAGTTTGTTTGAAACATAAACAGGTAGTAAAGTGGACTTGATCCATCCCCCTATCCCCCGACCCCTTCTCTCTCATACACACACAAAAATTAATTTATTACTGGCCATTCCAAGGCGGTACTTCCATTGTGGAACATTTTTTTAATTGATATGTGGTGTTTCACTTTCTTAAGTTTTTCATTTAACAATTATGTAAGTTGAAGATATATTCAGTTAAGTTTGGGTAACAGAGTTGCTTAATTGTATTTGTCTGTCTTTCCCTTTGCTGTTGGGGATGTGATGTGGGTCTGATTGTATCAGTACTAGCATTCACTTATTTACTTTGCTGAAATTTTAGGACAAGTATGGTAAGGAGTTAAGTGTCTTAATTTTAGAGTAAATATGGCATATTTACCGTAGATATTGGGACACTTTTATTCCTTATCATATTTGTTCTAAAATTTAACAAAGTCCACTTTTCCTGTCTGTGCCTTGATATGTATACATACTAGGTCTGCTTTATCTGAGTACCAGGTAAAAGCAGCTGGTACAAGGTTGGAAGTCTGGGCCCAGTTGTTCAAAATTAACAATGTCCTTAGTTATTGTTAAAACTTAAATAATTGAATATGGCATATATACTAGTATTTTTGCTGAAAAAATGTGAGAAGCTTTTGTTGCAAAAGCTGCTCTCATTTTTTCAGCGTTCTTACTAGAACAGTTAACATTTTTACCACAAATGAGCATTAAGCTAATGAAGCTTTGAACAACTGGGTCCTGATCATTAAATATGGCTTATACGCTAGTATTTTTGCAGAAAAAATCAGAGAACAGTTGACATTTTGACCACTAACGAGCTTGTTAAGCTAACAATGCTTTGAACAACTGGGCCCTGTTCTTCTAATTTGTGGATTTCTTGCACTCAAACTACAGTCAAACTTCAATGACTCGAACACTGAGTTTAGGGAAATTTTCATATTATATCATGAAAATGTATGTGGTGTATAGTCATTAGAATTGCCTCATAATGTGTACACTTAACATACTATTATTGCATAGAAGATCAAAAAGACGTCCCTAAATTATCCCAATTTATGTCCAGCTGACCTGGCGCTATGATTAACCCTCAGTGGCTTGAACTACCCATGTCTAGAACAAATTTCCATTGTCCTATATTCGAGCCAGTTTGACTTGTTTCCTACTGCACACAAAGCAGAAACTAACAGCTGTTGTTAGATAAGTTGCATGAAGACCACCATTTTTTTTTTCAGGACATGTTTTTTATTACATCTTATTTAGCAAGCAAGTGCAATATGAGTTTTTCTGTCCTCTCATCCAACTGTCTTTCTATGTGGTCAAGCTTAAATAGACTTTCATACTTTTGCTTCTGTCAACTGTAGGTCAAACTACAGATCAGCTCCCATAAAACTAGGTCAGTGACTTTTGCAATTATTAACATGCAGTTATGTCTTTGAGGTCAGCCTCTTAATTTTGTTTCTCAATGCATAGCAGGTCACTACATCACGAAAGCATGCCTATATGATTTTGACCCCCGTAAACCCCACTTTTATATAGTAAAACTGGGGTTTACAGGGGTAAACGTTATTTTTTAGCTCGCCTGTACGAAGTACAAGGAGAGCTATTGTAGTCACCCCGGTCGTTTGCGTTTGCGTTTGCGTTCCCGTTCCCGTCACACTGCGTTAAAGTTTTTCAAATGCTTATATCTCAACAGTCACTCCTCACAGAGGCATCAAATTTGGAACTTAGGTACCTTGGAGGGTCTTCTGAGATTCCAAGAGAATAAACCCCTGGGTTCATGCCCCTGGGTGGGGCTAGGGGTCAGAATCTAGGACACCTTTGTAATACTGTGTTAAAGTTTTTCAAATTCTTATATCTTGACTTTCACTCCTCATAGAGCATTCATATTTAGAATTTGGGTACCTGGAGGAGTCTTCTGAGATTCCAAAAGAACATACCCCTGGGTTGATACCTCAGGGTGGGCCTTGGAATGGGGCTAGGGGTCAAAATCTAGGACACATTTGTAAAATCTTATATGCCTACAGGTTATAGACACAACTGGTTATACATCAGCTAACTATGTGACATCGGTTTAAGTGTAAGAGAGTGAAGGTCATGGTGACCTACATTTTACGGTCCAGGTTACCTAGGTTTCACGGTCCAGTGATTTTGCCTTATATCTTGAATACTATTTGTTGGATAAATGTCACACCTGGGATATTACTTCCATGTGACCCAATGAATGGCCACTTACTATATCTAGGTCATTGTGACCTATATTTCATGGTTCAGTGATTTTGCCTTATATCTTGAATACTATTTGTTGGATAAATGTCACACCTGGGATATTAGTTCCTTGTGACCCGATTGACGTCAAAATATATCTCTGTTGGTGTGACCTATATTTCATGGTTCAGTGATTTTGCCTTATATCTTGAATACTATTTGTTGGATAAATGTCACACCTGGGATATTACTTCCATGTGACCCAATGAATGACCACTTACTATATTTAGGTCATTGTGACCTATATTTCATGGTTCAGTGATTTTGCCTTATATCTTGAATACTATTTGTTGGATAAATGTCACACCTGGGATATTAGTTCCTTGTGACCCGATTATTGACGTCAAAATATATCTCAGTTGATGTGACCTATATTTCATGGTTCAGTGATTTTAGCTTATATCTTGAATATATTTGTTGGATAAATGTCACACCTGGGATATTAGTTCCTTGTGACCCGATTATTGACGTCAAAATATATCTCTGTTGGTGTGACCTATATTTCATGGTTCAGTGATTTTGCCTTATATCTTGAATACTATTTGTTGGATAAATGTCACACCTGGGATATTAGTTCCTTGTGACCCGATTATTGACGTCAAAAATATATCTCTGTTGGTGTGACCTATATTTCATGGTTCAGTGATTTTGCCTTATATCTTGAATACTATTTGTTGGATAAATGTCACACCTGGGATATTAGTTCCTTGTGACCCGATTATTGACGTCAAAAATATATCTCTGTTGGTGTGACCTATATTTCATGGTTCAGTGATTTTGCCTTATATCTTGAATACTATTTGTTGGATAAATGTCACACCTGGGATATTTATTCCATGTGACCCAATGAATGACCACTTACTATATCTAGGTCATTGTGACCTATATTTCATGGTTCAGTGATTTTGCCTTATATCTTGAATACTTTTTGTTGGATAAATGTCACACCTGGGATATTAGTTCCTTGTGACCAGATTATTGACGTCAAAATATATCTCTGTTGGTGTGACCTATATTTCATGGTTCAGTGATTTTGCCTTATATCTTGAATACTATTTGTTGGATAAATGTCACACCTGGGATATTAGTTCCTTGTGACCCGATTATTGACGTCAAAATATATCTCTGTTGATGTTACCTATATTTCATGGTTCAGTGATTTTAGCTTATATCTTGAATATATTTGTTGGATAAATGTCACACCTGGGATATTAGTTCCTTGTGACCCGATTATTGACGTCAAAAATATATCTCTGTTGGTGTGACCTATATTTCATGGTTCAATGATTTTGCCTTATATCTTGAATACTATTTGTTGGATAAATGTCACACCTGGGATATTTATTCCATGTGACCCAATGAATGACCACTTACTATATCTAGGTCATTGTGACCTATATTTCATGGTTCAGTGATTTTGCCTTATATCTTGAATACTATTTGTTGGATAAATGTCACACCTGGGATATTAGTTCCTTGTGACCCGATTATTGACGTCAAAATATATCTCTGTTGGTGTGACCTATATTTCATGGTTCAGTGATTTTGCCTTATATCTTGAATACTATTTGTTGGATAAATGTCACACCTGGGATATTAGTTCCTTGTGACCCGATTATTGACGTCAAAATATATCTCTGTTGGTGTGACCTATATTTCATGGTTCAGTGATTTTGCCTTATATCTTGAATACTATTTGTTGGATAAATGTCACACCTGGGATATTAGTTCCATGTGACCCAATGAATGACCACTTACTATATCTAGGTCATTGTGACCTATATTTCATGCTTCAATGATTTTGCCTTTTATTTTTATTACTATTTCATGGAGAATTGTCATACCTGGATTATTATATATATGTGACAAAATGATTTACATACAAATACATCTAGGTCAGTGTGACCTATATTATATGGCTTAATGATAAAAATGTTACAATATAAAATGTACCCAGCAGGCGAGCTCGCTGTCCTACGACAGCTCTTGTTTTATTTCTGCTCTAAAACATAGATTGTGGGTACTCGTTAGAACCGCCTTGCCAAGGGGGTTCTAACAAGTGCCCACAATCTATGATTTGAACAAAAATATGAAATATTAGAGTTTTTTATCTGAAAATTTTCAGGTTTGGCGGTGAAATTGTCTATATATTTTAATAGGCGTGTTTTCGTAATGACGATCTACTTCTGCAAACTAAGTGACTTTTGCAATTATTAATGTGCAGTTATGTCTTTAAGGTCAACTATTATAGTTGCATCAGATTTTAAATTTATCGGTGCATGCACAGCAACACATCAGGTCATCTTTCATAAAACTAGTCAGTGTGACCTTTTGCCAAAATTTACTATAAATTGCACAAAACACCTGTGTTTGGGTTAGCCTCATAGCCTGGCCCCAAGGTTATAAAACTTTTTGCATGCTGAACTCAGCTAAGCATGAAATTTTCTCTGCTGATAAACATGAAAATGCCAACGATAGTTAGCATTGAAATATTTTCTACGGTCATTCTCTCCCTTCCGCTGATTCAAGAAGGGCAGTTGTCAGTTTCTGGCGAAAGAATGTGCACAATACTGGTTAACCGCTTAGAGGACTAAGCCTGCCCAGTAAACGTGTGGTTAGGTAAACTGACCGCGCTGGACATGACCCCATTGGGTTGACTGGGCCATAAAACCTCAACACAAACAGACAAACATATTTATTAGCAGAGAAAATTTCATGCTCAGCTGTGTTTAGCAAGAAAGAATTTGAAGTTGTTTTTAATTTGAGATTGATTAGCAGGACAAATTTCATGCTTAGCTCAGTTGAGCATGAAAAAAGTTTTATAACCTCAGGGCCTGGATACTCCTGGTAGTTTCCATCATTTTATACAAGAAATATAGTTTGTGACTTCCTGTATAGCTTTCTACACACCATTCCTCTTCATAATTCTTTTGACACAACAAACATGCATGTTTGACATTTTGCTGGTTACAAGCCATTTTTCACAAAGCTTCTAAAACTGTCATTTCTCGACAGTCTGAGTGCAAATCCATTTTTTATTGGTAAAAGCAGAACACAAGTCATCTTTCATGTCTCAGACAGTTTTCTGGTTAATTTTTACTTTCAGGTATAACACATCTGATGGAATGTTCAATAAGTACCAGCAGTTGGTTCCAATTCCACCATCCACTGGGCCAGTAAACCTTAAGATAGAAATGGAGGAAGATACTGTAGCGGCGTTCTACTGTGAAAATGGGTGTGGAGGACCAGTGGTGGAGAACAATGTTTACAGATTTGGAACATGTGTCAGTCATAACTTCTGTGTGTGAGTGGTCAATTTTGAAACACGGGTCTGTTTGTTGATGGATCAATAATATCTGTCTAGCTATACATTCTTCCTTTATGCCCTTACAGAGATTCTAAGTAGGTTTGCGCTGTTGTGCTTAAAAAAAAAAAAAAAAAAAAAAGAAAAAGAAAAGAAAAAAAGAAAACAGAGAGAGAGGACTGAGTTGATGAGAGATGATATGCTGAACTTAAGGGGAACTAATACACTTCGAGGGAAGGCAGTCTGCCATATAGTTTTTGCCTCCCTTCTGAAAAGGAGTCTACTCTCAACAGAAAGAACTTATTCCCAAGGTAGTAGGTCTCTTTCCAGAATGGACTTGGTGCACATAAAAGCAAATCAGAAGTCGCTATTTGTCTCTCTTGTAGAAAATGAAGTTCTACTCAGTATATCACATCACGAAAACATACCTATATAATTTTGACCCCCTTAAACCCCACTTTTGTATAGTAAAACTGGGGTTTACAGGGGTATACATTATTTTCCTTATTTCTGCTCAAAAACATAGATTGTGGGTACTCGTTAGAACCACCTCAGAGAGGTGGTTCTACCGAGTACTACAATCTGTGTTTTGAGCAGACATATGAAAAATATCAGAATTTTTTATCTGAAAATTTTCAATGTTTGGTGGTAAAATTTTCAGTAAATTTGAATAGGTGTGTTTTCGTAATGATCTTCTAAGGTGAAAGGATACACACTGCTAAGGGAGATCACTGATCAAAAGGTATTTGCCTCCCTTCTAAAAGTGAAGGCCACACTTAATGGGAAGAATTTACTTCCATTGATACAATTTCATCCCTTTGAAAGTAATCCCCCTTCAGAAAGTATTCATATAGTATCCATAGGTCTAGATAAGAGTGGGAATCAGGTCAGAACTTTTCTTATTTCTGCATGAAAGCATAGATTGTGGGTACTCATTAGAAACACCTTGGTGAGGAGCCTCTAATGAATACACACAACCTATGGTTTTGTGTAGAAATAAGAAAAGTATTAGTACTTTTGAATTGAAAAAAAGCATCTGATCAAAAGCTATGAATTATACCAGGGGAGCAAGTTCTTTTATGCTGGAATGGCCTTCCTGTCCAAAGGAAGGCAAGACTTTAGAAAGTTCTCCCTTTGAAGTGGAGCCATTCCCATTAAATATTATCAGACAATATTTCAATCCTTAAAGTGCCAAGCAAAATTTATAGCAGACAACATTCCATTTGTTTGAATTTTTTAGAGAAAATCAAAATCAGTCTTGATATTTCATATGAAGCAGATGATTTGAAACATGAAACTTCTAGACCTATTTTCGCTAAAAAAAACAACAACAAAAAACGTGTCGTCTGCAGCAGTTGGGAAATTTAACTCTTACCAGAGTTATGGCCTTTGGTTGACATCAATTTTTGTTTTTGTTCAAGATTTTGACAATGAATGAATGACACTAGAATAACTCAGTTTTTGTTGCACCTGCTTTAGCATGGGCGACTTAGGTTTGCAAGTTTCCATCTGTCCGTCCGTTCGTCTTTCCATCAACATTTACCCTAGGTGTCTTGTGAACGCAACTCCTCTTACAGTTTTGTACCAATCATTTCGAAACTTTGCATGTGTTTTCTACATAGTATGAAGATGTGCATGTGGTTTGGATATTATTGTTAGATTATTTTTTGTCACTTTTTCCACATTGTGAACTTAGTCATTTTTCACCTCAATATATAGACAGTGGGTACCTCTTGTGAGCACAACTCCTCTTACAGTTTTATACTGATTGTTTTGAAACTTAACATGTGTGAGGATGTGCATGTGGTTTGGGTATAATTGTTAGAACATTTTTTATCACTTTTTCCACATTGTGAACTTAGTCATTTTTCATCCTCAATATATAGACAATAGTCATTTTTCATCCTCAATATATAGACAATGGGTACCTCTTATGAGTGCAACTCCTCTTACAGTTTTGTACCAGTCCTTTTGAAATTTTGCATATATTTTCTTCATGGTATGAGAATGTGAATGTGATTTGGATATAATTGTTAGGTTATTTTTTATCACTTGTTCTACATTGTGAACTTGGTCATCTTTCACCCTTTATATATAAACAGTTGGTACCTCTTGTGAGCGCAACTCCTCTTACAGTTTTGTACCGATTATTACTTTGAAACTTTGCATGTGTTTTCTTCAATGTATGAGGATGTGCATGTGATTTGGATGTAATTGTTTTGTTTGTTTTTTTTTTTCACTTTTTCAATATTGTGAACTTAGTCATTTTTTCACCCTCAATATAAAGACAGTGGGTACCTCGTGAGCACAACTCCTCATACAATTTTATACTAATCTTTTTGGAACTTTGCACATGTTTTCTCCATAGTCTGAAGATGTGCACTTGCTTTTCATATAATCCTTGGCATATTTTTTGTAACTTTTTTTTGTTCTTTTTGAACTTTGTCATTTACTGACCTCAGATGTATAGACAGTGGGTACCATGTGATTGCAACTTCTCATAAAATTTTAAACCGGTCTTTTTGAAACTTTGCACATGTTTTCTTCCGGGTCTGCAGAAGTGCACGTGGTTTGGATATGATTTTTAAATTTATTTTTGTCACTTTTTCCACTTTAACTGTCATTTTCTTAATCTCAGATTTTTTTTTTCACATTGTGAACTTAGTCATTTTTCACCCTCAATATATAGACAGTGGGTACCTCGTGAGCACAACTCCTCATACAATTTTATACCATTCTTTTTGAAACTTTGCACATGTTTTCTTCATAGTCTAAAGATGTGCCTCTGTTTTTCATATAAGCCTTGTCATAATTTTTGTCACTTTTTCAATCTAGCACTGCTAAGAATGAAATAAACTTATTTAATAACCACGTTCTGATTGTGGCTCCTCTGACTTTTGCCCCAGCAGGTACAACGCTGCCTTCCGCGGAATTCTGGTTAAATGTTTTGGCTTTACTGCCTTCATCAGTAATCAAAATACAACTTCTACACTAAATTTTGTATTATTCTTCATAAACAGCCATTTTCTTCAATGTATTCAGGAAATGACATCTTCAAACAACAAGCTTGACAATGAGATACTGTATACTATTACACAAAGCGTTACCTGCATACTCCTGATGTCAAAACTGAATGCATCGGTATGAATCAGATGACTTATATTTTAACAAATTATGCATTTAGATAATCATCATATTTACACAGTGATCTAGGAAATCAAGAAATACATGCATGCATGCTTGCTTACTTGCATGCATACATAAATTGAGCTTTTGTTTAATATCTTTAGAAATATTTGATGGATTTTGATCAACTTTTATGTACACATTCATATTGATTAGAACTAGAGAGAGACAGAAAATGGGCCAGTATCATTACTTTTCAAGGGAGTTATGGCTCTTGTTTGACATGAGAATTGTGATTTTGCTTAATGTCTTGAAAAAGATTACATATATGAGTATCATGCAGTGTCTGTAATACTTTTATATTTTTTCTTGTTTGAAAACTTTAACTCTTAAAGCACTAATATTTGGAGCAGAGGCCATTCAAAAATTTCTTTTTCATAGAAAATAATGTTAGCCAGCCTCGGTGGCTCATTTGGAATCGCCGTCCGACTAGAGACCAGGAGATCGCGGATTCAACCCCTGCCGAGGTCGGCAACATTCTTTCGTGGAGATTGAACATGAACTATTTTCTACGATCGTTCTCTCCTTTCCGCTGATTCAAGAAGGGCAGTTGTCAGTTTCTGGCGAAAGAACGTGCACAATACTGGTTAACCGCTTAGAGGACTAAGCCTGCCCAGTAAACGTGTGGTTAGGTAAACTGACCAGGCTCAACATGACCCCATTGGGTTGACTGGGCTGTAAAACCTCAATACAAACAAACAAACATAGAAAATAAGTCTTGACATTTTAAGTGAATGGTCTGCTTTGCAGACAATTCACACAGGCTTTCAACTCAGCCCAACTTTTCCTGCTTTTTTCCTATGTTTTGGATCTTCTCCCTACTTAGCCCTTCTTTTTTGTTATAAAAAAAAATGACTGAAGTGGTTAAATTGCAATCATTTGTTCACTGGCTTTGCTCACTTAGTGTGTATAAAAATAAGGTCAAGCTTTCCAGAGTAGTAGATTTATTAACTTTGTAAAATATTTTTGCTGCAGTCTTAATTCCTCATTTGGAACATTTATTTTGGCATTTACTTTCCATTATAATGCAATTTTGTTCTTCAGAGATAACAGTTTGTATATTATATCCTTTATCTGAGACTGAAGACATGCAAAGCATGCATTCTATCCCTACTTTTCATGACTAAAATTCCTTCTTTTGCCTAAATTTTTTTAAAAAATTCAGCCCTTCTGAAGTCCTATTTTTTCACAGGAGGGCAGTTGAAAGCCTTTTCACATAAAATGTCACGACTTGTTTTCCGTGAAAAAGTAATAAAAAGGAAATATTTACAAGTGTTGTCTGTTGCAGTAATGATTGGCTCTTTAAGGTTTAACCATTGTCCTGCTGCACTGGGATAAAACCTGCCTTTGCAAACAGTGTAGATCCAGATCAGTTGGCTTGAAGAAGCCAACTGATCTGGATCTACACTGTTTGCCAATAAGTATGTGGATATATAGCAACAATCCGGATCAGGTAATCTGATTGGCTGAAAATTAGAAGTGGGAGTGGCATCTTAATTTATTCAGCAGGACAGGGGTTAATTAATAGGCTATTTACTGGACAAACACTGTTCTTCATTTTATTCAGTTGCCAGGATGAAGGCAGTGTCATCTGCTGCAGTTGTTATTGGTATTTTGAGGGTTAATAAGTTATTTACTGTATTATTTACTGTTTAATTCAGCTGCATATATGAAGGAGATTGGTGTTCTGACCTTATATGCGACTGTGAGCATGGTGACTGTCTGGTGAAGCCTCATGTCTGTGAATGTGATCCAGGCTGGACTGGTCCGAGGTGTGATGAAGCCCTGTGCAGGTAAGAGTCTGTATATGTGATCCAGTTTGGGCAGGCCTGAAGAGTGACAGAGCCATATACAGGTAAGTAATTGAGCAAGAAAAGGCTGAATTTATATGGACCATGTCAAGGTAAGCAAAATCCCCAGATTCAGATCGTCCTGCGCATAGGCAAAGTACCATCTGGGCCTATGTTCTCCATTCATATATTTATAAGTATCCAAAAATTCTGTTAGCGATCGGCGAAAGCCCTGATCAGACTGCATGGATGTGCATGCCAATCTGGGCCTTCGCTGACCTCATATGCCCAAAGACATGATTTCATATGGTTGCTCGACCCATATGGAAACATTCATATGGAATTTAGATGGGAACACTAAAGAATTATATGCATTTAAGAGGACTGGCTGCACTTGGTAGATTTTCTGCCATATTGCAAAAGGGGACATTTTTTTTTTTTTTTACTTCAATTTTGCTTTACTACATGAAAAGTGTCTACTCTAAAAGGAAAGAAAGGGAGCAAATTTTTTTGTTTATAGAGTAGACAACTATTCAGAAGGTAGGTGAGGCTAAAAATTTGACAGTTTTGTTCCCCTGACTATTTTATCATACCAAAATCCCACTTACCCCTCCTTCAAATTTCATGTATTTTTTACTTGTCAAATGTGACAAGGTTAGCTTTTGTGATCACATGTTGTCCATCGTCCGTCCGTAAACAATTTCTTCAAATGACATCTCCTAAACCACTGATTGGATTTTGACCAAACTTTGTCCATCGTCCGTCCATGCGTCCGTCCGTAAACAATTTCTTCAAACGACATCTCCTAAACCACTGATTGGATTTTGACCAAACTTCCCAGGAATGATCCTTGCATAGTCCTCTTTCAAAGTTATTCAAATGGTTCTGGTCCATTGCACATCTAGGTTACAGGAGCTAAAAATAGATTTTTTAACAGAAAACTTAAAAAATCTTGTCAGAAACCACTGGATGGATTTCAATATAATTTTGCAGAAATGTTCCTTTTGTGATCCTCTACCAAGATTGTTCAAGCCATTTTGTTTCATCAAAAAACATGGCCGCCAGGGGGGCGGGGCTTATTTTCCATATATATCTATATAGAAAACTTTAAAAATCTCCTTGTCAGAAACCACTGGACCAATTTCAATATAACTTGGCAGAAATGTTTCCTTGGTGACCCTCTACAAAGATTGTTCAAGCCATCATAATTCATCTAAAAAACATGGCCGCTAGAAGGCGGGGCTTATTTTCCCTCTATATAGAAAACTTTAAAAATCTTCTGTTCAGAAACCACAGGATGGATTTCAGTATAACATGACAGGAATGTTTCTTTTGTTATCCTCTACCAAGATTGTTCAAGCTGTCATGATTCGTCAAAAAACATGGCCGCCAGGGGGGCGGGGCTTATTTTCCCTATATATCAATAAAGAAAACTTTAAAAATCTTCTTGTCAGAAACCACTGGACCGATTTCAATATAAAAGCAGAAATGTTCCCTTGGTGACCTTCTATCAAGATTCAGTTCAAGTTGTCATAATGCGTCGGGGCATGGCTATAAAATTTATACAAAAATCTTAGAGCAGTGAACTTGACTGAAACTTCAGTAGTAAGTATGCAAATTAGTTTGCTCAGGTGAGCGATATAGGACTGTCATGGTCCTCTTGTTGTTGTTTTTTTTTTGTATTTTTTTTGTTTCTGTGTGCAAGATGAAGAATTTGATAGTCAAGGATCTGATACCATCTTTACCCTAATATTTAGCTCTTTGCATGCTGGGTAATTTTGCATGCATTTTTGTCGATTGTGGATTTTATTTTAAATCAACTTTTCAAAAAAATCTTTCAGAAATACTATCATGCCAAACAGTTTGGATCCAGATCAGGCTAGACATTTTGTGGGGCCTGATCTGAGTCCAGACTGTTTGCAAAGGTTATCAGCAGACAACAAAAGTAGTCACTTTCGGGGAAAAAGTTAAATAGACATATCTAAGCAAGCATCAGGCAAACCCAGCTCAGCCACATAACTTCCTTGTAGACTGATCATGAAATAATTTCTTGTCATCTCCCCATTCCACTGATTTAAGAAGGGCAGTTGTCAGTTAGTATGCGCACAAAGTACTAGTTATCCGTTTGAAGGACTAAATCTGCCCAGGAATAGTGTGAGAAGGGTAACTGACTGGCTCAACATGAATTTAACAGTGTTGATTGGGCCAGAAAACTCTGACTCAAACAAACTAAGCAATTAGTGTAGACCAGGATCAAACTGTTCTAGATCTACACTGTTGGCCAGTCTATGATCATATTTCAGGCACCTTTCTGAGTAGCTAAATGGACTTGTTCAAGTTGTAGGGTATCGTAGTTACGCTAAGTATTGGGACAGGCAGGTCTGAGCAAACAGCGTAGACCTATAGCTGATGTCACACAACCAGCATCTGATCAGGGTTCGCTATATTAGTGACTGCATAGTGGACCTTGTGAAATGGTTAATCTACGTACCGTTATATATTGAGTATCAAGTGATGTTTCCTAAGTACATACTTGAACTTACAAATTCACTCCCTTTGTTAAATATCTGGGCCCATTTGTTCAAAGTTAACGATGTCGTTAGTTAACGATTCGTTAAAATTTACATCAAGTGATACGCAGATATGCTGAAATTTTTTGCTGAAAAAATGTGAGTAGCTTTTGCAGTGCAAAAGCTACTCACATTTTTTTCAGCAAAAAATATCCGAATATTGTATATTGAATCCGCTAAAACAGTTAACGAAATGACCCTTAACAAGCTCGTTAAGCTAACGACACTTTGAACAACTGGGCCCTGTTTTCTTTCAGCCCACCCTGTATCCATGGTGAATGCGTAGATCCACCAGATTCGTGTGTCTGTGACCCAGGATTTTTTGGCAGTACCTGTAGCATGAGCATTTTGGCAGCTGCACTCATTTCTCTTGTTGTCTTGATTCTTCTGGAAACCATTCTTTTTGGAATAATTCTCTATTTATGGCGTTCTTTAAAAAGGTAAGTTAAGTTATAATTACTCCCCTTTGGAAGTTACTCGAAAATACATTTTTTTTGCTTGGCATTTTTTCAGTGAAAGCATTTTGTTCTGATTGAGCATATCTCATCAGAAACCATTGATCTGTTCTGTTTCAGTACTTTGTAATCAAATGTCTTCTCAAAAAAAAATGGTCTGACCCATGCAATTTCCATAGACAAGTGATTATTTTGGATTTTGTTAAAGAATGTTTTTTTTTTGTTTCTTTTTCATTTCTTTGCTGATTTTTGATTATTGATGTTTCATGATAATAATTTGCCCTATGCTACTTCTATGGTAAAGTGTTTTTTTTTTTGTTGGAACTTTTATCTAGGAAATTGTTTTTTATTTTTCTTTGCTGACCATGTATGCTAGGATTTTGAAATTTCATGTATCCATTGCTTATGAAAAATAAGCTGATCCGTATTTGTTTTTCTTTTCTGTCAGATTCTTCATGGTGGAATTAGGGCCTTTTACAGACTTTAGGCATTTTAGCAAATGAAAATCTTTTAAGCAAACTATTTGAGGAACTACTTGAGTTAGGCTCATGAAATTTTGCAAACGGTTTGGAATCATTGTATAGATAAAATTTTGGTGAACTTTAATAAATATTTAGTCAAATTATGTCCTCTTTTCAGACTTTGGTATTTTAGCATAGGAAAATTTCGTTAGCAAAATATCTCAGAACCGCTTGAGCTAGGTTCATTAATTTTTTGTAGACAATCAGGGATTTTGTGTAGATGACCTGATTAACTTTTGGTGAAATATTTATAATTATTTGTGCAAATTATGTCTCTTTTAAGACTTAAGCATACTCTTTAGAGACTTAAGCTTTTAATGGTTTTGGAACCATAATGCAAGGGTTTTGAAATTTCATATAAGCATTGCTTTTAATGGCTCCATATTCTTCAAAAATAGACATTTTTTATCCAAGACGGGTTTAATTAAATTAAAATACCATGTCCACTTCTAATTTGCAGCCAATCAGATTACTTGGTCCCAGTTTTTTATTCAAATTCACGTACTTAATGAAAAACAGTGCAGATCCAGATAAGCCAACTGATCTGGATTTATACTGTTTGCTAAGTTGGGGGTATCAGGGTTCAGCAGGACCATGGTTAATATTGGTGTTTTCTCCATGTCAGATTGTGTGAGAAAATAGCGCTGGAAAGACTCGATTGGTTTTGTAAGTGGAAAAAAGTGAAGCCTTGTACTGAAACAGTAGGTGTGTTTCCGGTCAGAGGTGTAGACCAGCTGAAGAAGAAAAACTATGTTGTTTGGAAGAAGAAAAATTGCTATGCTCAGGTAAATACATTACTCTTGCCCCATCTCCGACATCTGATCTGAGTCTGCATGGTTTGCTCAAGCCTGTCTGTCCCAATACTTAAGGTAAATAGGCTTGTTTCACATTTTTGTGCCACCGGGGTTATCTCAGCCAGATTACAATTGACAGGGCAATCTTCAATGCTCTGCATAATATGAATATAGGCTTAGCCTAAATGCGATCACAGCACAGGCCTATCTCTTCCTTGAAGGCGTCAAACTGGATTTTATTGCTTCATTAACACTTGTCATGCTGAATAAATTAAGATGCCACGCCCACTTCTAATTTTCAGCCAATCTCATTACTTGATCCAGTTTGTTGTTATAAATCCAATTACTATATGGCAAACAGTGCAGATCTAGATCAGTTGGCTTCTGAAGAAGCCAACTGTTCTGGATCTACAGTTTGCAAAGGCAGGGTATATCCGGGCTCAAATAAATAAATAAACAAGATACATCAGATTAAAATTTATTTTTTGCACTAACATACCATCAATTGGATGATGTGTTTTATTTTTCACCCAAAATATCATGCTAAGAACTAAGGATAGGATTGTCTTATAACCAGAGTTTTTCACTATTATTTTTATAATCATCATGAAAAAAGTGTTCTATCTGTATCAGACATTTATGTTACATTTAAATGTTCCATTTCATTTGGTCTTCTTCACGACTTTTACCTTATTTCAGGTATTGTCCTAAATTATAGTCTCTTTCATACAATGATTTCAAAGATTATCAAACATGTTTTCATGACATATAAATGAGCAGAAGCACGACAAAATTAATAAGCTCACCTGTGCACCCAGCAAAGATAGATCAACCTAATCATTCATTTGGTATGGTATGTAATCGCTATCCGCAAATGCCGGCCTTGGTGGCTCAGTTGGATGCGAATCCAACTGGTAATCAGGAGGTTGCAGGTTCAACCCCCATCGGGTCTGCAACGTTTTTTCATGGAGATTGATCCTGAAATATTTTCTACGGTCATTCTCTCCCACTGATTTAAGAAGGGCAGTTGTCATTTTCAGGTGTAAGAATGTGCACAATACTGGTTAACTGCTTAGAGGACTAAGCCTGTCCAGTAAAAGTATGGTTAGGTAAGCTGACTGAGCTTGACATGACCCATTGGGTTGACTGGGCCATAAAACCTCAACATAAACAAACAAAGCAGGAAAAAAGAAGAAACATTTTGGGTAATAGCAATCCACTGAACTCAACAAAAATCTGATCAGACCAGATGGAAGCCCAAACTGGTGCAAGTTATCACCAGACACACAGTGGCTCAGTTGGTAGAGCATCCGTTTTGTGATCAGGAGGTTGCAAATTTAATCCCCAGCCAAGTCATACCAAAGACTTAAAAATGGTACTAGCTGCTCTTTCACTTGGTGCTCAGCATTAAGAAAGCAGAGCAAAGAATCAAATAAGCTATGAATAAAACAAACAAAACAAACAGTTTGCTGGCATTTTCATGCAGCATCTCAAACATGTCCTATCCCATGTTGATGTATAAAACCGCCATGTTTGCTTTGATAGGCAATAAAATACCACCTAATCAGAAGGGGCTTTTATTAGGGCACATGCCTCTCATTCAGCAGGGGTTTGATTAGTTTATTTAGTGCTAACTCATCCATTTAATCAAAGGTTAATGTCATAATTTACAGACAATGGATATACCGTCTTTTGGTTTGTGCTCATGATTGTAGAGTTAAGTATTGTTTTTTTTTTTATCAAACGACAAAGGTGACACACAGAATTATTATTAATCCGTGGAATGTTGTTTTGTTTATGGAAAATTTATTTATTTATTTAAGTGTAGTCTGCAGGTCTTAAGGATAAATGGGATCATTCGTAAATTGATATCCAAGACAAAAGTATGGCCTGGTATAGCATCTATGGTATAGATGTTTAATCACTCTAAATGCCATAAAAAACTTGATGGAAATCAGTTTCAAGGTGTAAAACTAATTTATCGGAATAATAAACTTTTTGAATTGACATTCTGTGAATATGAAAATACTTTAAAACATCAAAAGGCCAATGAAGAAGACTTTAAATCATGGTAACCTATTTTATCAGTGTATCAGATTGGCTACTTGGCCCATCATTTGATTACATGTATTTTATACATTTTTCAATCGAAGAGTGCCCAGTATGGGAAATGACAATGTGAAAAAGATCTTTTTTGATACTTCAGATTTCTCCTGTGAACTTTTATATCAATAATATCATTAGATATTAAACCGAGGTTGGCAACATTCTCTCGTGGAGATTGATCATGAAATATTTTCTACGGTCATTCTCTCCCTTCCGCTGATTCAAGAAGGGCAGTTGTCAGTTTCTGGCAAAAGAATGAGCACAATACTGGTTAACCACTTAGAGGACTAAGCCTGCCCAGTAAACGTGTGGTTAGGTAAACTGGCCGTGCTCGACATGACCCCACTGGGTTGACTGGGCCGTAAAACCTCAACACAAAAAAAAAAAAAAATAAATAAACCAAAATGTGCTGTAACATTTCTGTAATTTATATATTTTGCTTAACGCTAGGAATGCTGGGTGAAAATTTCAGCAGACAACATTTTGAAATACATTTTTGTTCATTTTTCCAACAAAAATGGGCTTTGACATTTCATGCACTGGTGATCAGAAGGTTGTGGGTTTGACCCCCGCCGGGTCAGCAACATTCTTTCTTGGAGATCGATCATGAAATATTTTCTACGTTCATTCTCTCCCTTCCGATGATTCAAGAAGGGCAGTTGTCAGATTCTGGCAAAAGAATGTGTAAAATACTGGTTAACCACTTGGAGGACTAAGCCTGCCCAGTAAAAGTGTGTTTAGGTAAACTGACTGCACTCGACATGAACCCATTATAACACCTCAACACAAACAAATTTTCCTTAAGAAATTTGATTGGGATATTATATATTATAAGTGAAGATAAGCTCTTCTACTGGAAATTAGTAATTTGATTGTATCTGTTTTATTTTCCTAACGAAATTTGACTGTGATATATATGAAAATAATGTCCTGCTACTCAAAGTACATGTAATTTGACTGTATCTGTTTTATTTTCCTTAAGAAATTTGTCTTTGATATATTATATGTGAAGATAAAGCTCTACTGCTCAAAATATGTAATTTAACTGTATTTGTTTTATTTTCCTTACAGAAATATGACTGGGATATATTATATGTGGCCTCTGCTCAAAATTTATAATTTGACTGTCTGTTTTTTTTTTGTGTTGTTGTTGTTTTTTTTTTCGTTGTTGTTATTTCCGAAATTTGACTTTGGTATATTATATGTGAAGATAATGCACTTCTACTGGAAATTTGTAATTTGACTGTATCTGTTTTATTTTCCCTAAGAAATTTGACTGGGATTTATTGTATGTGAAGATAAAGTGTCTCTTCTTAAAATTTGTAATTTGACTATTTGTTGTTGTTCTGTTTTTTTTCCTTACGGAAATTTGATTGTGGTATAGTTATACATGAAGATAAAGCACCTCTACTGGAAGGTTGTAATTTGACTCTATGTTTTATTACCTAAGAAATTTGACTAGGATATATAAAATGTGAACTTCTACTTGAAATTTTTAATTTGACTATATCTGTTTTGTTTTCCTTTAATAAAGAAATTTGATTGTGGTATATTATATATGAAGATTAAGCTCTTCTACTGTAAATTATAAATCTGACTGTATCTGTGTATTTTCTTGCAGAAATTGGACTGTGATACAATATATAAGAAAGAGAAAGAGCTTCTGGTGGAAATAATTCAGTTGAAAAAGTTCAGACACCGTAACCTGGTACAGTTTGTTGGTGCTTGTCTGCAGTGGCCAAATGTTTGTATTTTAACAGAAATTTGTCCCATGGTAAGAATTCTTGTATTTACCTTATGTGATATGACAGTTTGAGCAAACAGTGCAGACCCAGAGCAAACACCACAGAAGGGTCTACACTGTTAGTTGGTCATCCAGGAGTAATTTAGATACATCAGCAGTAGTAAAACAGACTTGTACAAATTGTAGAAGTATGGTAATGAGTTACAGTGTGTTACTCACGAAGATGATGGTCAGGGCGGAATGAGGGTGACTTATTGATTAAAAGGGAACGCAACCTTAACATGTATTGTGCTTTAAAGTAAAGAATTTACAATGAATTTTAACACAAATTTTATCAAATCGGTGGAAAATTGAGTAAGTTACAGACAATTGAATATTTAAACATTGGTGGAATGGGCCATTATGAATATTTAA